>VXBZ01012276.1:12064-42941 GCA_013399135.1 Heliornis fulica
AACTGAACACAGTACTCGAGGTGAGGCCTCACCAGTGCAGAATACAGGGGGATTATCACCTCCCTGCTCCTGCTGGCCACACCGTTCCTGATCCAAGCCAGGATGCCACTGGCCCTCTTGGCCACCTGGGCACACTGCTGGCTCATGTTTAGGTGGCTGTCAACCAACACCCCCAGGTCCCTTTCCCCCAGGCTGCTCTCCAGCCACTCCTGCCCAAGCCTGTGATGTTGCCTGGGGTTGTTGTGACCAAAGTGCAGGACCCGGCATTTGGCCTTGTTGAATGTCATATTGTTGGCCCCAGCCCAACCATCCAGCCTGGCCAGATCCCTCTGCAGGGCTTTCCTACCCTCCAGCAGATCCACACTCCCACCCAATTTGGGTGGAAACCTCTGGAAACCTCTGAGCAAAACACTTGGTTTTGCTCAGAGGTTTCCTGGGGCATGTTTCATTCAGTTCCAGCAGCAAAACCTCCAGCTTTTTGTGTCCTTTACCAGCGCTACCTCTTCTCACTAAACTGGTGCTGGCTTGTCAGGGAGCAGCATGATCTAAAATCAGAGGCAGCCCTGCTTTGAGCAGAGATCCCTTCTGGTGTAAATGCTTCTGCCATTCCCAAACCCATCAGCTGTGCTGCTTTCTCTGCCCCAGCACACACCTCACAGACACGCTTCAGTTGCACATCCACATGCAAAGCTCTGGCTCGACTATTTCCACTTACCTCTGCAGCAAGGACACAGCGAGGTGCCTCAGTGGTTGAGCCCAACTCAGAATAGAACAGGCTTGTCCTTGCTTGCCTGAGAGCTTACTATTCCTTTAGACATTGCTTTGCTCTCCCCTTTTCTTCCCTACATGCAGTCTTTGGTTCTGAACAGGTTGGCTCACCCCATCCTTTACAAGGTACACCTTGCAGCTGGGATTCTCCTCTCCTGATAATGCTCAGGCACCCCGTGCTTTCTTGGCTCCCTTTTAGGATTCCCTCAAGCTAACTCTTGGTATTTACTAAGTATTTACACAGTATTTAACCCCCACTGGACATGGAAGAAGGCCTTTTGTCCCTCTCTAGCTGCAGCACTGACAGCAGCTCAGAACACACCAGCACGGGTGACACGCGGCTTCGGCCCTTTCCTTGTGACAAGTGTACAATCAGCTGTTCATGTCTGCAGTGACACTGGGTAGCAAGTTAATACATGAAAAATGTGTAAAGGAAAATGGACAGGGAGAATGAAATCATGCAAAGCAGCATGCCCAAGACAAGAAAATACATCAGAGAACTGCTTCTACAAAGCATGACACCCCCGCTCCCCCCCTTTCGCATACCTGCGTCTCAGTGACAGTGGCAGTTTTGGGGGCCAGAGGGTTGGTGAGGGTGATGGTGTACAAGATCACTCTGGTCTGATTGCCATTTTCTTCCTTCTTCCAGGGATGAAAGATAATATCTGAGAGCACAAAACAATACTCTGTTCAAGTAAGTGGAGAGGGATCCCAGGCCAGGTCCCTAGGGAAGGCACAGCCATATAACCAAGCTCTGGACAGGATTTCCTTCTCCTTGCAGAGCTTTGCTGCACTACAGCCCAAGTGAGTGTGCAAGAAAGGTCTCCTGCCCTAAATGTTAACAGTTTCCCCTCCTTCAAGTGCAGGGAAAAGGGGAGAGGCTGGGGATGTATCTCCTTCAGCAAACCCACAATTACAGGGAGAGGAGGACTACAGCCTGCCAAGGGAGTGTCTGCATTGTCACTGCCCAGTCTGTGCTGGTGTCTGGTGTGGGGCTGGGAGAGCTTTCTCCTCACGCCTCAAACACAGGACCAGGCCTTAGATGATGTTAGAAAAGAAGGGTCTGCACTCAGAATATTCTATCTGCTTAGAATAGTCCCAGGCAAAGTTACACCTCCCAGGCATGTGCCTCAACTTTCCTTCTGTGATGGCCTCTGCACCTTGCAAGGACCACAGCCCCCATCAGTGACTGGGCTTTGCCAGCAGCATCTCACCAGAGAACCGTCGCTGTTCCATGAAGTCCCTCTGGAACTGGGAGTCCGTGAATAGCAAGTCATACAGTTTGTCCACGCTGAAGTTGAACACCTCATTCACGTACTGACGGCCGTTCAGGTCCTCGTAGAAGGCTTGGACTTCCCCTGGGGGAAAACAGACCCACAAGCCCCAGCTGTGAGCATCCATGGCAATATCAGATACCTTGGTGGTGGTAGGTTAATGGTTGGACTGGATGATCTTAGGGGTCATTTCCAGCCTTAAAAATTCTGTGATTCTATGTTCTTACAGCACCAGGACTTGTGGTTTATACTTTGTGAAGAAGGAACCCAAAGGAGGTGTTTCTAACCCTTTTCCTCCACCAATCCCAGGGCAACAGTCTGAAGGGGTAATTAATTACATAGGTTACTTCAGAGACATCCCTCAAAGACCCCACACATCTGCCTTCTGCGCCCCAGGACAGGAATTCTTTGCATCTTCTGAACTCTTAGAGCCCAGAAGAGGAATTATCTGTTGCTCCAGTCTCTCACCAGAGAGGACTGGAGCAGGCTGTACATCCACCACTGATGGAACAGCCCTTCCCTGCATACCTTCATCATGTGTCTCCGAGGAGTCGCTGAGCTCAGTGGGGATGTCTTCGTTGTCGTTGAAGTCCAGGGAAGGGGAGGTCACGGGGCCGATGATCTCTATCTTCTCTCCCATGATATTTGCAATGCCAAGGTCTTTCTCCACCGGACTCTCCGCCACTGCTTCCTCCTCTTCTGGTAGCACACCATCAAACTGCAGCAAGGAGGGAGCATAGTGAGGGCAAGATCCACACCTGGAAACTGGGGGCTGCCCCTGAGAACTCTGCATCTGTGGGCCAGTTCTCCAACCTTCAACCATTCGGCCTCGACATGGAAATGAAATAATCCAGAGAGGAGGAAGGTTACCAACCAGTGTTTGCAAAGCACACAGACATGTGAGATCACCTCCTCTCAAAGAACCACACACTATTTAAGCTTGGGAATTACACAAGGCTTCTTGTTTTTTTTTTTCAGACAAGTGCACAAACAATCCTGCTTTCTGCTCCCCAGCAAGCTCTGTTCCACTAGAACATTCTGAGCTTGTATCTCAACAAGGTCCTCTCTGCAGTAATACTCTGAGGGCACACAGTTTCCTAAGGAATAACTGAAGGCAGAGCAGAAATCACAGCCCCTTCATCTCTGACACTCCACTTGTTTTCATTGAAAGGTACAGATGCCCAGGCTGCTGAGAGCCCCAGTTTACCTGTCCCATTCACAGACTGGATCCCTGAGGGAAGGATCCCTGCTCCTGGTGCAGTGGAGTAAGAACACTCACCGAGGCAGGGACTTCACTGCTTCCTGTAGATGTCAACGTGCTGGCAGTGACAGATTTCTTTGGCAGCTGAGGGCTAGCTTCTGGCTTGGCCTCCATGCTGCTTTTTGAGGAGCTGTCGTTGACTTCATTCTCTTCCACAGGGATTTCTTCGCAGTAGCTGAGACGCCACAGAGAACACAGGTTTTTATGTTTACCCCTCTCAGTACAGCTACAACTGGACACACAGAGCAAGTAAGAATACTTGTATGAAGTTTCCAGTCTGACCTGGAGCAGAAATGGCTCAGTGCAGGGAAGATCAAGCTTAAATTTTATACATCTAAGGGCAAACCTTTGGCTAGAACCCAGGATCTCTCACCAGGGACAACCAGCAGTTTGGGGTATGTGATATATAAGGACTCCTGCTCTCCTCAGGCCACCTTTTCTTCATCAAAGGCAGGTTTTACTCCTCCTCACTCACCCCATAGTGTTGAAGTCATCATCAGGAGGCACGTAGTCTTCATCGTCACTGGTCAGACCCAGCTCGTTCCCGTAGCACTGGTGGACAAAGTGCCAGAGCTCCTTTGGACAGAGAGGCTAAAGCAGGAACAGAGAACAGCATACACTTGCACCTGAGCATACTACAAGATTTTTGGAACTACCATTGTCAGGAGTAATACATTCCTTGCCCTGAAAGGAGAAGCAAGACATTTGGACACAGCCCCTGGGAGGTGAGAGCTTTCCAACAGCTCACCTCTTCTCAATTCCAGTGATGCTACAAGGTGGATGGTGTGCTCCTGGCAGGCTGGCCCAGTCCCATGCTGGCTAAGGGCTGGGGCTGTATGCACCCCGATATTGTTAGGCTGAGCTGGCTTAGAGATTGCCCCCAACATGCAGGAGGAAGCCCTTTCTGGCTTTTTAAGGTTTTTTTCCCCTCTGTTTGTTTAAATTAAAGCTGCCTAAAGAATTACAGCTGTGGAAAAAAGGATCTAAAACAGTAACAAAGGAAAATGTTTCCTGTTGTAGTTTAAAATCAAAAAGCATTTGTCTCACCAGGCACCTTTGTGAAAAGCTGGGATATAGTTCCAGTTAAAAAGAGCAGATGAGTATGTTCAGAAAAACACAGCTTTGTGGGGATCACCATACAACTGGGTTCTGAGGTCCTTAAGGGATGGGCAAGAGAACTTCAGGTTTTAATGTGTGGTAGAGATGAAAGGGATGGATTTTTACCCATGGAGAACTTACCAATGAGAAAGATTTAATGAGGGAAAACCAATCTGGTGGACTTTTTTCCAAATTACTGACTTGAGTTTATCCCCATAGCTACTGTGTGGGACAAGGCAGGTAATTTTTACTCTAGCTCCCAAAAGTACCAATCAAAAGCATGGGAAGAAACCCTCTAATTATAATCTTATCCAGACAGATGTCTAACTCTGTTTCACCTTCTTCCCACATGCACTCTCATTCATGTGTCCTCTCAGGAAAAATGAGTTAGGCTCCTTCTCCCTCTCTCCTGCCAGACACAGATCCCACATTTGGGAAAAGAGCTCTGGAAGTGCTTCCTGCCTCTATCACTCCACGTCTCAGTTCTCATTTGCTCTGACCTTGAAACCAAGAGCACTTAAAAGTTGTTAGGAACTTCAAAAGGCTGATCAAGTTACAGCATAGGGCAGGAAGACAAGCTGCCCAATGCAAAGGGATCCTTTTGAATACTAAATACCACCCCAGCTCTCAGGACTGGGTACTCTGGGTGCTGGATCACTTAAGCCTTCCAGCATGGTGTGAACTCACGCCGGCATGTCTCCAAATGTTGGCAGTGCTGTTCAGGAGCTGTTCAGGAGGCCAGAAATACTCAATGGACTGAGGAACAGACACTCAAATATAGGATATACAGGGCCTCTGGTGCAGCAGGTGCATGGCCCTGCTTTATTTTAATATCCAACCCACTGAGCTCCTGCCAAGTGCACCCCACACCCACTGTTGCTCTCATTTGGTTTTGGGGTGGCCTGAGTGCACACACACACTTTTGGTACTATCCTGAATTCTACACTTTAGCACAGACTTCCTGAGGGCTTTGCTGCTTTCTCCTGGGCTGTTTCATTTGAATTACAGACCTCAAAAAACTTCCTGAGATGCCTGCTTCCACACCCCAGCAGAGGCAAAGTGGTATCTACTGTGTATGTGAGACTTGTCTGTACACAGACAGAATTTCATGTGAAAAGAGAGAACTGTACCTGCAGTTATGTACCTGCTGTGCCTAAACAGATGTGCTTACTGCCCCTACCTCTTTTTATGCAGATTGGCTAGTCACAGGTATTTTGGTCCTGCATATACTCATTATCTCCCCTTCATCCCACTCCAAGCCAGAGGAGACAGTCTCAGTACCTTGTCAAGGAGAGCGTTCTGCCAGAGTCTGAACATCATCATGTACGTCCTGTCTCGAGCCCCAAAGGAAGTAAAAAAGTGCTGAATGGGGAGAGATGGAGAGAAAAATCCATTCAGAAAAGACCCACAAGCAGGGAAGAGAAAGAGACAAGCCTGTTTGGACCACTTTCCAGCTACAGTTCACAGAAGGACTGAGCAAGCCACCCTGGGCACAGACTGAAGCTTGACTGAACATCTCTCAGGCGAGGGAGCAGGTCTGAGCACTAAAACCACTCTGTTAGAGATGTGCTACTACCTAACCCAGACCTTCTACCTGCCCCCAAACTCCACACCCCAGCAACACATACTCAGCCCAAGCCCAGGGTCTGCAGAAGCTCTGCATCCAGCCCTTGCCCCTCAGTGGTCTCTCCCAGGCCCCCGGTAACCAGCACAAGCGTTCAGTTTGGAAAAATCCCACAATACCCTTCTATTCCCCTGCCCCCGACAGCCAGAGAGGTGGAGGCTTTGAGGATGTACCTTTTCAGTGTCAGTGCAAACTTGGATGGCATTAGGAATGAGCCGTGCTGTTTTTTCCTTGGTCATCGAGCAGATATCCTTCAAGCGGACTGTCAGCTACAGCCATGCAGAGAGGGGAAGGCAGAACAGGAACACGGGTAAAGAGAGACACCAGTGAGAAGGGCAGTGGGAAAAGTGCTTTTCAAGCAATGTCAGCCAAGGTGCTGACATCAAACACAGGCTCTGGCAGCCTTACCAGTGTCTCCCAACGGAAGATGTTGCTGTAAAAGCAGATCCAGTTTTCAGAGAGGTAGAGGCGGCCCTGCAGGAGAATGTCTCTTTGTAGAGCACATGAGTAATCTGTGGGTGGACAACAGATGATCATTTAGGAGCACCAAAACCAGAAGACAGGACAGCCTAAAGGTGGGATTGCCCAGCAGCAAGAGAAGCTACTCAATGCAGTTCTGCAGAGAGCCAAAGGTGGAGCCAGAAGGAACGGAGCCACAGCTCTGCCCACTAGTTTATGATTCCTGCCAAGGGCACATCACAGTCTCTCTCACTGACTGATGATCCCACCTTATTAACTGGTCATTCTGCACCAGATGATCTTCCAGGGTACCCTCCAACCCCTGACATTCTGTGATTCTGTGATCCTATGTACGGCATCCAGATTTTAATCTGTCTTTTCCTTTTTGCCTCCTAGTGCCAATGTACATTTATCTCCCGGTGTGCACATCCTCCACACTCCCTGTTCCTCTCCTAGGACGTGCATGTTCCAGCAGTATGAGACACGGTGTGAGCTCACTGGTTACATAAGATAAAGGAACAGATGTGATGCACCAGGCAGTCACTAATCTAGCTGCAAGGCCAAAGCCTAAATGGATATAGGAAGGGCAGTCATGTGTGAGTAGAGAGCACTGGGGACAGGAGAAAAATGGGAAGCTCAGTGGTGGGTACATGGAGACATGCAGCCCTGACCAAGAGCTCAATGCTAACACACTGACTGGTTTGGGGGAGCATGGTGGAGGAAAACATCCTCCTCAAATAATGAGGGAGCAGAGTCACGGCTGACAGAGATCAGCGTTGATCTCCCTGGAGCAAAATGAATGAAACCCATCAGAAATGGTGAGGAGGGGTTCTGTCTGCACACAAGATGGACATGACAGGCTCGTTCCTTGGTGGCAATCCCTCTGAAGAAGGAAAAGCTGCATGCACTTATGCTGGATTTCCTCCCCAAAGCACGGGCCAGCACATCAGAGCGCTGCAGCAAGGGGCTGACCTTACCTACGATGAGGCGCTCCGTGTCAGGAAGCTGTTTGAAGAGTTTCCTGAAGTCTTCATTCCGTTGTTTGTATGTGGGACTCAACACCTGCAAATAACAGAGGGCCTGGTAAAGAGAGGGGCAGGCATGAGTACAGGGAAACGGAGCGGGAAAACAGGAACACCTTGCTCGGGAGAAGGGGGATCAGATGCACTTACAAAGCATGAGGCTGGGAGCTCCCATCGCAGCAGACACACAGATGGGAGGATTTGGGATTTAGTGTGTTAAGTGAGAAGAAGAGGAGAACCTGACTTGGAAGGGCAAGCACAGAGCAGAAGGGCTCTACTTGTACCTGCTAGGCAGCCCACAGAACCTCGTGGAAGCTGTGGCTGCAGAGGAAGCCTCTTTTCCCGCATTCCTAGGCTGTACGGGGCATGACACACACCCTGCCCACAACACATCAGGTAACCACCAGTCCCCAGCTCTCCCAGTAACAACACAGCAACACCAGGAAAAAAAAAAAAAGGCACTTTAGCACATCTGCAGCCCTGCCAGAGGGACCAGAACGATCGCTGTCACCAAGAGCTCGGGAACAACATCCCCGTTCCTGTCCCCATCGAGTGCTCCACCTGGCAGGCAGTGAACACACCTAACCACAACACAGGGAGGACACTGCTGTGGGGCTCAGGGTGGGCTCCAGGGACTTAACCACACTTCATGCTTACTCTGTAGGCACTTGGCCTCATGGAAGGCCTCAGAGAAACGGTGCTGTTGGCTGGAAGGAGACCAGGAGCTGGCTTGTCTCTGGTACATACCAAACTAGAAGATGAGATGATAAAATTCTATGATTCTATGAGTCTGTCCACGTTAGACCACCTCCTACACAGCAGCAGCTGACAGCTGCTCCTGACAGCCAGAACATCTTCTGAAGGCAGGGCAGACCGAAACAGAGGCAGGTGCAAAGCCAGGAGGCCCATATCTCCCACCTAACCTATCATCTTCTTCCTCCCACAAACGTAGGGAAGACCTGGGGTACAGCCTTCTACTTCCCTGTCCCCATTTATTCTCAGCAGCCCCCTCCTGTCCCTTCCAGCTGTGCAGTACAGACCTCCCAAAGCTGAAAGGTGGGCACAGCTTCCCAGCAAGGACCCCAAAAATCAAAGTGATTACGAACTACTGCTTAAGAAGTGGCGATGGTGGGGTCACAGGGGTGGGGGAGAAATGTGAAGGTTATTTAGCATCAGCCTTACAAAATCATCAAATGCTGCCAAATCAAAAAAAGGGAACACAGACAAGCCTCCCCCTGACCCCCCAAAAGCATCCCCTTGTCCTCACACCAACTCAACAAACTAGAAATGCATTTTTTTTAACATCATGTCAGCGCTTCAGATATTGGCTCCAATCCCGTGGACCCAAAATTAAGCATCTTCTGATTAACACCTTCTAACTAGCAGATAACAGAAACGGGAATTTCACTTACCAACTTCTAGCCTGAACAGCTGGAAAATACCTTGGTCAGAGATGGGCTCCAGCAAGAGCCCAAGCCCAAGATTTCCTGGGACAAGCAGAGAGGGTGGGAAAGTAAGGGGGGAATAGAGATGATCATCAGCTCTGAGCTTTGTGGTCAGTGCACTGCAGCGACCCAACTGAGCAGCACAGCTTCCATGTGGAGGAGCATTCCCGCCCCGTCCCCGCAGCGAGGGATGTTCCAGGCCATCTACAACCTGCACTACAACAGACACTTCTCCTGAGCACCAGAACTTCAGTTTAGAGACACTCACAGCTGGGATTTCATCGGATCCGTGGCCGGTGTTTTCCAGCACCAAGCCGGCGAGCCCCTCCAGGTCCCAGGGCAGACATGGCAGTTCTTCATCCAGCACAAGATCCCAGAGAGCCCCACACTCCAGCAAGGAATCCATAGTGCTCCCTCAGCCCTTTGCACAGCTCCCTGTGTGCTCTGTGTCCAGCTCTGCTTTTCCTGTTCCTGCTGTCACCGCTTCTTGTTTAGATTCAAAGTCGAAAGAGATAGAGCAGCTTGGCAGGAGTTTACGTGCCCTCCCTTACTCCCCTGCTCGCGCTCAGGCCGTCCGCCCTCGCGGCCTCCGTAGGTCCCAGAGAGGATCTGCCCTCCTGAGGACTCTGCAAAAGTGGCTCATGAGGGTGAGAGAGCAACCTTGGTGCTCTTCTGCTCAGCCTCACCAGCTCCTGCCTGGGGACATCCCTTAAAGAAGCACCAGGAAAGTGCCAACAGCCTGAGCAGGTGCAAAGCAACCACCACTCCGGACCGAGGCCCCGATGCCCAGCACAGCCCGAGCTGTCCTCAAACAGCCCCCGGCCACCAGGAGCACACCAGGCTGCTGTGATCCACAGCTCCAGCTCCGCTCTCCAGGGCTGAACAGGACAGTGAAGAGCTCAGAGGCTTCAGCTGCTTCCCCCACTCTCTGAAACCAGAACAGCAGTCACTCCTAGTCCTCCAGTTCCTGGCGCTCCTCTCCGGTCCCGCTCCGCTCGGCAGCCTCGGTCCTTGCTAAGGTTCCTCATGGAGAAGACACCGAAATGACTCTCACATGCTTTAAGTTACTGTGAGGGTAATTCTGTCGGCCAATGCCCTGCAGTAACCCAGGCTCAGCCCTGCCTCCCAGCAGATGTTTCCTGTCATGGAAAGTTGTTGGCCCCAGCGAGCTGGGGGAGGCGCGAGGGGAGTAAGGAGAGACCAGCCTGTGGAGTAGAGCCATGAGAGATCAGGCATGTGGGACCCATGGAGCTGGAAAACTAGCCACTCCTATATGTACCTCTGAGCACCCCCCTCCAAACCATAGGTCTTTCTGGGTTTCATTCATCTGTCAGGTCACTTTGGAAATGAAAGGCAAGGGCTTCCTTCTGGCTCCAGCAAATGAACTCCCTGCAGGTCCCAGGAAGGCTGCTCGTGGTGCTGGAGCTCCCTGCATCCCTCTGCCCTGAGTCCCCAGACTCCCCATCTCTGCTTGAGCATGGAAACACACAGGTGAGTGCCCACACCACGACACCAGTGGCTGCTCAGCCTGCAGACAGAAGGGTACTGATGGGAAATCCTCATTCTTCCCAACAGACTGGGCACACAGGTCTCAAAAAAAAAAAAACACCCTAAAACCAAAAAGCCACCAACATGGTGACCAACTAAGCCTCTGCAAAGCCATGGTTTCATTCCAGGACAACTCCAGTTTGCTCAGGGAGAACTCACGAGTGCTCCATCTGCTCAGGGGCACCACAAAAGCATCGCTGGTGCCAGGCAGCACACCCAGGTCTCTCCACTTAGCCCTGGCAGAAGGAAGGGGTACATCCCTCTGCCCCCCTCAAGATGAGGGGACAATAAAGAAAATCTCTATAGCCTGGGGAGGATGGAGAATTAGGATTGCAGACATTGCTTTACTGCATGGCCATCTTTGCTGGAAAATGCTTATGGGATTTCTTCCAAAAAGCCCCAAACCCCATCAGGATGGTTCTGTCTGTGCACCCACCCAGCCTGTTCCCTTTGCACAGGCGATGGGAAGAGCTGACCCGGAGGTGGAGACAACAAACATTAACTCTACCGCAGAGAGAGACGGGACGGGACAGCACTGCAAAGGGTGGAGAGAGGAGGTTTGGTGGGGGACCCTGGGACAGAAGGGTGGCTGCCCATGATAAGGTCTCCCTGTTTATACACAAACAAATCCTCTGGCAGGAGATTTAAAGCAACTGTTGCTTTAACATAGGACAGGACAGGGAAGTCTGATACTGGACGAACTGGAAAGACACAGTCCTGTATGGTGGTGGGGGGGCAGAAAACAGGAGAGAGTTGGAATGGGGCAAAGGGAAAGGGGGAAGGAAAATGTTCTCACATTTGTACAACTGATGGATTTGCCCTTAACCCTTCAGGGAAGATTCAAGTTGCTTCTGGAAAGAAACAGGAAAACTACTAGAAGAGAATTCATCCCCTGCTCGTGGGGGAGAGTTCAGAGCCCACTGAGAGCAGCACTGCTGGGCTGATTAATGCCAGCAAACAAACTGGCCACCTGTCCTGCAGCATTTCTGCCAAACCCAGTCCTGGTCTCTCAGGTTTTTTTCCCCCCCTTGCCCTCCTCCTCCTCTTAAAAGTGAATGAAGAGCAGAGGAAGAAGCTTCAAAGTAATCGCTGTCCGTTTGGGGTGGGAAGTGGGTTTGAATTCATCATCACATGAGTGTGGGCCAAAAGGTGACTTCTAACTACACCACACTGAGTGTGCCAGGCCTGATAATCCACATCCCTAAAAATCAAGGAACACCTGAAGGGGAATTGCCTATGAAAAAATCCTGGAAGACTTTGCTCCAGAAATAGTATGACAATATGGTTACTGGAGCTGAAAAGATGATTGCACCAAGACTGAGAGGCTGTTTGTTCAGCACCTTCCTAACTCACCTTGGGTTTCTGCTATAAGACCCATCTACATGACTTTTGGGGAGGCAGACTCAGGCTATCAGCCATTAACAAGCTGTTCTGATTCCTAACTTCTCTCTGTCTTTATAGGAAACATTTTACTCTTTCCAGCAGCCAAGTGTGTACTGAAAATAAAGGGAAAAGAAAGCACATAAGAGCAGGGAATTCTGATTTCTTTCAATCTTCTTGCCTGCCTGATGTTGTCCTTAACAGATTGCTCAAAAGGCTCTGCAAAGGTCAGTCCTCCACACTTCCCAACTCCCACACAGGCTTTGGCCACAGCTTTCCTAAAGGAAAACCTCAGGCTCTCTCCTGTAGCTACTTGCTTTTGGCTGGGGTTATTTTTGAGACTTTCACCTCTGTGAGCCAGGCTGAAAGCTGCCCTGTGTGCACAGGGCTTGTTTGCAGAGCTGTGGGTGTAGGGCTGCTGTCCCCCTCCGGTCAGACTTTGCTCTCCCAAAGATACACAGGGAGAACTGTGCTCCTGATGATCTTTTCAGGCTTAGTAGGACAACAAACATTTCTAGGAGTGTTTTCCCCCACTAACAGGTCTGGGGCTGTCCTGCACATGGATGGAGAGGAGGTGGAGAGGAGGTAGTGATATGGAGAAGCTTTAAGAAAAAAAGAATCAAGCATGGTTGCAAAAGAGAAGGCAGGTGAAAGGAATGTGCCTAGATAAACACGAGGGAGAAGAGCACAGAGTAGGGCAGACCTTGGGATAAACAGCAATCTCATGGACAGATCTGTATCTCACCTCTTCCCTGGTGTCACCTGCATTTGCTCTAGCTTTCCAAGATCATCTACCTCCCCTTTCCAGGGGTACACTCTGCAGATTCCCCTGATGCCTGCTGTACAGCAGCCAGCTGACAGGAGCCAGCCTTGCTATGGAGTGACAGCTAGGAACTCCATGGAGTAACTGAGACATAAAGCCTTACTTAGGAACACTCAGCAACAGTCCAACAGAGAGGGAAGTATGTGGAAAAGCCCACAGCAGACTTGCCAGGCTCAGCACCTCAACTGTACACCACCCTCCAGACAGAAACCCTGGGAGCTCCCCAGAAAATGGGGCTCTTCACCCAAAGCCCAGAGAGAACAACAAAGGACACAGCTTGTACCCCTGGCAGCTAAGAATGTCCAGTCCATCTCTAATTTTAAGGACATCTCCTGGGTGACACATTCCTTCTACCAACTAGTGGAGTTCCTGCCACTCCCACAACCATCGTGACCTCATCCTCCATGTCATCAGGGAAGTGAAACGCAGATTTCCCACCTCTCTAAACACATCAGGTCTACACAGTGAGCTGCACCTCTTTCAATAAACAAAATTACACAGAACATTTGTTTTTAAAATAATACCTCATTGAACAACTCACCATGCAGACTCACAAGTCCAAAGCAGACACACACAAGCTGCATCCTGATGGCTGAGCGCAGACAGGGTGGGGGTCTAAGCCACAGCTGACCAACAAACTGAGTTTTACTCTGAGAATAAAGTTCTTCCAAACCAGAGTCTCCCTGTCTCCTCAGTAGAGGCATGAGAAACACCTCAGGGTCTTTCCCCTCAGCCAGCCCAGTGATGGTCTGCTTTCCCACCAGGAGGACATGAACACAAAGCCAGCTCTGTGAGGTCCAGTATGTCTACTCTCAACCTGGTGACCTTCTCTAACTCTCACCATGCCCCTCAACCAGTTTGCATTTGTCCTCTGGAAAGCAAAGTGGACAAAGCACATCAAGACCAAGAAAAGGTTGGTCTGCCAAACCAGTCCATGACCTCGGTTCACCCCTTTTCTCCCACTTCTCAATCTGGTAGGGATGTCAATCCCAAAATGCACTGCTAGGATCGAAAGGAGCACACACAAGGTGAGACAAGTTGGTAGCATCTTAAGGGAAAAGTAGAGAAAAAGGAATCTGGGAGAGGGAAAAGGAAGGGTTCCAACTGGCAAAGAGGGATACAGTGCTACAAGGACAAAAAGACCAGTTAAAAGCAGCAAACTAAAAATGAAATAATATTTGAAAACTGGCATTCTGACCACTGTTGGGATCTTTGAGGACTGTGTGCTCTTTGAGGCCAGGACTGTATTTGTGGTTTGTGTTTGGACAGGCACCCAGGGCTGCTGAACTGACACAAAAACAACGTGGAGGGTGTTTGAGTAAAGGAAGCTGTAAGGCTTTGCGAAGGGGCAGCCTCAACAGCATCATTTCTAAAGTTGCTGTCAGTGGGGAAAGAAATAGAGGAACCAGAGTGGTCCAAATGCCAGAAAAAAACCTCCTGGAAGGAGTTGTCAAAGAAAGTAAACTCTATCAAGGAGATGCATCAGCACAATTTGAATGGCAGCAGTGTTGCCAAGTAGACTGACTGCCTTCTTGGGAGTTTGCAGCCCAGCTGTATTTCCACATCGCTGCTTTTATCTGGCCAGAATGTCTTTACTAACTAGAACATGGGTGGGTTGGTTTGGTTTGCTTTTTTTTTTTTTTTTTGTTGTTGTTGTTTTGTTTTCTAAAGGAAAATAATTTGGGGGAAACCACAAAAAATGCAGCCAGTGCTTACTCTCCGGATGTACTGTCTCTCATGCTGAAAATACATGGAGGAAAAACAAGAGAACAGAAAGATAAGATAGAGAGGACATGAAAACACGAAGAGACCCACAGAAGCAGAGCACAGCAAAGCATCATGCAGCAGGGTATGGATCTCTGCAGCTACAGTCAGAAGCAGCTCTTGCCTAAGAGCAGAAATCAGCTTCAGCCACGGCCAGAGACTGGCTTTGCCGCAGCAGCCTGGTGCACCTGCCCACGCCGCCCCGCTCCGCGCTCCCTCATCTGCTGCTTCTCCACCAGCCTGGCCCACCGTGGTTTATACTTCACTCTTATTGCTACTGCCTCCCAGCTGCTCTCTGCTGCTGAGATCACATCTTCCCCTGTCCTCACCACTGACCCACTCCTGGTTATGGACACAGCAAGTACTAACTCTGCCTCTCGTGCCTCTGCCAAACCCGACTGTACCGGCCCAAATCCCTGGTCCTAATGTCTCAGGCTGCAGGAAGGTAGGAGCTGTGGCTGAACATGGAATGGCTGCTCTATCTCCTATGAAATCACAGTACTGCTGGTATCTAATTTAGAGTGCTTGAGGGGTGGGGGATCAAGGTCACAGGGACTGTGGGGACGTGCACGCCACCGGCCTTGCACCGGACACGCCGCCGCTCGTGCTGGCGGAATGGAAATGTGATCGAGGCAGAAGCAAAAAGACGGTTCATGCTTCTGTGAGGTCAACAGAAAATAAAGCCATCTCTCTCCCCACAGTGCCCAGAGAGATGCAAAGGGTTTACACAGTGGCCAGCTCTGTTTGTCACCACATCCAAACCAACTCTACTGGGAAACCAGAAGGTGCGGGATGTGGAGATCATCAGAAGAGCAACTGAGAGGACAAAGCTTTCGCTATCTCCACCATCCTCTCCCTCAGGATGTCATCCTCCTTTGCCAGCTCTGAGCCATTTCCATCTCCTCTTCCTGGAAATGGTCAGGTGCCACTGCAAAGCCCCTTTGCACCTTCCCCCCCACCCAGGTACCCAGCCCGTATTCACCCAGGGACAAGAGAAACTGGAGTACTTACATTATACCAACTCTGGCTTTTCTGTAAGGACAAAATAAAAGAGAAGCATTAGTTAGCACAGAGATCTTAGGATCCAGAGGAAAGATGGACAGAGAAACTAGGTCCAATCTGGTTTGTATCATTAGTAAAGTGAAAGTGGGATTAAACAGAAGATTTCAGTGGATTTCACAGTGTGGTCTAACACGGTTATTTCCAGCTACAGGAACAAAGAACAGGTCCAGAAGCACGAGTCCATAATAGGAAACGATTGGGGCACACACACACGCTCACACTGCGGTCAGGTTTGCAGAAGAGCAGCCCCAGAGGAGCTAACACAGTCACAGCCACCACCTGTCTCAGAGGATCCCCTTCCTCCTGTCTGCTGGCTGCAAAAATTGCGCTGCATCCAATGGGCCCTGGGCAAATGAGCCCTCGAGGAGCTGCCCGGGGGCAGGCACGCAATTTTGGTCACAGAAGCCATCAGGTGAAACTTCAGAAGTATTTGAAAAGGGAGACACATACAGAGCCAGGAACACTGATGAAGAAAATCACTGGAAAAGCTGAGAAAAAAAAAATGTAAAAGAAAGGCTGGGTTGGGGTTTGTTGGTTTTTTTTTTCCAGAATTTCAGTGCACAGTGTTCTGCAGCATCTGCACATGGGATTTTTTTTTGTCCTGTCACCATTTCAGATGGTCTGAGAGGACAGGCCACATGTTGCACTGGAGCACATGAAAAGCTAGCTCAACTTGGAAAGCCACATTGGGCAATCTTCAGCTGGAGGTGAGGTTTATCCACACCGAGACAGGAGGAAATAAGCATCACGCTCCATCGAGGCCGGCTTTCCATCGGGCATCCCCCGCTGTGGGTGGATTTACCTGGGGGCAGTGAAGCTTGGGGGCAGCTGCAGTGCATCTGGCAGGCACACTGTGTGTGGCAGCCCCACAGCCATGCCCATCCCTCTCTCCCAACCAGCAGTGCCATGACTATGCTACACTTGGACAGGTCTAATAGACAAGGACAGAAGCAATATTTCACTGCGGGGTTTTTTTTGTTCTTTGAAGGCATCTTGCTTCTGACCTTGGACTGGGAGTATCTCTCACAGCTTTACACCCAGTCTGGAATATGAAGGAAAACATACCAAGCTCTGACCCATAACAGAGCCTGTGGTGGTTTCACTTGGAGATCTGAGTTCATATTCACAGGCACACACAGACTACCTGCACGGGGAGAGCCCACGACAGGACCAAGGACGTACAGGATGGTTACCATAGGAGAGCGAGCGCAAAACGTTAATGAAATCAGATTGGACCAGAGATTTCTATGCAGACATGGGATCACTGACACTGTTCTTTCCCTAGACCTCCCTACCTTCTGTTTCCTATGCTCCCTATGTGCCAGACATCCTTACTGGCATCTGGATCTCATGACACTAACGTTGCCGAAGGATCCTTTTGGCACTTCCACCACTCTCATAAGGAAAAAGCCCCTAATATAGTATATGTCACAGGCCAAATGATGTTAAAAAGAAGAACACTCCTAAGGCTTTTCCTCAAATCCTGGAAAAGAATATAAACTGAGGAACATAATACATGGTATCAACTAACCAGCAGAATTTCATCTTGCTTCCATACTTTGTTATACCCTCTATTCATAATGAGTCCTGTCCAAGTCATCCTTCTCTTCAAGTAGGACATGGAAAAAGGCCTTATGCAATTCAGTCTAAACTAGGGGAAAAAAAACCCAAAGCAGGGGAATTAATCTTAATCCATGCACACACCACCTTGTCCTCAGGAGCACAGGGTCTAAGGCACAGTGATTTTCCTGCAGATTTGTTTTGCCATCTGTCTGCCTTAATGAGCAAAAGGCATAACTCAGACATTTCTGGGGAAAATAAATCATAATCAAAGTGTAACTGGCGCAGAGGAAACAGAGACACTGCTGTCAGTGCTGTCTCCTAAATCAGGGTGCACATGCTGCGGTGTCAGCTGCAACAGGATCTCATTCCCCTCTGCTGCATTAATTACAGCATCTCTTTTTTTCTCCCCTCACATTTAATATCCCCAAACTGCAGCTCCTCCTCTCCTAAGCTTTTCCAGGTAATTGTACCAACATCTAGCCTTCATCTTTCGCCTCCACCAAGTGATCTAACCATCAGGAGATTTCTTCCAACTCACCCCTATATTTTGCAGGTAGAACAGACTACAGGACGTCCAAAGAGAAGGGAGACTGAGTCCTTAAATCTATCTTCAATTATTTATTTATTGAACTCACCAAGAGTCAGAATACAGAGGGATGTGGACTGTGAAAATCAAGAGACAGTATAATGGAGAAGAAAAAAGAAATAAAAAGGCAAAAACAAGTTCTTACTTTGAGCAGGTTAAGTCTGTCATACTGGAAAAAGAAACCATAAGCATTAGAACTGAAAAGAGAAAATAAATAAGTAACAGAGGAGTGGAGTTGCACACAGAAGTGGAAAAGATGTCACTGGCTTGCAGAGATGATGCTACAGGGGCAGATACCAGAGAACACAGTTACGTGGTGGCTGTAACCAGGAAGAACTTTGGAGAAACTGAGGAAGGCAGAAACCAGGGAGTTCTCTCTGAGCCTTTAATTAATACAGTCTTGCCTCTGAACCTCACAGGTTAATGCTCTCAGATTTGCATATGTGTTATGGAAGGTTACAGCTTTCCAGTGCAGATGGCAAGCTGTGGATCAGGCACATGAAGTTCAGCCTGCTAACTTGATGCCAACAGACTTCTCCACCTTTTAACATTACTGGGAGCAGGATCACGACTCACCCCCCCATATACTGCTGCTTCCAGGGAAAATGAAACCTTTTCCCAAGTGAATGACATGCCATAGAGCTCTATAAGTATTCCTAAGTCCTTTTCACAACTGGGGAAACTGAGGCACGGCACCCAGGGGAGATCAGAGCCCGTCCTCCTGATCTAGGTATTTCCAAAACCTATGCTATTCACCTGGCTTCTAAAAACCCATGGCCCAGTAACTCACAGAAATTGATGACATTTACCCCCAAAACCCTCATCCCAGTCCAAAATGACCAGAATTTCATGTGCTGCCTGAAGAGGGATCGCACCACCAAACGGGAGGGGTCTATGAGAAGACACAGCCAAACTCTTCTCATAATCGCGCACTGAAAGGTCAAGGTGCAACAGTCAGAAGCTGCAGTAAGGGAAAGTCTATTTGGACAGAAGGAAAAAAAGCCTGTTCACAGCAAGAGTAGTTAAGCACTGGAGCAGGGGCCTGACAAGGCTGGGGGATCTCCAGTCTTGGAGGTTTGCAAAATGCAGAAGGCCAAGACTTCAGACCAACCCGATCTAACCACATCAGCCCTGCCAGGCGCAGGGGCTTGGACCAGAGACCTCCTAAGATCCCTTCTGACCTAAACTTTTCCACACAATGTCCAGGGTCTGCATCAAAACTCCCATTTTCCCCTATCCTAATATTGATCCTCAGCATTCAGTATTAGCTATAGACTGTGGGGAGAATCTGAAGGATTTACAAAGGAGAGGAAACCACTTTTATCCTTGGGCAAGAGAGTTATAAATACGTATTTTGTTGTTGGCTGCTGGCAAAAAAAGGGGCTTTGCTGAGTTTGGAAAGCTCTTCCAGAACCAGCAGTGCTTGCTGGTCAGCCTACGGCTGACACAAACCTACAGGTGGTTTGGTCCATGCCATGCTGATGGACAGCCCAGAAAAGCAAGCTCTAGAAAAGGTTTCCTACACGTGTGAATCCAGTGCTTAAATCTCCTGGTGAAGAACTCCCTCTGATGGCAGCACTGCGGCACGACAATTGACACAACAGACAAAAGAGGGCAAGGGACTTCAAGCAGATCTGTCAGCAATTGTATAAACACGGCATCAAACTCATGGGCTCAAGCTGTTTCATTTCATTAGCGAGAAAGGTTGGGAAACCAGACCATTCTTCTTGCAGAAGACGGGTGGGGAGAGGAGAAGAGGCTGAGAAAGAAAATTTTAAAACCTTTGTCCTTAGGTTCTTTGTTCTTACGCCTCTCCCTGACTTGAAGAGATACCATCAGGGAATCAGGGGAGTTATCATGCCTAAGATACGAGAGAAAACCTCCTTTTTCACCTCAGAAAAGAGGTTTTGTCTTTAAAATCTCTTTCAAAACCTCACGCTTTGGGCTCCCTCTGTACGCAGTCCGTGGGTGACATAGGCTGGTGGTCTTGCCCACGATGCCCTTCCCTCTGTGCTTCAACATCCCTCCACTTGACTCACCTGAGTCCATTTCACTCTCCTTTCTCTGTCTTAAAGCTGTTTTTAATCTCCTGACTACAAGCACATCGTGGTACCACTACACATAACGTTCTTCCAATAGCCTCTCTCTCTCTCCTAACGTTCTTCCCACTGGTCCCCTCCTACCAACCCTCTCCACAGCTTAAGCAAACACCACAGCCCACCTAGCCATGACCTGTCCTGACCCACACACCTCTGCTCACCAGCAATCCTTTCAGTACTCTCTGCTACTCCAGACCTGCATTTTCCACAGAACTTCTTCCACACCTCACCTGAGAACAGCCTCCACCCTCACTTGTAGTTATCCAAGCTACAGCTACCAAGCAAAAGACAATCTCTCTAAAAAAAAAGACATAAAGAAGTTTCTAATAGACACACAGGCTGGTTACAAGAAGCATTGTGACCAAGGGAAAACAGTAAGCCAGCACCACAGACTTCATTGCTGCCTGAGAACTTGCCTAGAATTAAATCCAAGCCATCAGAGCTGGGCAAAGGTCGAGGCATTGATTTTGAGGATCACTAAGCCATCTGAGCCATTCTTGTTTCAACTTCACCCCTATACATGTGGAAAAGCTCCCAGCCTGGCACACTGTCCCACAAGCATCCCATCTGTGTTTCTGATTTTTACACTCTTCTGAGGGTAGCAGAGAGATGTGAGATCAAATCTCAAGCATTATCTCCAATCCAAGCACCCACAGAGGGATCCTCTATTTATTACCTTTCAGAGCGAGCCCATGAATTCTCACAATTCATTTGGGACAGGTCTGTTCTAACAGGTTTAAGCTGGGTTCATGTGAAATCACTGATCTTTAATATTTACATCACACAGGGAAGTGTGGCAAGGGCAGTAAGCTGAGATCACCGGCCACAGAGGTACTACTCATCATAAAAAAGCAGGCAAGAAGTTACAGGGACCAACTCTTGTTTCTGAAAGGCATAAAGTAAAAAGAGAGGAAAAAGGGATTGTGGTGCTGTTCAGCCAACCAAAGCCAGTGGATTTCTCCCTGGCAAAGACAGCAGCTCACTTCAAGGGAGAGGGAAAGCAAACCTTAAAACAAAGGCTATAATTGGAAGTAATTGAAGGAGTGTGATGATGAATGGGCCAGTTCTCACACCGTGTGAGCAAATATTAATGATATCTCAGTGATATGAGTGAAACCAGCTTCGTGTCTACAGGCATTGGGCTGAGCTCTTGCTGGCATTCTCGCAGCCACCCGAGGAGAATGCCTTCCTGGGGTCACCACTCAGTACCACGAGGAGGGCTCTGAGTGAGGAGACAACTCTACGGTGGGGGACAGGAGAGAAAAAAGTAGGCTTACTTTGGAGAGGCGCTTGTGTGACTTAATCGGAGAGAAAGCATGCAGGAATGAAAAGAAAGAAATTAAGGAAAGAAGAAAAATTACCCTGCAAACCAAGAGAAGGAAAACCCACAAACCCAACAGCGTTACACCCCACCCCCTTTCCTCGTGAAAGGCACCATGGATTCAAGGCAGGCTTTGTTGGTAAAAATTGCACTCCCATGGCCTTCAATCACAGCACTTTATGGGCCAGGAAAGTGCAACTCCTGTGTGTAACTCCCCCTTACTAAGGCCACCACTGCCCTGACAGAGCATCCCCTACTGTGGCTACACGTGTAGCATGCACTGCATCCTGCTTGCCTCCTATCTGCGTGGCTTCCTTTCAGGGACAGACTGCTGGCATCATCACACATGAGGGTGTCACCCAGTCCTGCTGCCCTGGGCACTGTTTGTAGTTCACTGTGCAGGAAGGAAGCCTGACCTCGAGGGCAGCCTCAGAACTGACAGGTCGCAAATGACTCACTTGAAAAAACCTCTTCACACCCTCTTTTGAACTCACATACTGCCCCCTTAGTGGTGAGAGACCAGTTTGATCCAGTGAATGTGGGCCAGTGAGTCCTCTTTCCTCTGCTGACCATGACTCCAAAGGCGAGTGGATGAAAATTTCTTGTGTGCACAACACAACCCAACAATAAATTGAGTAAAGATCTAACAACTCATTTCACACAAGCCCTCAGAGTTATGCTTGTGACACTGTGAAGTTATTCAGGCTGAAATATTTCGCTTTTCAAGTGTGGAACAACACTAGTCCCCCTGAGAGCTAACTACCTTATAGCACACCACAGGCAGCGGGTTTCTATTCCAGGGTTACTCCCAAGGCCTTGCCTGTGTTTCCCCCAGGTCACAGAAAATCCAGAGGCCCCAGAGACAAGGCTGCTTCTAATATGCTTAAAAACCACAATCCCTTTCCAGGGGAAATGCCATCTACCCCCACCAAGACAGTCACAGCACTGCACTGACAGGAGGCAACGTGCCAAGGAGTGCCAAACCGATTGGGTGCCACGGGAACCTCGTCGCAACGCAGGGCTCGGGCTGGAGAACCACACGGGCCCCTCCCAGGCTGCCTGCACAGAGGCACCGTTATTTGTTCCATGACCCTTCATGATCCATGGGTAAAAAGGAATCACAACTGCTGATTTTCAAGGTCTTGCTCAAACCCACAGAGCCTCCCAAGGAAACAGGGCCCTGACTGAAAGATGTTACTCTAGAGAAGCTGCAGTACAAACCATCAGCAACCCATGGCCTCAGGTCACCGAGTTTTGAGCTGGAGTCTGACCTACGCAAATGGCTCCACGTTAGGAGAATTATCACAAGTATGATGGGGGGAGAAGAAGGAGGAAAGTTAGCCAGAGGGGGGGGAAAAAAACAAACAAAGAAGGCACAGGACAAAGCCAGTGTACTGCACAAGGGAGTTTAGATCCGAGGACACGTGCACATCTTCACCAAAGTCATTTTGCTCGCTCCTCACCTTGGAGTTCTTGGCCCCACTGCGGCCTGACTGAGAGGAACAGCTACGCTGTACACCCTGCTCCGGCGTGGAAGGGGATTTGTCTGACGAGTGGTCTGAGCCTTTCTCCACCATGGCGTCTCCTTGGGAGTCCTGCGGTGTCGGGGAGCGGGAGCGTTTGCGCAGGATCGGGGAGCAGGCAGGCGTGCTGCGGTTTGAGTTACTGGCAGTACTGGGGAGAGGAGGAAAGACAGCAAGAGAGAGCAGGGTTAGTAACCTTCAGTTCACACCAAAAGGGGCTGCACCCACGCCTTGAGGGGGAGTGTTACTCGCAGAGTTCCCCATTAACACAGCGGAAAAATTTGGCTTCCTGAAGCAACACACCCAATGCCACACCTAGGGCTTAGGGTCACAGTAAAATTAGGCTGTAGACAGTTACCATTTACCAGTGGCACAGGGAACTACAACAGCTTGCCACCCACTCTTCAGCTCATCTGACCACAGATGAATGCCTGCAAGAATGAACTCATTCCCCCCTGTCAGCTCTGAGAGTTTCAAGTTATGACCTGACCTCAGAAAACCTAAACTTGCACTCAGGAACGAGGGAGCCATCAGTGTGTCCTCTATACAGCTCCACTCCATCCCTCCCTTTGTTTTCTTTCAGCAGGTGTAACTATTCCCAGCAGGATGTGAAAAAACGGGATCGTATCTTTTTGGAAGCCCTCTATTAAAGAGCATCAAAGATCATGGGGCATTGGGAGACACGATGACAGACAATGCACTCGTGATTTCCTGTATCAAATCATCCTTTCCCACACCAGTTAAGTATCAGGCATGGAAATGGTTTGCTACAACAGAAAAGCATTCATGATTTTTATTTTAAAAATAAAGAGTGGTGAAAAGCAAGACCTGTCAGAGTTTATGGAAGTTATCGAAGACTTAGAGGAATCTTCTCATCCCACATCTTCAGCAAAAGCTGAATCCAAAAGCCAGTTACATCCATACTCAGAACAGGAAAACTCCCGTTTCCTCACTGTTCCTTCTCTTTTATGTCACTTCTTCCTGACAGACTCTTCAAAATACCACATGCTACATCCATTTTTCCCTACGTAGCTCGTTTCCTTCCTATCTGCTGAGCACTGGCAAGCAGGCCACGAATGAGCAGGAGAAGACCAGGGAACAGAAAAAGGAGGAGGGAACTACACCTGTAAGGGGGTGAATTAAGGAAACTAGTACAATCAAACTCTTAAGGGCTGTAATTTAAGCTCAATTACACGTGGCAAACTGGAGCTTGCCTCTCTCAATGGGATATACCGTGGGGTAGCTAAAACAGATTGTTTCCTTTCCAAAAAAATCTACAAAAGCCTGAGGTTTCATTAATTCTCAGATAAAAATCACATCCACCTCTTACCTCTGAGGATGCCAAGAGCATTTTACACGTGCTAATTAGCAGATGCAGGTAGATAACGTAACACACTCCCTCCAGCAGTTAGCTGGCTTGGTTTGCTTTAGCACTGGATGAACTGGTCTCCCACACATTACCTGCTATAGGCTCATCTCATCGCTGGTGTTTTACACACAAGTGATGAGGCTTTCCCTAAACAACGTGTAGAAAGCATATGCAAACAAAGCCCGACTCAAATTTCAACCCTGTGATTGGCAAGAAGAGTGGAATGGCACTTCAGGGAAGTGTTCAGAGAAGCTCAGAGGACCAGTAGAGCAATTCCCACCCCCTTTAGCTTGTGTCATCCCAGTTCACACCTTGCAGTGGCACATCTCACCAGCGAAACATGCCGACAGCGCACCGTGTACTCCCTTTGCCCGCTGAGAATACTGGATATGAACTACACATACGTCACAACTGTAGCAATATTCAAGCTTTAATCCCTCCAAATTGTATTTGAAACAAAACAAAGGCAGCAAAAAAATTATCTGGACCATTCTCCCAGCAGCGCTGCCCGCAACGGTTACATCATGATAAGTGAAATTATCAGCAGGGTTTTTCAGCTTATCAAAATGTGCAAAAACATCAGGTTTCTTCACAGACTTTGAGGTGATCAGTTAAAATGGGTGTTTCACATTTTCTGTCCTCCTGCTGCTACTTCTCTGGCTAAACCCAGGGTGCACATACGTTTTTAACAACCCTGCATAGCTGCGTCTACATTACCAACCACAACCAGCAACTACACACGTTGTAGAAGGGACTGTGCAAATGGTTCAGGAACTGGAAGTTCATCAGCAATGCTTCCAGAGATGGGTTTGAGTTGCCATTCCTACAGTTAAGAACTCTAAATTCTGAGTCTCTATTGCTCCTGCTCATGCTGTGTTATTGCTTACCTGGCATCACATCAAATTTCCTAAATCTTGTGCCCAGTGTGCTTGATTCAACATAAACCTGTTTATTTGAGAGGTCTCCAGAAACACAAGGCAAGAATTTGAAACTGATGTCTGAGTCATTCAAACAAACTCATTTTTGCTTCTACCACGCTATGAAACCTGAGTTTATCCTGTGCAACCTCCTTCTCATTTTCAGTTCACACGAGCTCATATTCACAAGTTTCACTTTGAGTTTCAGGTTCAAGCAACTCTATAAAGACCAAGTCAAATTTAGCCAGGGTTCTGCTTGCTTTCAGGTTACAGTTTCGAAGGAGCGCTGAGTTTTTAAAGTAAAGCACAAAAGAACCAGTCCAAAACCAGATGAAACCCACTAAAAAACCTGTCATTAAATGAGAAATGAGACAAATTTCGCCCTTTGTGAACTGCAAGACAGGTGTTCCCCAGCACAGCCTCCCACACAGATGTGGGAGACACGGGATGGGTTTTCCTGCTCTGAGTGCTCCAAACCCTAACGGCCCTAGGATCTCTGGGATGCTTCAAAAAGCCATATTGTGTTAGGTGCATATGGATTATCACCTCTGCAAAGATAGGGAGGTACAGAGAGCTTGGGGGGCGCCTTCCAAGGCTCTCTCTTCAGCCAGCTGCAGAGAGCTGATCACACTCTGAAGGTGTTAATCCATCGCATACACCCTGACAAGGGCTGAGTGTTTCTCACATGAAGGACCCCTGGTGTGAGCACCACGGAGGAACACAGAGCCTGGAAATTCAGCTTTTCATTTCTACCAGGGTGAGGATGGTCCCAATCAACCCAAACCTCCAGCTCGGTCCCACTTGCCGCCCCCCGCACCAGCTCGGTCGCTGGAGTTTGAATCGGACCCAAGGCACGGCCATGACGAACGCCTTCTGCAGTTGCCATGGTGACCGAGGCCTGCAATTGAACCAGGAATCAACGCCTGAAATGCCAAAACGGCTTGACCCACTTTGAAAAAAAAATAATAGTAATAAATAATGCTTTACAGGCCTAATTGACCGGAGCACATTCAGGGCCTTGCACAGCCCCACAGCGCGGCCTTCAGTAGATACAACGGATTAAGTCAGGGAGAGAACACAAACAAGCCCACCTAAGCAGCAGCCCCTTGCTCCTAGGTGAAGCCCCTGCTCAGGGTACACAAAAGCACAGACAGCAGAGTGCATCTTTTTGGTTTATGTCCCCACTGTGCCTAAGAGAAAGAGCTCATCTTATGGTTGGTAAAAGTAATGTGAGCATGTCTGCCGTGGCTAGGATGAGGCCAAACTCTGCTTGGTCACATGGAGAACAAGCCTTGATCGATATCTGGAGCAGTGTAGTGAAGAACCAAGGTTTCCTTTAGTTGGTGGAAAAAGAATGGACATTTGGCAATGCCTGGACAAGCTATCCAGTCATGGCCTGCCCTGGACCCTGCACAGAGCAAGGATGCAAGAGAGGCACAAAATGGCCAAACTTCATCCTCCAGTGGACTATTTCCTGTAAAGATCTGGACCAGCCAGCAGAGACCTCAGCAAGCAGCAGCTCTGGGAAAGGCTACACTCTGTACCCCACCATCTAGAAGAATCCAGCCTGGGATTCTTATAAAACAACCCTGAGGGCTCTCTGCAGTGGTCTAACAGAGAACCCAACGCCAAACCTGACTTTGTTTGAGACTGTTAAATAAATTCTGTGCAAATGACATTCAAGCAGTCCTGAATCGACTTCAACTCTGTCCATCCTACCAGATCTTCCAAAATAACTGCTCTGCCTGCCACTACAACACAGTCACCTCGGGGTTTAAGATGAGCACCTTACTCAAATCCTTCCCCAAATCACATGCAGCCATGTTCCATCAGCAGCTGAGTGTTCCCCTCTCAGGTAATCTCCTCAAGACCCAAAACTGGGGTTACCTGCAGCAGTGTAAATGTCAGGCTTAATGCTGGGAAGTGCTGAGCTCTCTGTGCCCAAACCAGCTTATTTAACTCTGTATGTAAACCTGCTGAAGTCCACAGGCTGTGCAAGCAAAGTCAAGCCTGTGCTTATGTTCTCTCCTAAACAAGACTGAAGGAGATATTCAAGCACAAAACAGAAGTCTACTGATAAAGTCCTGAACAGAACAGAAAAAGCTACAAGCTCAAAAAGGCACCTCAAGCCTGGCTGTAGTACAAAAAAGAGTTAATTCTCCTCAGTATCAGCTAGGAAGGGGGTTAATGAGACACCCACAAAGATACTTTTCTGTGATACAGTCTGACATCAGTGGAAAAAGATGAGATTCACAAACTCATTATGCAGTCTACCAAACAGCAAGCAGATGGTAACGACTCTTGGTCATCACCAACCTACACTCACTTCAAATTGATAATCCAAGAATGAAAACCTCCATGTATCTTCAAGCAAATCCCTGGGCTTGCCATTGGGAATACCTCTACATCTCCCAGGAAAAAAAAAAAAGACAAAAAAGAAAGCATTAAACTAAAAAGCAATGACACCTGTAGGGCTGTGAGGAAGCCGAGCAATGTTTCATGACAATGGCTTTAAAAAGAAGAGTAAGAATTGTAGACTTTCTGCATGCCTTTTAACCAATGGGTTTTTAAGAGAAAAGCCCATCCTTGTCACAGGCATAGTCTGATTATTTTGATGGTGTCCTCCTCCTATGACATTCAACAGCATGCTTACATATTCATGAGATAAAATTAATGCAGTTATTATGCTTCAGGAGATTAGCGAGTCGGTGCAAGTGTGAGGGAGGAATTTGCCTTCTGCCCAAACAGAGCCCTGCAAGGTTGGTGAAATGCATTGTTAACAATGCCATTGTCTTTCTCCAAATCATCTGACCCCTGTTACCACTAGAGACAGACTGTCAACTCCTAGGGACAAACGGTCTGGTATCTTACAGAAACTGCCACTAGACACAGTCCCTTCACTGCTCCCTTTCCACACAGTTACTGCAAAAATCCTAAGAAAAAGATGGAAAATGTTTTTGAAATAGAACAAGACAAGATCTTCGTAGCACTGTCCAGTAATGTAACAGCCATGATTTAGAAAGAGAATGGACACATGTTATAAATCATGCAACAAACCCCTCCATCATTCACAAATTAATATAATTCCATTTGGCCCAAAGGAAGACAAACCACATGGAACAAAGTGTGATGAATAATACAATGAAATCCAGGAAGACATAAAGGGGAAGTCATGCAAAGGAAGGACTTCACATCCTTCTGAGGCTGACAGCATGCCTGGTTCACACACAGCCCCACCAGAGTCACCTACCTGCAGGTCACACAGTCTATGGTCATACCTCAAAGGAGGCACAGATATGGGCTTTGTTTCCCCTCCTGTCCACCACAAAGCCAATGGCTCCAGTAACTGACAGCAAGCATTGCAGTATCTGATGCTGTCTTCAAAATCTCAGAGCCTGGAACTTGGCACAGGCAGAGCTTGCAAGTTGTGTTTAAAAAATAACTGTAATACCGTTAAGCCACCTCTGATGTGGGGAAAAAATTGAAAACTTGAGAGTTCAATGAAGAAAAAATAAAATGAAAATATATCCAAGCACGTTTATTTTAAACCTCATTATTTCCAAGCTAGCCTCAAAATCTTTCAGCAGTCTGGAAACACAACGTTGCTGTCATATATCATTCCAAGCACATCGTTCCAAGGGAGAATGAGAAGAACGAAATACAGCACTTAGCCGCTAGCAATAAAGATCCCTGCTCATTTTTGGCTGAGGACATCGGTGTGACACAACTTCTAGACTACCTCAGGAGGAACACAAGCTCCCATCTGCTGGTCTAACTTCAGCAAGGCTAAAAGCATCCCAGGACTTCATCCCCAGCACGGGTAATATCCCCCTGAGCATATTCCAGCCTTGTGGCAGGGGTTTTATAAACCACAGATTGAACATCTAATGAAGCCTCACACCACATCCCACCATCGACAAAGAGGGGGTGGAGAGGGTTACTGTGTATCTCAGAAGCAGAAGACAAAGCTGAAGCTTTACATCTTCCCACTCACTCCTGCTACTCATCAGCATCAGCTTTCATAAGTTAATGGATGATACTGTGATCCTCAAAGCTGGGATCAAATCGATTTCTTCTGCCCATCTCTTGGTATTCATCCCTTTACCGTTCTGAAAACAACAACACAACAATTTCATGTCTCCTCGTCCTGATATCCTCCGTGCACCCTCTCTCCTGTCCTCTCTCCCAGCTTTGTGCAGCTGAACATAAAAGAGAGAGAGGGCCAAGAGCTGCAGGCAATACTGGGAAGAGGCAGCAACCCTCTGTGTGTCATATGCAGTCCTTTGTCCCGAGGACCTGGTTCAGGCTCTCCCCCTCCCCCCACTCCCTTCCTCCATTATATATATATATAGATATAAAAAATACACACAAAAATATATATGTATATATGTGTGTGTATATATTTTTCACACACAAAAACACATATGTATATATGTGTATATATTTTTACACACAAAAATACATATCTATATATGTGTATATATTTTTTACACACAAAAATACATATCTATATATATGTGTGTGCATATGTGTATATACACACAATCTTTTGCTTTATCCAGCTTTCTCATTTTCAGTGGCGTGGGCAGTTGGGGGCTTCCCTTGGCAGAAGGTTGGGCATCCAAAGTTACTACATGAGTGTAAAATACTTGTCTGAGGTTTGAAGTTTTTCTTCCTTCCTACCCAGGCAAAATCTCAAGCTCCATCCTAAACCTGCATGTGCTTGGGGACAGGAATATATCCCCTTTACTGAAGCAGTGATTTCCACGAGACAGGACAATGTAATCTAAGAAAAAGCCATTTTCAGAACAAATTCTGTCTCCCCACATCACTGCTAACATATAAACACAGAGAGGAAGGCAAAGCCCAACCGAGACATCAGCGTGCACGCTCTGAGACCTTTGAAAAGAGCAAGGGAGCACATGGGCAAACAAATACACCATCCCTCTGCAGCAGCCCCAGCTGCCCTCCCGTGATGCACTGCCAGGTCATCCAACCTCGACCCCTTTCTGCCCCCCCTCCAGACACCCCGGGGTTAGGAGAGCCCCTTTGGGGCTGGGGGGAGACAGCGGGAGCAAAGGGAAAAGGAGGAGGGGTGAGGGGAAGGAAAGCTGAAAAAACAATCAGGTTTGCTCATCGCTTGTTCCAAACAATCGAAACGGCTGCTGTAGCGGCGGCAGGAGAGGTAGGGAGTGAGCATGCATGGGGGAGAACAAGGGAGAAAGGAATCAGCCCGTGGAAAGGGAAAGAACCGAAGCATCTCTGCAACATGATGTCACACTGTCTGCTTTCAAGTCCCCCAAACAGAAAGGAGCGGGCGGCAGCAGCAACCAACATGGACTCCAGATTTAATCTGCCTTGTGCAGGCGGTAGGTTTGCTCGGCCGAACCTGTGCCCCAGCGGAGCCCGTGGGCTCTGCCTTGCACACGCACACACACACACACACACGCAGGCATGCAGACACGCGTGTGCACACGCACCCGGCGGCGGCGAGCGCACCACGCGAGGGGAGAGGGAGAGAGGCATCAGCGAAGGAGCAGGAGAGTAACACTAACCTGGTAGCCATTAGGGACCGTAGTGCAGCGCGGAGCAGCTAGGAATTCATTCATTCATGCACTTGTGTGTGGTGGGGGGAGAGCGAGGGTGGGCCAGCGCCGAGGTGGGAGGGTACTCACCTCCCACACCATCTCACAACCCTTCCTTGAAGGGAACAGGGGGTCGGGGTGCTCCTCACGGGCACCCAGAGCCCCCTCGCTCAGCTGGCTCGCATAGTGTTGAGGTTCCTGCCATGGCCAGCCTCTCTTCTCCCCNCTCCCCGGCCTTTGTGGTTCCTGAGCCGAGGTCTGCGCTGTCTTCTCCGTCGGCTCCCTCACACACGCGCTCCCGCACGCGCGCAGGCGCGCGGCCCGTGGGCTGCCGCTTTACATAATGCAACCCCCCTCGTGCCTTCGGTGTTCGTGTCCGCCAGAGG
>VXBZ01012276.1:42949-59960 GCA_013399135.1 Heliornis fulica
GGGGGGGGAAGGGCCTGGGTGTTCTCTCCCCCAAGCTCCCCCTCGGTGATACCTGGCGCTTTCAGACGCTGGGAGGGAAGTTTGGCCGAGCCTGCGGGTGAAGTGGCTCCGGGGTGAGGAAATCACCCGCGTCCCCTCCCCGTGTGACACACACGGGCCCGGNTGACACGCACGGGCCCGGTCACACTTGTGGGAGAAAGTTTGGAAACCCGGGAGCCTGCCAGTACAAGAGCAGCCAGGAAAATTAGACTCCAATTAACGGGTAAAGTGGATTATCTAAACTGAATTAAACGCTGTGGGGACACGCTCATTCAGAATTAAGGGGACCTCTAGATTACTTCGTCCAGGAAGCTAATTTGGTTTCAATTTCACACCTATCTGTGTGTAAACAGGCCTGGGATTTTTATAGAGGCGTTATCAAGGGAAGTTTACAACTCTGCATCAGGATTAGTCTTTCTTTGGGCGACACACACACACCGCTGCATCCCTGCAAACGGGCATCTTTATGCCACAGTGAGGAACCGGGTTCGGTCCCTCCCGAGGGCTCCCACGATATAACATGTATGGCACAGGTGGAAGGATGAAAGAGAGCAGTGTAAAACAGTTGACTAGCTTGCACTTTTCCTTCTAGTGTGTGAAATGAGACCTTGGCTGAGCAAGGATATAGTGTAGACCTGATCTGCAGAGGCCTCCTGTGCTAACACCCATGATATAAGACACGAGTGTCCACATGTGGAAGTACTCTGGGTCTTGACAGGGCTTTAAACATGAAAACACCTTCCAGCACAGACAAGCTTAAAGAGTGTCCAGAGAAGCTCCTCTGCCAGAGTGGCTACAGTAGTCTGAAAACTTACACCATCACTTCTCCCTGTGGTGCCCACTGAGCCAGGCAGGCAACTCCAGAATGTGAGATTCAGAGTGCCTAAGTCAGGAATCTGACTACAGGCAAATTTAGACACTGCAAATGACCCACTCTGAGTCTTACTGCTCCCCACTAATAAGGGAAGGAGCTGTGCCTTAAGTGATGTACTCATCTCTCCAACTTCCCTTCCTTTTGTTGCCTTCTAACTATTCCATAGTTAGGGTGACCATTTTCTGCTCTCTTCAGAACCAGCCTCAGCATTCAGTGCTAATGTCCCAAAAGAACACCCTTACAAAAGGCCAATTATCCCTCATTTTGTTATAATCAGAATCAGTGGGAGCAGGAGGTGCTCAGCTCTTAAGAATCAAGGCTCTGCATCCGCAGTCCCGTGGCACTGTGCAATTCAAACGCTGCCTGTGATTTTAAATGGGAAACACTGTCACCATACACCTCTTTAAAAGGAGGATAGCACAGCACTACCATCACCTTTTACATATTACTTGAAGAACACACGTAGAAGCACGAGTTCACTGTGTACATTCCATTATTTTAATAAATGTGTTGCTGCATTAAGAGATCCATCATCTCTACGTCACTTTTCTGACATCCTTGTGACCAAGCTGCCTTCTTCACCTTCTCTGTTTACAGTGCTGCAAGAACAAGAACCTAAAACACATCAACTTTCATGCCAAACACAAGCTTTGCACATCTAACTTCTTCAGAGCAAACCTGGTTTTCATTCTTCTAATTCCATTGGTGTATTTGTTGGATATTTACAGAGTGCCAAAGTGAATCTGTACCACCATCACAGGGGCTGGCAATATCTGTCACTTCATGTATTAAGGTCTGACTTTAGGCTTTAAAGCTGCAAGCTTTAAAGTTTTCTACCCACCATCTCCAAAGGAAGAGGTTGCAGAGCTTTGTAACCACTGGCAATGAGAGCTAGAGCCACATCCCACACCATCTTGTCCTTGCACACGCTGAGCTTCTCAGAGAGCTCTCACTGAATTCTGCAGTGCTTTCTTCTCAAGACCTGAACCTTCAATTCATTGAGCCATGTTTCAGTGTTCATGGGTAAACCCAGTGTGCTTTGCAAGTGGAGAAATCCACGTGTGGTAACCAAAACCACTTAAGTCCTTCTCCAATACAAACCTAGGTACAAACAAAACCACAGCAAAATCTCGTCATTCAATCAGAAAAAAACCAAGGTGACGAGCAGAGAGACACTGTAACTTGCACCTTGACTTTTCATTTTCCTATGTGACCATGACAAGTTTCAACCACTCACAGGTGGTGAACTGGTGAATTTGCATACAGGTTTGCAGAAAGTGACACACAACATACCAACTTTGCTATTCCCTGTGTCCACTGCAGCGGTACCTCCACACCCAAGGATGGCATGAGTCCCACTACACCTAGGATTGTATGTTATTTTCAATTCATGGACAATGTGGATATGCTGGACAGGGTTCAGTTAAGAGCAGCAAATGATAAGAGACAGGGGGCACTGAATCCATTCAACACAAGACTGGAGGTCAAGGAGTGACAAGCTTTAAATGATCACCCGGAGCACGGTTTGATAATACCGGGTGACAGATGAAAGCGCAACGGTGCTGAAAGCTGAAGCCAGGCAAACCCTGACAAGAGAGTCACAGTTTTGAAGTAAACAAAACTAACCACTGTAACTAATTCAAGGCTAGATTATCCATCTGTGGCAAGCAATGTCATGCAAGGATTTATGTTTTCCTAAATGCTGTTCTGTACCTCAACCAGAGTCAATTCAGGCATTCAACAGGACTTAACACATCTGAATGGTCCCATTTCATGTTACAGTCTATGGATTTTTCAGTGTTTTTTTTTCTTATAGCACTCAAAGATGTATGAAAATAGTTGGAAGTGTGACTCTCACAACCTTTGGTATGCTTTGTCTGAATGACTATTAAGATTTGAATGAGACACTGTTTTGCAGTAGTCTCACAAGAGCTATGCTGACCCAAAGGATCCCATGAAATTCAATATAACGGCTACTTCAGACCCACGGAGAACATGAAAGGCTCAAACCAGGTCACAAAGCAGCAGGACAGATTCAATACATGAGTTTAAGACCTACCCACTCTTCAGATGGTCAGGAGAGAAGATGAATCAAACAAAAGCTCTGCTTCCAAAAGCACCCTAAGACCAGTAGTAAAAATGCAAGACTTAAGAGAAAAGCTTCTTAGGCTTATCTGGGATGGTGTGCAAAAGGCAAAGTTGTGGGTCACTGGAATAAAGTCACACAACAACCCAAAAGCTTTACAAACTTTATCAAATCTGCAAAACCCATCCCATAACTCTTGCCAGGACAGACCTTGATAGATTTCTGGGTCTTTGCAGCACCGTTCCCATCACTATGAAGACAGCTTGTTTGATGCTGATAACACTTGGGTAATACTGCCCTGAGAAAAGGATCTTTAAGGGCCTTTAGGGAAGCTTTGCTCAAGAGCTGCTCTGTGCATCTTATGTCAACTGGGTTTACTTTCACATATGCCTCTCAGCCCTCACCCTGGTACTGGTGATAAAGGATTAAGACAAGCACTAAGGCGTTATTTCATGTGTGAAGGTCGGCTTTAGGAGGGCTGGACCGCTGAGCTATGCTCCTGGCATGACATGGTCACACACCACAGCCCTAACCCCAGAGGACTACCAAACCCTACAGAAAGTCCTATACAAGGAGCCCTCCCTCCAAAAATGCCCTAATTCAGAGCATGCCCACCCCTGGCAGGCTCTGCAGCATCCATGAAGGCCTCACAAGCTGTCCTGGGCCGAGGGGCACGGCTGGTTCCAGCTCCGCCGCCTCGGGCCGAGCCGTAACACAAGCACACTCATACATATTGCATCTCTCAGGTAAGGGGAAATGATGCACTGCCCAAGTAATTAAAGCCCAGGGCTGACAATAGATACATGCAAGGCAGCCCAGAGCCTGAACACTCAAGGCCTACAGAGCAACAAGTGGGCTGGAGACAAACGCTGTCTCCAGCTAGGGCAATCTTACCCTCCTGGTAAGCCACAGCAGTGAGAGAAACCAACAGCCTGGAAAACCTCTCTGCAAAATGCAAAAGTACAAAAGTACTCTCCAAACCCCATGGTTTCTCACCCTATTAAGCAATAAGGAGCACTGCCACAAGTCTCCCTTGTCCCTTGCCAAAAATGGGCTCCTAGACAGGTACAAGAGATGTCTCCTTAGAGTACTCTGAACTGACAGTGGCGTTTTCATGAAGCAAGATACAGCGGGTGCTGAGAGTGCGTGGATGCCTACAGTAGTGGGGGATGGAGGAGGCAGGCAATCATGTGCTCAAAGGCATGGGGAGGAAGAGGGGGAGGAGAACAACAAGGAGAGAGAGAACAAAGTGTCAACATCTTAACTGGGACACACAAAGAGCCAGTTCTTACTAAGAACTTAATCCAGGATTAACAAGAGGTCAGCTACCTCTGCAAGGAGACTGCACTAAAAGGAGCTAATTAGCTCTCCTTAATTGCACAAAAGAAACCACACAGAATTAAAGACATTCACAAGTTGCAGATCCCACCTCACCTAGGAAACAGAGTCCTACCTGTTCTCAACAGAATCCGTGCTCAGACAATGAACGTGTGGAAAGGCAAAGGCAGGAAAGGTGAAAGGATGCTCGGAAAGAGGCTGCAGGGAGTCAGGCTCAGCATCAACAAGTGAAGTCTCTGAGAAGGAGCTGGAGCCTCTATCGCACAGGACAACGATTTTGAGCATGGCCACTGTCTTTCTAGACACTTTCTTCAGTTGAGACATGACCTGTGGAGCTGCCCAAGACCCTACAGTAACCAGAGCTGTCTCTCTCATGAACAGCGTTATCCCTGAAGATATTTAATGCAGTTTTAGCCCACTTCAGCACAGTGTGATCTCCGAAAATGAGGAGGAAGGGCAGCATGAGGGGAACCAGTCTGTTTTTTTCTGAAGGCCCAAGTCTGCCCCACAGATTAAGATCAACAGGCTGACATCCCAACACTGGTAGGCACTGCACCCTGGTCAGGATGAATGGACAGCACAAAGCAAATGCATGATGGGTTATGGATGGGCGACAGCGCCCGAGCTGGAAATGCCACAGCGGAGAAGGCTGGCTGAGCTGACCTCCCACAGATTCCTCATCTTGAGTTCCTAATCAGATGTTAGAGACACATACCCTCAAGTCCCCTGCCAACTTCCACCTGATACTAAATCCATCTCTTTCTCCCTCTGAAACCTGAAACACTCCATGCTCCATCCCAGAGCACTGATGATAAACTGGTGTATCTCCTACCCCAGAAGCACTCGCGCTGCATGGACAGAACATATACAGCAGTCAGCATGCTCAAAAATAAAGAGTAACATGGGCATAAATAACACTAGCAGACATCTCTGAGACAAAGCACTAATAAAAGGAACTCCCATACTTGTTTTATAGCCCCATGCAGAGGGCACAGCAGCTTGCAGACAGGGCCCTAGCCCTGAGGAGCTTACAATGCCAGATTTCAACTGTGGATTGAAGGCATGAAGATACCAGGTTGCACCAATTTCAAACCCTAAAGCAATCAAGGGAGCCACCTTCAAGCACCAGGGGCTGAGTGCATGCCAGCTGCAAGACCAGTACCCAGTCTGAGAGGGGATGGAAAGCAAACAACAGGTTGACCATGGGTAGGCCATCGTACACACAAAGAAAAATAATAACAGAAACTGGAGATCCCCCATTCACAGGTCCCTGTGGAATCTTTACAGTATTCCCTCCATTATCTATGCATCCTTTCTTTCTTGTCCCTTCAGGACAGAGTTAAAGATCATCCCATTGTATTTTCCATTACACTTGTAGCCACCAGAGGACAAGCAGCAGCAAATCTGCACCTCACATCCAACACAAATTATGCTCTTTGGAAACCACTCTGAATGTGAGAAAGCCACATCCAGCTCTGCTCCCACTAACTGGGGAGCAGCCCTCACACAGGCTGTCCCCATGCAAGCTCTGCACAAAGAGAGGATTCCCTGACGTCTGGATAAAGCTTCAATAGCTGCCATTGGAGACAGCAAAACGCACATCAGATGTTCTGTACCAGGGGCTGGGCTGTACTCAGTCTCCTGGTACCGACATGCCCCACTCCTCCTGTCTCTTCCACCACCACCAACCCTCCACTCCCTGTTCTGCACCACACCGAGCTGGAAAAGCTCAGACCCCTGAGTAGATCTGTGAAGAGAAAGAACAGAAGAAGGGCCTTCAAAGGGTGCAACCTCCCACTTTGGTACTGGCTCTGTGATTGTGTCATAAAATGGTTATGCCAGCTTCTCCATTCCTCTGGACTGCTCCAGTCTGTTACCTCAAGCCAAACCCACCTCAGAAAGCCTCCCTGCACAAAGCACCATGCCAGTCTCTACCTTCAGACTCCTCTGGAGCCACCTCTGATTTTGAGTCACAATGACCCATCCACACCCACTGGATTCATCCTGACTCTCTTTACCCACCTGATCCTTTCTCCCAGGACGGTCTCAGATTCCTGTACTCCTTCTGCTGCAGAAACTCACTAATCCCACTAATCACCTACTCAGTCCAGCCCCTGTCCCCATGAAGACACAACACCGCTCCAGCAGGGTCTCACTCAGCCTCTCCCCCCCACAAGCCCCCATCCCTTCCACTCGGATTTTCTCACTCCAAGCCTCCGTTTCTCCCACCCAGCCCACCAGGGCATCTCTCCTGCTCCCACGAGGGGCCTGCCTGAGCTCACCACACGCACAAAGGAACCTGCACCCCCAGGAAGGAGCCCCCCTGCCTGCCCGGGAGATGACAAGTGAAGAGCTCCAGGACTGCATCGCCACCTGTTACCGCATCGCATTTCCCGGGGCGCAGCTGCGTGTCTCCCCTGCTCCTCCTCCGCTCGCCGACTCTGAAACCACCAGTTAAGCTGCAGACAGAGGCAATTCTGTGGGGGGAGAGACCAGCAAACCGTTCAGGAATCTTACTGCTCCGATGCATTTTACGCTCTCAAAAACGTGGCTGACAAAAAGATTCCCCGCTCCGATAACAGCCCGGCAGGGCTGAAACAAAGCCGCCTTTGCAACTGGCTGCCCAGCTCTGGCATCTGAACTGGCTGCTGCCCACTGGAAGCAAAGCGCCCACTGTCTCTTTAAGAATGCCCCGTAGCCCACATCACTAGAGCTCGGTTAACCCTGGCTGCTCCTCACTCCATTCACTGATGACAGCTACCAAATTTGAGGACTTCTCCCCCCCCCTGCTCTTACCCAACCCCTCCACTGCCCTGCTAGTGCTTCTCCATGTCCTTGCACACCCCTCACATCCCAAACATTCTTGCTGGGGCACTTGAGCAGAGCTTTATTAAATATCCCTGTACTCCCCTCGATCAAAACACAGCAGGGAGTTCTTCTGTGACAACACAGGCACACAGCAGTCAGCCTGGACCTGAGCATCCCAATCCCACTTCCTCGCTCCCACAAAGCACTTTGGACCACTGAGTCATCCCTACACACTGACCCAGCACCCCGCCGAGCTAGAGGGGCTGACTGCACACCCTTCTCTAAGCCTCAGCAGGCACAGCACAAACCATCTACCTCCCTGACACAGCAGCCAGCTACAGGAGAAATACTGGTCTTCAACCAGGGGTATTTTCAAATACAAGCTCTGTGAATGGCTGTCATCTATAAACACACGTACAAACACCTTGTCTCACAAGAAAAACAGAGACCCTGGCTGACTCTTTTCTTGATAAAGCCACCTGACCACTGTCCTTGATCTCATACCTACTCCAAGCAGGCAGAACAGAGGAGACAAAGAATTGTGAGAGCAAGAAACCGGTGTGGGTTGATGGTGAGCAGGGTAAGAGCACAAAGCATATTAAATATGTTCTTGCAGTGTGATACAGGAGCAGGAAACACTAATGTGATGCAGAGCTGCACAGTCTGATCAATAATAGCTCATGAAATATTTGCTCTGTGTGGTCAGTTAATGTCTACTGGGAACTTCATTATAAGGGCACGATATGATCACAAAGATACACTCATACAGGAGTCAGTTGAAAGCAACAATAAAAAAAAAAAGAACACTATGCATAAGAATAATATATGAAAAAGGTATATATATGAATATATGAAGGGTAAACACAGTTAAGTGATCAACAGATATTTGAAGAATGTAAATATCAAAGAGAAAGAGAAGCCGTATTAAAAAGCTTTATAAGTACAAGCAATGCAATTGTATTAAATTGAGGGGGGGGGTGTGTGGAAACCAGGCTCAAGTCAAATCCTTGCATTCAAGAGCATGAGAGAAGTGGTATAAACTTGTCATGTTTATGAAGAGCTTTAGCTACCCATTTATAAGAGGAAACAGGGTACTGTCCCACACTGGCAGAAGTGTGAATCAACAGCTCAATTTCGTCAAGTATTTTTATAGTTCTGCTTTCCATAGTTTTCCTAACAGGCAGCAGCCCAGTCCAGTGACTTCTTGGTTACTGCTGTCTGCCTGTAAATGCACAGCTCTTTAATGGTTTGCACTGGGCTGGTGTTACAGCTGTTTGAGCATCACCATTTAGAGAATTTCCACTTGCTGTATTACTCTTCCCCAAACCTCCAAGTGAGAGCATAACCACACGATTCTGAGCTTCACAATCTTCCAAAGTGACATTTAAATCATCTTTGTTTCTTCATCTGGGCTGTGAGCCTTGAAAGAACAAACTGTCCTTATGACAATTACATTATTTCCAAATATAAGCAAGATATAGGTTGCTTTGGGGTGACTATACAGATTCAGATGGTGACTTTGGACAAGTCACCTATGGCAAGTGCTGTATGCTGGCTGGCTTGCACTTCTGATGCCAGTTCTGACACCAACCTATTTTGCTCTCTTTAAAGAACTGGTTCAGAAGTTTAAAGAACTCACCTAAGCCAAGGGTCTTGTAGGGAAGTTTTCTAGTACAGCTCTATTAATAAACATATTAAAAGAAGAAATGCCTTTAATCTCTGTGTGCAAACCAAGGCTAATACCACTTCCTTTCTTCCACCCCCCTTGGTGCATCCTGACTATGTAGGATGTAAACTCTTCAGGACACAGACCATCTCTGGAGGTGTTCATGAATATCTCCTGGCACAGCAAGGTCCTTCTCAGAGGCTCTCTCACTAAAACAATCTTAGATCCATTCCCAAAACCAGCCATGCTATTACCTGTCTGTGAAACAGACACTCAGAACCAGTGTGCAACCCATTCTTCTTACTGGAAAGGCTGGAGAAACACCACCGCAGGCGTCTGAGGCAGCAATGCAGTTTTACTGCCTTGAACCAGGCACTGAGCACTGCCCAGGTTCTCAAAGCTCCAGCCCCTAGACACACACCTCCTCTCATGGCCTACAGTAAAGTAACAGTTCACCTCCCAAACCTCACTGGTAACAGGTATGTAAGGACTGAAGGTCACCACGTGAGTAAACCATTGCTTAGTAGCTGACAGCTCTAGAAAAAGTAACTCCCAGTTCTGAGGGCTGCACAGCCACAACCCAACCTCCTCAAGAGCAGAGGGTGCTTCTTCCAGACCTCTATGGCTGCTTTGTTTCTATTCCCACAAGGTCAGAAATACACCAAAATTACAGCTCTAGCTTTCCACCAGCTTTCCAAAATGTCTCTGTCTCCAGCACAAACCTTTTAATTCACAGCCCTTCGCGTGCCATCGCTACACAAGTAAGGGATGAGACCTTGCAGAGAATTTCTCTGGAATCCTCAGACCTTGCCATCTCTCCTCCTGCCACTTAAACACAGGCTTGTTTGCTTAACATTTCATTAAAGGAATGATTCTAGTTAAAGAGACCTGTTCTTACACTAAAGACAAACAAGTCATCCTTCCTCCTCCCTCCCCCAGCTAATTTGGTGCCTTGTCTGCAGATATGGCCATTCTTTTCTGTTACCAAATCTTTTTAATACAGTCAGCCTTCTTCCTTCCCAGGTCTATTTAATTCAGATGATTTTCTCTTCCATTTTCCTTCTCCCACTTCCAAGGCCTGAAATTAGGTGTGGCCAAGCCACACTCTTCCAAACCTGGTATTCCAAGACACGTATTAAATTATTTCAAATAATATGCCCCCCCTTGGCATATGCATAGAGTGACACTGTCAGGAGGGAAGGGCAGCATTTTACATCCTGTGTTTGCTGAAGAAAAGCTGAGCATCTACCCCTATGGTCACCTGGCTGTGACCACAGAGGGAAATGGTCACAGAGAATAAACCAGCGGAAAATCTAAAGTATCAGCAACAGCACAGACCTAAAATTAGCCAAACAGAAAACTTTGTTGAAGATGGAGCTCAGAGAACATCCCACCATCCTCCACTTGGCACATGGCAAGAGCATACTGAGCTTACAGAAGGAAGTCAAGCTGATGATCTATGTACAACATTTGCTTTGGTCTCTCTGTTTCCTGAACTTAGATTTGGATACTACTATTTCTATTGCATCTCAACTGATCTAAGTTACTTTCACCAGCCACAAAATACTGAAATCAATAATTACCGTCCACAGTAATTATCAATTATAAGAATAATAATAGCAGTCTGCCATCAAGATGCACTTTCTAACCAGGACTGATATCTGAGCCATGCAAGGGAGGATCCCAGCCTGCAGACTGCAGCTGCTCAATCAACCACAGGAATACCACAAACCAGCCCAGAACAGAGAGCAAAGATGAGTCCTGTTCCCCAGGGGAACTCCAGTCAGCAAATGTGATTAAGCAAAAGGGATCCTGACCAAGAGACAGCGACTCTTGCGTAAGGTGCTGAGACAGTTTGGATGGCAACATTTGGCTCTTTCAGACCTCAGCCATGCCCAGCTGCTGAGCAGATCAAGCAGAAATTTTAAGTATGTGTTTCCATTTAGTTCCACAGAGCTGTTAATGCACATGGGCTGAAGCATGTGCTTATAAACTGCAGAACAGCGACAGATCCAGGCATAAAACCGGCCTCTTCAGACTCCCAGCCCCGGCAGCCAGGTCCTTGCCTCTCATTTGAAGGGGCTGAGTAGTTAAGCAGCACTCAACAGTCTCAGCCCCATGCTTAGCTTTAAGAAAGAAAACCAAAGTTTCTGCTAAATATTATATTGGTAGGTGAGAGGCTCAACATGGCCGACAATGTGCTCTGGGGGCCCAGCAGCCAACCGCACCCTGGGCTGCATCCAGAGGAGCGTGGCCAGCAGGGCAAGGGAGGGGATTCTCCCCCTCTACTCTGCCCTCAGGAGACCTCACCTGGAGTACTGGNAAAAGTTCTTTCCTGTGAGAGTGGTGGAGCACTGGAACAGGTTGCCCAGGAAGGTGGTGGATGCCCCTGGATCCCTGGAGACGTTCAAGGCCAGGTTGGATGAGGCCCTGAGCAACCTGATCTAGTTGGGGGTGTCCCTGCTTCTTGCAGGGGGGTTGGACTAGATGACCTCTGGGAGTCTCTTCCAACTCTAGCCACTCTATGATTCTGTGATTATCTACAGCCTCTTCTTGACTTAATTTGCCTCTCCCCATGCTTTTTCCTCCTGCATACATGAGGAGAATCATCTCTGGAGAAGCCTCATGGCAGCCTCCCTCATCCCAACTCGAGGCCCTGAGCAAGCAGTGGCTGCAGAACTCCAGAGCAGTTCCAAGCAGTTTGCCCTTCGCTTGACATTTGGGAGGCTGCTGAAAGGCTGGAGAGACACAGCACAGTGATTCTACCATCCGATAAGCAGGAAAGGCAATTTTAGTGCAAACCATCTGATTAGGATTTAATTAGCCAAAATAATCTGCAGCCCAAGGAGAGATCTGAAGGAGAGATTCTGGGAGTGGGCAGCAAGCTCTGCAAAGCACAGCATCCTCGTGGCTTCTCTGTCTAGGTGCCCTCAGAGAGATTTCTGTAAGTACATATATATTAGAGAACACAATGATGGATCTTTATCCCATTTTAAATCAAAAATCAATTCCAAAAACATACCATACAGCAAACACAAAACGCTAAAGTAGTACTTTTGCCAGTGTATCATCACACAGAGCTACAGCAAAAAAAATCCAAAAAAATCTCAGATCAAGGTCTTTGTAATGTCTCAGCCAATTTCTCTTCAAATAGTCCCCTAATGTTGTATTTTTGACACATAATTTATACCATATGACCCCTGAAGGTATTCATTCAGCACAGCAGTGCACAGCCCAGGACAAAGGCTGGTAATGAGCAGCTGATCTTGGTTCTGTTGTTGGCTCAGTTACTGACTATGAGTACAGTCTGGCCAAGTCTGCATGCCAGATTTTTCTTTACCATTAGTGCACTTGGATTAGGCTCCTAACTGCTCACTATTCCAGTATTGAAAAGCCTAGGTAAACAAAGAACCTGCTGCTGACCACTTCACTGTGCTATGAAACCACTTACAAAGTAAATCCAAGTTGTTCTTTGCTCACTTCATGCAACATTATAACATCTCGTCCTACTGAGAGGAGAGAAACTGTACTGTACAAACAGCAGTTCAGTCATATTTTTCAGAATATTCTGGATGCTGAGAGAGATGAGTGACCTGTTAATAGGTTTTTCTCTTCCTACCACAGTGACAGCAAATGGGAACGTTCCAATTCCTAAGATCCATTTGCTGAATTTATAAGGAGTGCAAGCCTCTTCCTTCCACAACGCCAGAGCTGTATTTATATGTATGTGGGTCATCTTTGATGGTTTTTAGTGGAGGATTATTGCCACCCATCTCTTCCTCTTGCATAAAAAGCACAAAGAGAGAAGCAGACGCAGAAGAATCGATGAAGGCAGAGGAGGAAAGAACATTTTCACACTTTAACCTGTAACACGGAGGTTGAACAGCACAGAATGTGTCGCAGCACAATTCCATAATGTCAAGGGAGCTACTTGCTAGCCCTCTCAATAAACTGAGGAGGAATTAATTGGGAAATTCATCTTCCACTTGCAACACAACAAAGTTCCCTTGCACCGCACGCGGTGGCTCCTCAGGCTGCTGCAGTGTCGAGATGAAACTGAAAGCGACTGAACCATCGTTGTCATTTCACTATGTAATTAAGGAGCCCAGTGTCCCAAACACCCTGTTTGTCACCTTTCTGCACTGGAGCAAGTACAATTTCCTCATAACCAAGGGCAGAACATGCACCTCCCACCTCTTTTTCACTAGATGGTTATTTCAGACTCCAGAAGTGGCAGGGCTGGAGCGTAAGGACGGAGCTGTGCGGGACGAGTGTGGTAGTTCATGAACCCTGTCCCTCTCCTCCTACATAACCCCAGACATGGAAAGAATCACTTGCAAGGGCAGGTGTCATGAGCCTGGGCTAGGCACAGAGAGCTGACGTCACAGCCTGACAGCGTGCATCGCTGAGACTGCCTCATGTTAATCTTCACTGCTCCCTGACATCAAACAACTTCTAATTTTAGCTGCGCTGTTCTGTAACCCTACCTAGTTCCCTTCCCACCCCCACAACTATATAATAGATCCTTCCTTCAGATAAGTAGGGTGTTGGAACACTGAGAGGGGTTTTTTTTTCCCTCACCCACAGGCACTAGAAGAAAAATGAATTACAGATTTATTTTTAGGTAGAGCTTTTGGCCTGTATTTTTGCTGTAGGTCCCACAGAGCAGGTTCTGGGGCTCGGAAATATTCCCATCAACAAATCAATCAGCACGAGCAACGCTGAAAGAACCAAGAAAGATGGAAAATCAGATGAGCAGAGTTTTGCTCAGCATCCTATTTATGGGATATCAAGCTCAGCTTGAGGCTTGCAAGACTCGATTTTCCATAAAGGATCCAAATCAGTATCCATCTCTGCTGGATCCCAAACTCCCAATAAGGGAGCAGGCAGCACTGCCTGAGATGGGAGGGGAGGGAAAGCCCACCCTGCTATTGTACCTTCTGACATTCAGAAATTTAAAGTTTGGGTCCTGGCTCATTATAGCCCCTAAGGATCTACGAGAGAACAATGATGTAATGTTGGAAGCAAAAGTTCCCTCCCACAGAACCATGTCACAGCATAAAGACACACGGAACAATATTAAAATATTATATTGTGATGATGAGCTATTAAGATAACAGGCCATGACAAGACAAATTATTGTCATGCAGTAACAGCCTATAAGGGACTGCAGTACTGTTTCCAATACCAGGATGTTGTGCTGTAACAGTATGCTGCTGCACAGGTACATCAGGACCTTGCACCATGATCCAATAGGCTCATGTTCTGATGTCATAAAGCTATGCTGGTTGCACACCAGAATTCTGCTGTTCTGCAACCACACACTGTCTCCACGGTATGTAGCTATGCTGTGATACCATACCAGATGGTGATGAGATCATTTTGGGCAGAATTAGGTGGCGTACTGCAAAAACGCACGACATCCTATTAGAGATCAGCACACTGTGTCGTGCCAAAACACGCCAGCACCGAGGCTCAGAGGTGGCCAGAGGTTCCCCACCGAGGCTCAGAGGTGGCCAGAGGTTCCCCACCACAAAACACACTGTTGTCTTGTGCAATCTAACAGCACAAACGAACGGGTGCTGTAAGACCAGGGAAGAGCGGGTCCTCTTCCTAACGGCCAGAGCGGGCTGCTCTGCTGACAGCTTCTGTCCCTGTGCTACTGCCCTTCCTGGTACTGAAATCATGTGTCCTTCTGAGAAGGGCTCCCTAAGGAAAACTGCATTAACCCCAGCAGTGCCACAGCGAGCTGGCATTGCCACTTGTACAGCGAGGGCCCAAAGACCCGTTTGCATGCTGTGCTCTTAGGGTGCTCTGTCCTCTAGACAAACACTAACCCTGGGGAGCCCTTTCACCACAGAGTCGGCATTACCAAGTCTGACAACCAGCAAAGAGAAGGGATCTCTGTATGCTACACTTAGACCTGTGATCCTCCAGAGCCCTGCCAGTCACTCCAGGGCTGATGTGTGCACATACCTGGGTGAAACAGGACTTAACTCGCCCTCTGTGCCCACACATCACAGCACAACCAAAGGAGTAAAACCGCCTGGAAACACCCCAGGGAGGGAACGGAGGAACTGCTGTGAAGATCCTGAGTGATGCACGGTTTTATCGAGCGTGGCAAGCGATCAGGATGTTTGACTGGTTTCTCTTTGGGACTCAGAGGAAGATGAAGGAGGGATGCTGAAGAGGCAGCCCATGCAGGGCTTGGTCAGCACTTTTCAAGTGTTTCCAGGAGAGCCGGGGAGGAGATGAGGATCTTTACTGCGCTTCCCAGTGGAACACAGGCACCAGGACAGCACCGAGCCCTGAGGACCCTGCCAGGAGCTGAAGAAAACTCAGAGGGAGGAGCGTCACCTACTGAAACACCACTGGCATTTCATCCAGCACACGAGTGATCTTCTGTCTCCCATCTGTAGATGCTCCTGAATGCACCAGCCTCGCTCGCTTCGCTCTCAAGTCGGATGAAATTAACGGAGTGACTTCAACAGACATTGTCATAAAGGCTGTGACAGAATTGGGTAGGGCAACGCTTAAAAAAGCTCCCAGGCTCACACACAGGTAGAGAGAGGAATGCAGTGGGGTGCCATGTTATCGCAGACCCACATGATCACAGCGTTTATAACATGCCTCAGCTCTCCCGGTAGTACGCTGAGCTATTATGCAACTCATCAGCCCAACTGCACACCACATAAAGCAGCAAATCAGTGAAAGAGTTGGGCTGGGGTGGTTTTTTTAATTAAAAAAAGAAAAAAAAAAGGAAAAAATATTTAAGGTGTTTTTCAAATGCTAATAGCTACGTCATTTGTATAGTCTGTGTTGCATGTGGCTACGTACACATAGGCAAATTTCAAAGGCTCAGGGTGTAATGAAATAAAAGACAAAATTACTGAAATTAGAGTGATGACCTATTGAGTCATCCCTGGCTCTAGTCCGTCCCCTGGGGCCCAGTACAAGATGCTTCCTTGCGCTGCGCTGTATCCTTTGATTTTTATTTTTTTTCACACAGGAAAAAAAACAGTAGCAGTAAATAAAACAACAAATGAGAAATAACTTCCCTGTTTTCTCACGCTTCACAGGTGAGGGTCTCAAAGCACTAAATTCATCCTGATGCAAAAGCAGCATGCTTGAAAGGAAAGCTATTATTCCTATGATTACTTCCCTTTTCATTACAGAGAAAAAGGATTAAGAAACAGGCCTTCCCTTTGCTCGTCATCTACTTTGCAATTTCAACCCAAACTACAAAGTCCCATTAACTGTGGAACTGTTCCCATCTGATAAAGTTCTGATTAGATCAATCTCATCACAATAAAAATCAAAGACCATTTATTCCAACTAAGTAGCTTTGCCATGGCAGAGATTTAAAATAATCTTTATATAATCAAGATTTTATACACATTTTTGTCGGCCAAGTTCATATTGGACACGTTACACCTACAATTACACCCGTGCACATTACAAATATAAATATTTACCCACTGTATAAAACACAAACTCGACCAACAGAAGTATTTCCATACAAGTGTTTTACACACACTCAGAGCCTTGTTGATCAGTTTTCACCCACACAACCCTTTCTTTCGCTGCCCACTTGTCCAAACCCGGACAGCTTTGCCCCCAAAACACCCAGGAATAATCAAACAATTAACAAACACTTCGGTACCTGTCTGGAAGCCGCCAGTTCCCCGACTCCCAACTCTTAAGCGATGGATTCTTACACAAACACCCCAGCAAGGTGCATCCCCAGAAGCAGCTATGGAAAGGACGTGCCCAGCAGGAACCATTCCACGCACGGAGGGTTCAAAACATCTTCCCCACCTTTCTTGAGGAAACCCGGCCCTGCACACGCCTGGTTTCTCTTAGGCAGGCAGCGAGCGCAGACGCTCAGGTGCGGGGTATTGCCTGCGTGCATGCACGGATGCAAATTCATGCACAACCATAGCGGGAGCTGGCAAGAGGAGGAGGAGGAGGAAGGGTGGCGGCAGCAGGGAGGAAGATGCAACCAGACCGGAGGGAGGCTCAGGGCATCACGGTCCTGATGCAGAGATGCCCGGAGAGGAGCGGCCCGTCGCCANCCGCAGTCCGCCGCTGCCCCCGGCCGCCCTCCCCGATGTCCCCCCCTCGGCCGTGCTGCAGTGGCCCCAGCTCCTTACCGCAGGCACCGGCCAACTTAGCGGAGCGCATCCCTTCCCTCCACCCC
>VXBZ01012276.1:67516-95816 GCA_013399135.1 Heliornis fulica
GCTCTGGCGAGTGATTTACAACTCAGTGAACACTTTGCACGCGTAGAAGGGCAGCTACACGGTCTCTGCAAACTCATCTCCCTTGTGCACAGGCACACACACAGAGAAGACCCCAGATTGGGCTTTATTTAATGAAGCACGTCGCAGTCCTGCCTTTAGCGCTCTCTGAAGCGTAACAGATGTCGCCGCCGCGCAGATGTGCGGCGCAGACAGTGCAGAGGGGCCCTGCAGCCCGCAGACAGGCGGGGCTCAGCACTCAGGACACCTTTAAACAGGGCTTGAAGTACAGCACACACATGGAGAACGCTCCTGCCAAGTCCTGCCTCTGCACCCGTGCAGGATAAGGCGTGCTCCTGGTCCGTGCATGCAGGCAGTCACCTGCTTACCCGGATCAATGAGGGCACACTTCGCCTTGTCACTCAGCATGTTCAAATCCACCAGCCTGACGCTTCTCAGGGACCTGGAGCTGCTCGTGAAAACATGCTTCTCCATCTCCAAGCATTGCTGTGGATATAACAGACTCACCACACCCAGTCCGGTGGGAAACAGAGGAGAAATGCTACCACAGCACCCGAGTTACGCTCGCTAGGAGAAGGATTGTCATCCCTGTGGTGCCCCAGATGGACTTCCAAGTGCCTTCTCTGCTAGGATATTGATGCCAGTAATCCGAAAAGTAAACGTAAGATATCCACTGCACACAGATACACAACCAGCAAGCACACACAGTCGACTCCCTAACCCCTCTGACAGAGCCACTGAAGCCTCTTGATGGAAGATTACTTTTGCTACCAGTAATCACAGGAGCAAGGTGAAGGACCCTCAGCAAACCCTAAGCTGAAGAACCTAGAAAAGCCTGGCTTAAGAGTTCAGAAAAGGCTACATTTCTGTGTTGCAGTCTTTTTACAGCCATCCAGCAGTATGCAATAGCTCACAAACTTAAGAGCAAACAGGAAACATCTCCTGAGGAAGTTCACTTTTTGGAAAGGAACAACCCAGTATGACACACTTCAGGTCTGGGTAAGAACGTGAAGCTCTAGAAACAGCTACAGCAATAGTCCTGTTAGCTCAGGGTTTGAGCTTGTAATTGCCTCCAAAGAGGTATGTGATGAATTAAAAGGCATTGCTTGTTATATGGAGTAACTGCAAGCGTCACTACCCCTTCACATAGTCACACACTGTCACAACACAGTCACACACAGCTGTTAGGGCATCCTCTGTAGAGATACATCATCACAGCTTTACTACTGCCCGTTGTTACAGCTCTAGCACCACACTAACCAGAGGGCACATTCACCTCCTTCACAGCAACTGGAAGATTTACATNACTTCCATCTGAAGCCTGGGCTTCCTCAGGGAGCAGGGGAGCAACCCATCTCCAGGCATGCTGCCTTCTCTCCCCTCTGGCTCCATGGGGAGGGACAGTGACACAACCAACCCCCCAAATGAAGATTTTAGGAATCAGGAGAAAGGAAGAAAGCAAGTGGGGTCTGGGCAGTGCAGAGGTGAAGGAGGAACGATCAGACATGAGGAGGTTTGAAGGCAGGCAGGCAGGCAGGGGCAGCTTGTGAAAGGAAAGACTGAAAGGGGTCAGCCAGACAGGTAGAGAAGCAATGGTGCACGATAAGCATACCAGAGACAGACCATTTCAAGAGAGATTTACACGTGCAAGAGAAAAATGCAAGCCAGAGGGCTAGTCATCAGCATCCTACTGACAACACTCACCTCAGAGTAACACTCAGAAACGATTGGACCTAAACTAGGAACTGTTTGGTGCACACCCTCCGCTCAGACTGAAAATACCACATCACCACCCAAGGTATAATTTGTCCCAGCATCGAGAGGCATCCTGAGGGCATCCCTGATTGGCGGAGCAGAGTGACTTCATGCCGCCTCATTCATCACCGCGCTTCTCCCTCGCTGGTCCTGCAGGCTCCTCCTGGCCTATTTTACTACACTACATCACTCCGGAGCCGGCCAGCCCAGGAGCCCTCGCACGCAGCTCCCGAGAGCGCTCCGCCGCTGGCAAACCAGACAGACGTGAGCAATCCTGGCTGGGAGGGAGGCAGAAAAAACACCGCAGAGCTCAAATTAGAAGCCTCTGAGGGCTAGAAACAGCCCTGCTTGAAAGTGCTTATTCATACAACGGTGCGGCAGGCTGCGCTCAGGCACGCAGCAGGCACCGCAGTGGAGTACACAAAGACGGGGGGTGGGGGGGGGGGGCTCTAGCGAGGGATTTACAACTCAGTGAACACTTTGCACGCGTAGAAGGGCAGCTACACGGTCTCTGCAAACTCATCTCCCTTGTGCACAGGCCACCACACAGAGAAGACCCCAGATTGGGCTTTATTTAATGAAGCACGTCGCAGTCCTGCCTTTAGCGCTCTCTGAAGCGTAACAGATGTCGCCGCCGCGCAGATGTGCGGCGCAGACAGTGCAGAGGGGCCCTGCAGCCCGCAGACAGGCGGGGCTCAGCACTCAGGACACCTTTAAACAGGGCTTGAAGTACAGCACACACATGGAGAACGCTCCTGCCAAGTCCTGCCTCTGCACCCGTGCAGGATAAGGCGTGCTCCTGGTCCGTGCATGCAGGCAGTCACCTGCTTACCCGGATCAATGAGGGCACGCTTCGCCTTGTCACTCAGCATGTTCAAATCCACCAGCCTGACGCTTCTCAGGGACCTGGAGCTGCTCGTGAAAACATGCTTCTCCATCTCCAAGCATTGCTGTGGATATAGCAGACTCACCACACCCAGTCCAGTGGGAAACAGAGGAGAAATGCTACCACAGCACCCGAGTTACGCTCGCTAGGAGAAGGATTGTCATCCCTGTGGTGCCCCAGATGGACTTCCAAGTGCCTTCTCTGCTAGGATATTGATGCCAGTAATCCGAAAAGTAAACGTAAGATATCCACTGCACACAGATACACAACCAGCAAGCACACACAGTCGACTCCCTAACCCCTCTGACAGAGCCACTGAAGCCTCTTGATGGAAGATTACTTTTGCTACCAGTAATCACAGGAGCAAGGTGAAGGACCCTCAGCAAACCCTAAGCTGAAGAACCTAGAAAAGCCTGGCTTAAGAGTTCAGAAAAGGCTACATTTCTGTGTTGCAGTCTTTTTACAGCCATCCAGCAGTATGCAATAGCTCACAAACTTAAGAGCAAACAGGAAACATCTCCTGAGGAAGTTCACTTTTTGGAAAGGAACAACCCAGTATGACACACTTCAGGTCTGGGTAAGAACGTGAAGCTCTAGAAACAGCTACAGCAATAGTCCTGTTAGCTCAGGGTTTGAGCTTGTAATTGCCTCCAAAGAGGTATGTGATGAATTAAAAGGCATTGCTTGTTATATGGAGTAACTGCAAGCGTCACTACCCCTTCACATAGTCACACACTGTCACAACACAGTCACACACAGCTGTTAGGGCATCCTCTGTAGAGATACATCATCACAGCTTTACTACTGCCCGTTGTTACAGCTCTAGCACCACACTAACCAGAGGGCACATTCACCTCCTTCACAGCAACTGGAAGATTTACATACTGAAGGACCCACCCGCACAGCAGAAACAAGGGGCTTAGAGGGCTCCGAGGAGTTCCCTAGAAAAGGTGCCTGCGACATGCTACCTGCAAGGCACCATTTCAGCTACAGTTTGATTCCTCCATATGGCAGAAAAAGCCTGCAGGGGTTAGGGGAGCACAACAACAAGCCCCGTGCCTTTGTGAAACATGCATGCAAAACAAAACGTGTCAGTAACACAACTAGTGAAAGCTAGAAGCAAATCAGCAAACATTATGAGGAGAGAAAGAGAGCTGCTACAAAGAATGCCAGAATGTAAGGAAGAAATAGTTGAACTGTTATGCACCTTAGTGTACAGATCCCCAGGAAAATGTGCCAGGTGGATAAACTCCTGAATCCTTTCCAAAAATCAGCGTTCGGCAGCTCTACAGCCTCTGCTGCCAATCACATGCAATCAGAGCATCTGCAAGCTAGGGCACATCTCCATTTCCCCAGGAAAAAAAAAAAAAAGATCTCCCCCTCCGCTGCAGCAGCTGGGAAGTCACGTGAGACCTCATTTCCAGAAAGAAAATATGCATTTCTCAGTCTTGGCATCATGGGAGCTGTAGTCACGCTGCATGCAGAGCCGATTCTGAGCTGCGCAAGTGCAGCGTTTGTCATGGCATGCGAGATACAACTTCGGGTCCTGGAAGGGACAGCAGAGTAGGGGACAGCATCACAACAGCAGCTTCAGCTATAGTGGAAGAAGAGAACAGAGAGAAGTTCCCCTCCATCAGAAGGTGAAGAAAAATAATTCCCTACAGAGACTTGGAAGAACAAAGAATACTGTTGTGGAAGGAGAAAGAGGGTCAGTATCAGAAGGATGGAGAAACGGGGATGATTCAGACTGTGACTTTCCTCAGTGATATTAAGACAAAAGAGAGCTGCTGCTTTCTCAGTCTTTTGGCTCTTCCTCATTGTCTGACATGTCTGAACTCAACCTTCCATTTGCTTGACGTGGTGCAATAACCTTTCCCACCCCAGAAAGACTCACTCACTGAAAAGGGGCAGGCTAACAACAGAAAACTCCATGACTCACGGCATGCTTCACAGAGAAACTCCTCCTTGATTCGAATTTGTCAAGGAGCAAAAAGCCATCCTCCAATTTTTATGTTCCTTTGCAAATAGCTTGCAGTGAAAAGGCAGTAAGACTTTATTAATTGGGCAGAAATATGGCCTAATCATCTCTTTCAATTTAGGCAAAGATCTCCTGAAATAACTCATAGCAGGAAATAAAATCACATCACACTACAGCCCAATACCTTGACAGAATAAGATTTTTGCTCCAGATAATGCTGAACATCTGGTCTGTCAATATCAGAGTACTTGAAAGAAATACCTAACAGCCAGGATGCTTTGGATCCTTTGTAACTTACAAGCATTTCAGGTACATCACTGAAACTTTATAAGGAGTCCAAGAACCTTAAGTCTTTGGGCTAGCACTGCCTCAGGTATAATCCATAAAGACACAAAGGTGACACATCAGAGAAACAAAGCCTTCTGTTCTCATCTGGACCTGTGGGTTGTCTAATGCAGTATTTATCCTAGGAAAAACACACCCCAAAACCTTACAACTTCAGATGTTTCAGATAATTGGGTAAAAAAAACCTGTAGCAGAAACATACACCACAACATTTTGGTGTTAGGGTTATACAATATAAACCCTAGAGGAATGACTGCACGTTGAAGAGAGGAAGAGAAAGGTCCTGGATCCTTTACTTCTGAACTCAAGACAGAAGAAAGCAGCTAAAGCAGGGGCTCAGGACTAAGGTCTGCACACAAGCTTCCCAGTTTGCAGAGAGGCATTTCAGATCAACAGTGAAAACCTCCCCACACCCAAGCCGCTCACTACCTCCTGCACATTCAAAGGGTCTTCCAGGGCAGGGCAGAACAAAGGATGGCAGGCTGCAAACTGAATGAGATACAGACAACACCTACTTTCCCAAAGCTACACTTCACTGAGGAACCCAGAAGAAAACAAAACAAAAACCCCACAGACTCCTCGTTTTAGGGGCGTGATGCGTAGCAGGTGCTGAACAAAGCAACAGCCTGCACAGTGGAGTTTGAGCATTTACATGTCTAAGCCTGAAGCAGAGATTCTTTTCCCAAGTAGAGAAATGAAATCTTACCACGCTGGAAGCTATGTTAGACCCACATCCACCAAGCAAGCCCACATTACATACAGCATGCCATTTGAACAAGAGGAAGAGCTTCAGGAGAGAGCGCACGTTAACTGAGGATACGACGGAGGATTCGGGGCAGAGGGAAGGGAAAACAAGCAGCAGAGAAGGCTCAAGGAGGAGTATTAGGTCAATTTGCAGAAAAAATAAAAGCAGAGGGGCTCAAGGACAGACCTTGGTTAGTACCACTACAGTGCCTGACCTTGTGGTGATGCACGGTGCAGCGGGGAGATGCACGCTGCCATCTTATCACCGACACACACAACAAACTCTGCAGAGGCCGTGCAAGAAATGGACGGGAAGAAAAAGCAGCAGAGAGGAGAAGGAAAAGAAAAACACAGAGGTCAGTGAGCACTCACACGGTTACAGTCATCTGCAGAAATGGGGATGTCCCTCCAAGGGCCAACGTGCTCCCCAGCAAGCTGAGGAAGCGTCACTTCAGCAGCAAGGGAGCACAACACAGTTGGGTTGAAAGAGGACGGAGTCCCAGCTTGTCTGCACTCTCACAGTGGTTTTGGGGAGAAGGCAGCACGGAGCAGTGACCTCAGAATCCACCATGGAAAGATGTAATGCCACCATTGAGACAGTTCTAGGGTGGCTTTTATTGATATTATTGTAGTCACTGTGGTTTGGCCCTGGAGGCAAGCAGCAGTGACTAGGCTGATGAGAAGGCAGAGCTATGGAGAAATCTCCAAAGAGCTTGATCTGCGCAAGAGGCACTGGTCTCCCTTCTCTGCTCTCAGATTTCTTCCATCACAGGCAATTCAATTTTAAAGGCACAGCTGCTTTTAAGTCTCTGCCAGATATGCTGCTGCTATTGGAGAAGATGCAAAAACCTAACCCAGTGCAAGAGGCCTCTACTGAAGCTGAAAGAATTTGAGGGTAACAGTTAGCAGGTTGAAACTCAAGGCCAGAATTAACCAACCACCATTTCCCCTGAACTAGACTGCCCATTCTCTGGAGACATGGCTTTTTCCCCAGGTCTCCTAAAACAAAGGGAGAAAAAAACCCAAAACCCACTTGTTTGAAGATCAGTTTCACTACCAGTTTTCTTCTTGGTGAAGAGCAGGGGTGCTCAGCTCAGAAGGAACCCCGAGTACGGCTTGCAGAAGTACAGCCCATAAAAGGATGCTCCTAGCCCAGCCAACCAATTTCAAGGAGGTTTTCTGCTCTTTGCCTTTTCTGCCAGGACTCTCTGATCCACTGAGCTGCCTGAGCTATCACTTCACCACAGGGCACCCCATACACCTTCTTGATGATCTGGATGCCTCTTCCTCCACTGACAAACCAATACCAATTTACACCTCTTCCCAGGGACATGCAGATGTCTTACTGTGTCCAGTGCTCTGCTNGCACGCAGATGAAATCCTCTTACTGTGTCCAGTGCTCTGCTAAACTCATTTACAGTCTCAGGGGGAGAACAGGTATGTAAAGACAGACAGGTGAGAAAGTTACAGCAGTGTCTCTGTAAGACAGGTAACATTTAAGTACCTCTAATACTAAGTAGCATTTCCAAACAGCATCTTCTCTCTGATGGTCATGGAATACAGCAGGAATTAAGTACGTACATACCATCATCCCATAACTCCCCTCTTCCCTTCCCCCTTTATCCTGTATTACAATTTATTTTGAATGTTTGGTGTTTCCCCATTTAGGCAGCCAACTATGAACCATAAAGATGAACATATTCTCCAAAGTAAACATTGCAAATACTTGCACATGCCAAAGATATATAGCACTAAGAGCACAGAAGAGGCTTGGTAAACTGTTCATGTGCTGACTAAAGTTAGAAAAAAAAAAAACTCTGATTTTTTCAGAGACACTGAGAGCAATCTGTACAACAGAGAGCAGCTATCTTAAGAGTAGGAGGATGTTTCATCAAGCAAATCCAAAATAACTTGTATTCCCAGGTCAGACAAGTGTCCTTAGATCTTCAGGAGAATTTTTCGTCCCTACAGAAGAGAAATACCCTGCACTGAGCAGCTGGGCTTCGGAACAGCTGATAACTGCACAGTAAACAAGGGACTGCAAAGGTCTCCATAAGGGCAGAAGCACGTGCCTTCAAGCTGAAGAAGAGCTATTCCCAGTCCTCTTCCACCATCACACCCCACCAGAGTCTCAGGAGAAGCTGAGGCAGCAGCACCATGGGTCAGCACCGCTTCTCCACACACCCACAGCTGCACTCCAGAGCTGAGGCACAACAATCAGCATCCCTTGATGCTTTCAGCTTCCCTAAGCATGAAAGCCAGGGCTGTCAGCAGTGACACCAGCTCTGATTTAAACATACACTATGGTCCCAGATTCTCAAAATACTTGAGCTGGGAGAACTAGAAAAACACTGGGAAAATAACCCTTCAGTTTCTGCCCTTCAACATACACCGGTCCTGTCAATTTATCGGCTCAACAAGTGGGTTTTGACCTGCTGATCCATGCAGTACTTCTCCCCACCTAGTCACTTCAGCATTGATCTCCTTTTCTGTGCCCACTGTGTGTCAAACAAGACACTAAGTTAAAAGATTTTGCTCCATCTCCTCTCCAGGACTGTCAGGTAAAGCTTGAAATCCTTAAGGTCTCATTAACAGTCGAGGCAAGTTAAAGCTGCAGCAGCTCATATGGCTACTACCTCGAGATGCCCTCCTCACTGCTGCTCACTATTGCAACCCCTTGTACTACTGGTGGCAAAAGAGATGCTATATACTTACAAAAGAGATGCTATGTACTTACAGACACGCTGATCAGCAGCTCAGTCTGCTAGCTTCCATCACCAACAGGGAGCACAAGCCAAGGCACTACTGTGGTCCCCTCTTCAGCTGGGGTGTCTGTTCAGCATCACAGTTTAGTCTTACTGTTGATTACCAAGTGGATATGCAGGCATCACTTCCAGCTCCCAGGCAGTATTCTGAGGTGGGAAATGCCCCTTCAGACTGGGGCTTTTTGACCCTGAAAGGTCATGGAGAAACTAAAGGACAAGTTCTGTTATCTGCATCCTCCACCCTGATCCACCCTCTCTATCAACTGACTAGTTGCTTAATTTACAGTTTGAGCTCGGTGCTGCTAAGATCACCTTTTCCTTCCACTTCAGCAGGACACCAGGCCCCTGACTAGGATGTATATAAATAATATCAATGAAAACATTTCAGTAACACATGAGAAACTAGACTGACAGCTGTTCTGCAAGGACAGGGGGAGGAAGAGATCTCATTCAAGACAGAAAAAGAGTCACAACTCCAGAAGGATATTTTGAGATGCACTACTTCAGTGTCTGCCCAGCTGTTTTCCCCAGACATCCCCATCCCTAAGAAAAGAGATTAGAAAAAGGGGACCCAAAAAGCTGTACACCCTCCCAATTTATTTTAACACCAACTTTGTTCTAGCACACTATATTAGCAAGTCACACCAGTTAAGATGGAAGCAAGGAACAATGTACTTTTGGAGGTTTTTTTTTTTTGCAGCAGGATCACAGAGCACATTCACAACGTGACTCATAAGTACATCTTGGTTTCTAATGACATCTCAGTTAAAAAGCTCTCAGCATGAAGGAAGGTGGGTTTCTCTGACAGGGAAACAAAGAAGTATTGCCTACATTGTGCTCTTTTTGAGGAAGCCCTGCACTGATTTCTAGCATCAATTCATTGCTAAAAACCTTATGAAGAGCGGGAGAGATCACTGGTAACAGAATTCCCAGACCCTTCAAAGTTTGGGCACATACAATAAAATTGGAAGGACAGTGAAAGCCCCTAGATGTGTCCCAGGCCACACTCCACCTGAAAAAGACATGCCCATCCAAAGGGATGTGCTCCTTGGGAAACCCTGGCCCAGAGATTTCAAACCCAGCCCACGTGCTACCAGGATTAGGGACCCCTTAAAAACCCCTCACTTCTCTGGAGCTCTGAAACCCACAGCTGAAAGAGAAACACTGAAATCAGATGGGTTTCCACAGGTTCTCTGATGGCTACTTCTACAGCAGGACAGATGTATTTACAGCAATTTTAGTGCTGAAACAGAAGGGCACAGCAGCCTTGTCTTTCTCTACTAAACTTGCCCTTTATTTGGTCAACAACTGGACCTTTTTCAGGCTTAATGCCCTCTTAGAATGCCCCTCTCCTCCACATTTGGTACTACAAGGAAGGAGGTGCAAGCAGAACCAATCTAAACTACTCTCCTGAACGACCAGCCTCACTCAAAGACCAGCTGATATCTTGCAGCAACAGCTACTTAAAAAAAAATCCTGGGGAGAAACACCCAAGCAGGAAAGCAAAGCACTCACCCCTCATTGTCAGGGGTGAGTTAGCAAAGCCTAGACACATCCAAGCAGGGCAGAGACCCCCAAAGAGCACAGGGAAGAATCTCTGAGGAGCTCACCCAAGCTCCAGGAGACAGCATGCTCTTCAGCATCCAGTTGGTAGCCTACCTGCCTCAGACCTGGTGTTAGCAATGCAGGGAAGGCTCCAAGACACAGCAAATGCTTCACTGCAAGGTGAAGCCATGGAAGGTGCTCAGCAGCTGACACAACACAGCACAAAGCCTGCTGGCAGGGGCTAAGGATGAGACCTATGGAAGGGGATAGTGAATTACAATGCATCCCAGCCTCCCACCCACTTCTCCACATGCTTCAAGATAGCTGCTGTAATATCCTGAGGATCACTGTGCTCCCAGAAGATACAGAGCTGATGGGGTGACCATTACTTAAGGTCTGCAAGTGAAGTGCAGTTACACAACCCAAACTTCTGCTCTAGGAAAGAGGAAGGGTAAGGAGTCTGCCCCAAGTCTGAGCTAGGCAAAAAGGACATTAAAACGCCTCTTCACCACCTCCTCATGTTCCTGAGCATCACGAGCCAGTGACGCAGCCATGTGAGGTCTGTCAGACCTCCTCTGCATTCAGCACTATGCAAGGCACACTGGGGTTTATCTAATCTTAACTAAGACTAGTCCCAGAGAGACAAAACCCATCAGGAAACAGAGAAGCAAGGTATGTCCCCTGCTTTGCCCTGCTGTCACAGGTAGAGTAAGATCATGCCATGTCTTTTAAAGTTAGGTGACTGATGTGTACAGACACTCTCGAGCTCTGTCTCAGAACTAATGGCTTTCAGAAGGGATGCAGACAGGTATCATGAGGTCCCAACTCCTGACATGATTCTGTGATTCTGCTCTGGCAGCTTAGAACAGAGGGCCAAATGTTAGGAATTAGATCTTTGTAGCCATGGTGGGGATTCACACAATCCATTTTACTTCTTGTCTGCACAAAAACTCTCCATGGTCAACAAAACTGCCTCATGAGCAGCAACCAGCTGATGCCCAGAGGTATGATATTTGACTGCATAAAATTACCCTGCTCTCAAGTTAGCTCTGAACTCTTCAAAGCTCCAGGCTCCCATGCTCTGCACAGCCACACACACTGGAAAAGGCACAAGGAAGCCTGTAATCCTGCAAGGTCTCTTCCTTAGCTCTGGCACTAGCAAGACAAACAGAGGAACCAGATCTGTTCTTTGGTACCCATGGAGGAGGGAACAACCATCCCCCTCACTTCAAATCAAAGATGCTCATTCAGTCACCTCAAGATTAAAGGAGACAAGAATGGAACACACTGCAAGTAGAGCTCAATTTTGATAAGCCAAATCCAATACTGATTTTATGGAAAGAAAACCTTACCTCCAGCACAAGACAGGCATACTCTGCAACTGACAACAGCCCATTTGCAAAGGAAAAAAACCAAAGGTGCTGTATAAGGAACAGAGAGAAGGTGTTATCTCCATTCACAGTAACTCTGCTGACAGCAGCAAATCTGGTGTTTCAGCATCTGAGCAGCTCTGGCTTAATTCACCAGTTATTTGCATGCAAAGTGAAAGAAACTCTCATGGTTTCATTAGTACCAGCACAAAATAACTTGCCCAAGCAATCAGTGCAGGGAACCTGACCCTAAATTCATACAAAACCAGACTCTTTCTGCATGCCCCGCTAACTTAGCTCTTCTCTGGATCTAAAATAAAAGCACATAGTTACCCCCAAGACAAAATATTTGAATAGACTCCCCCCCCAACATAAAGAACAAGGCATGACAGACATGACAACTTACACAACCTTGCAGAATGAAAGCTTTTTCCTCAGAGAAGACACACGTAGGTGGCAGACCTGTCTCACTGCTGTGCTGCAGGACACCTTCCCAGGGTGGGGGTTCTGGACCATGGCAGTACTCCACGACACACACCAACAGCAGTGCTCACACCCCAAGGAAAAGAATTGCTAGAGAACACCAAATGCACCTGTAAGCAGCAGGACAAAGTTCTCAGTCTTCTCTGAAAAGACCTGAGGGTTGGAGCATGGTTCTTGAAAATCCATCACAGTTGAACTCCACTGGCAGCACCGTGAGTACTCTACTTTATGGTAAGATTAGGCAGGCAGAGAAGATACTGACTATGTCCAGGTCTCAGCCATCCTCAACTATGAATATATTCTTTTTTTTTTTTTTTCTTGTATCCCAGAGTGAACTTAACAACACAGCATTCTTTTACTCTCGGCTCAGGTAGCTTCCTTCAGCACTTTCCCAGATGCACTGAGGTTGGTACAGGTCCTTGGTTGCTCTCTGATCCAGTGCAGCACAGGCTCTGGCTGCCTGGGATACAAGAGGCAGGATGCCAAGAGACAGTGCACCTTTCACTATACATATTTCTTACTCTCCTCTCTTCTGCCATACTCTCTAAAGCTTTTGCCTCAGGACTGCTGAAGCCCTGGGTACTTATAGTTTTGCCTGGTTGTCAGTTGGTCAAGTGAGCAGTAGGTCTTTGCAAAAGAAACACTCCTAACCTGTGGGAGAAGGTCCTTTCATTTGTGGTCAAACATACCACCATGAGAACAGCAAGACAGACCCTCCTGATCCCATCTGAGAGTCTAGCAGATCCAATATACTTCAGAAACAGCCTTCAGTGTGAACAGCAAGCTCTCAAAGGTTCTGTTAGCCTTCTCACAGATTCATGATGAGCTTTGCACATTACACAAAACTCAAAAGGAGTGAGTTATCTTATGCTTAAGTTTCACAAGCACAAGCCATGGGTGTCCAAATGAAGACTATACCAGTGGAGCCTGATGCAATTACATTGGCAAAATGAGGGAAAGAATGTGGCAAAGGCAATCTACTAGATCTCACAGGGATAATTTTATAGGATCAGTATCCTCTGAAAACAAAAGTTACTTGGAATTCAAACCAGGCTGCAGGAATACTTCAGGTCCCCAATAATAGAGGTCAGCAGGCTCAACATTGCCCCAGCCCTGCATAAGTAGGTCTGAGATGGGTCATGCTGCACTTAAGCACGTAACACTTCCAGCCAGCAGGATATTCTCCACACCAGCCTAGAAGTCCCAGTTTAGTCTACATCTGAAACAGACAGTACTTTCAAATTATTCCCCTTTCACTATGCCCAGAAATTCCTCATCTGAATACAAATAAAGCCCAACCCTGTTTACCCTATGAAACCCCAGATCAAATGGTCTAACACACATCACACAGAGGGAGTCCAGTTATGACCTAAGTACTCATCTGCTCCACTGTCAGATTCTTTATTTCCTGGTTGCAAACACCACTCCCCAACAGTCAATTATGCCAGGCTCTGCAGCACCAGAGACACTGATAATTGGTGCAAAACATATGGAGGAAAAGGTTAACTACAACTACCGGGTGCCAAGTCTGAGCCAAACTCCACTGGGATATTAATTAGCTCTTCAGGGTGAGGATGTTCTCTCAAGCAACACAGTTCCTCAGATGCTTCATCAGCTGCCACTCAGTTCTTACTCAATCCACTGCTCTTTGACATCACAGGGAAGAACTGAGTTCAGTAAGCACTTGCCCTGCTACACAGTTAGTAATAAAGACCTCAGACACAGCTTACACCCAAACCACTCTGAGGGACCATACCCCAAGGGATACACACATGCAGAGTGGAAGAAGGTACACTTGGATGCTTCTGGTGATCCACTACACAGCAGTGCAAGGGAAGCTGTTCCTAAACCTTGGCATACACTTCCTGCAGTCTCTCTAACCCACAGTCACAAGGTCAGCTAAGGATAACACAAGGTAATTCCACTGTGCAATGCAGTAACCAAATAACAGGAACTTCAGAAACCAAAGCCTGGATGTAATGCTGCACCCAAGGGCATCAGCAAGAAAACAGAGCCACAGGAGTTGGCCCAGGACAGCAAGGTGGTAGCAGCTAAGGGCTCAGTTGATGCACAGTAGGAGAAAGTGAAGCAGAATCAGGCTCAAGAGATGAACCACAGCAAAACTCGTAATCACATGGCTCTGAACAAAGCACCAATAATAAATCACGCAGAGAAATAAGCATTTTTCAACAGCTTTTGTGCCAATGCTGCAGTTTGAAGGGGTCATTAATCAGACTAAAGTACAAGAAACTTAAATTACTTCTGCAGCTTCGTAGCAGTTCTCACCCAGCTGCTACACACAAGCTCTAGATACCTCAGGACTGTCACTCACATCAGAAGTGAAGCAACAACTCAGCTCAATATTGCCTTTGCTGAGGACAAGGACTACATATGGTATTTCATTCAGGTATTTAAGGATCAGAGCTGCTACCAATTCACAGCAAGTTTGATGAAGCTATCTACACCAGCTAGTTTTGGGGAAGGAGCCTCAAAAGAAAGTGCAGGCTGCCTCAGGAGTTGGATGTGTTTGTCCTACAAGTTCTACTCTGAAGTAGATGGAAAATGCATCTTTTGAGACATTGATAACACCAATGTAAATTAACCAGGGAAAATAAAGACCTCAATCAGCCCAGGCCACGTAGTTTATTATGTGGTTCCAGGTATTCCTCTGGTTCAGCCACCAGACTTACCTGTCCTCCCGCAGATGAGGGCTCAAGAACCGGGTCGAGTCGTCATCGTGGCTGCTCTGCTGGCTGCTCTGCTGACTGCTGCAAGAGGAGACAGAAAACCAGGAGCAATTAGATTTGCTTACACCCCAATGGAACACTCTGGTTTAAAGCTAGAACAAGAAAACCACAAGGATCACACTTCCTATTTGGGGTGCAAAGAAAAAGCAACAGGAGACGATGAGTTCATGTCTGATTTACAACAGGTGCAACTGCTTTGAAGCCTCTTGACCTCTTTAGGGACACTTTGCTAAGAGCTTTCCAGAACCCAGCAGTGACCTAGCACACTGGCAGTACAGTGTCTCATCACACCGTCCCAGAACAGCTCCGTACAACTCAAACATCCGAATACCGAACTGCGGGATGCTCGGATACCCCCCGACCCCCAAGCAGCAGGACAGGCAGCAGTTAAATAGAACTCAGCGAGTGGTCCAGCACTGTCTGCCGGTAGAGATGCGTGCTGAGCCCACAAGATGTCACTCTCCCTCTTTAAATAGGTGTTCTGGGGTCGATTTTTTTTGGTTTTCCCAGCACGTCTATTCAACAGAGTTCGCCTTGCTCCCCTCAGCAGTCGCCACCTGCTCCAGGGTCTCATGATGGCTCCAGCTTCTCGTGTCTGTAGCTTCATTCCTTTGCAAGAGCTTTCCTTCTGATCCTGCCTTCAGGCACCAGGCTGCAGCATAAAGAGCTGATGCCCTGGGTGAGCTTTAGTCTGCTTTGCCTAGGTGCCACTGGCTGCGGGGTCCAGGCAACCCAGCTCCAGCACCAACTGTACATCCCAGCTGGGACACTGGGTACACTTGCCCCAGCACACAGGCTGGGCTACAAATGCTGTAGCTTCAGTGTTGGTAGGTCTTAAATGAAACTAGTTTAGATACACTTGCTTGTCATGACAGCTTGTCCTGTGCTGTACACAGACTGCACATCAGTAAGGCAAACAGTATCAAACAGTACCAAGAGACCAAATCACATCTTTTCATCTGAAGAACAGTAATTCAGAGTCAGGATCATTGGTTTGTGGGGGGAGAACATCCTACCAAAACACTGCAATATGATTTTTCTGTGAAGTCTGCTTGCTTGGTTAGTTGGGTTTGGTTTTTTACACCCACCCTTGATCTTTTTAACCACTATGAGGATCCTCTGTCAGATGAAAATTCTGGCTTCTGATGTGCAGAAAGCATTCTCTGACTTCTCTTTCCACTTCAGCAATACTTTCTCCCTCTTTAATTTCTGAAAAACATTAGCAGATACTTTTTTCTTCTCTAGTTGTGCTATACACTTGTGTAAAGAGCTATTCTTACCTACACCTACTTGCCTTTACAACTCAACTACAGAAAGGATGTCAAATGGTAGTAAGTGTATTGACTTCAATAAATTAACTCTCATTAAAAAAAATAAAGTATGACCTTACTGAAACAGAATACAGGCAGATAAAAATACTTGGAAAGGTTTTCAAGTTTGTTTATGTTTACTTCCCACTTCCAAGGAATGACAAGTTACAGCTAAGCAGGTGCAGGAAGAACTAAAACCAGCAAGTACCTCAGCAGCAGATGAGAACTTCACACTCTGGTTCTAAACAGCATTTATTCAGCAAATCTGGAAAAATCAAATGGCTCTAACAAGCCTCCAGGTTCACCTTTTAGAGATCTGAACCTCTAAATTCTTCTCCAAATATTCTTCAATTTTGTTATCTTGGAAGATTATTCCTAATTTTAAAGGTAAGAATATCACAGTCCTTTCAGATGGCCACTTTCCTTTTTTTATGCTATAAAGCAGAGATGGGGAGGAACTTCCTACACCCCACTTGAGGTCACAATTGTTTACTCTGAAGAGGAAAAAAAACCCCAACAACTCATTTTATTATTTTCAACAACGACCTGCTTCTCTGAGATCTTCAAGGACTCCATCTGAGGGAATGTGACCTGCCTAAAAAGACATGATAGCTGTGTTGAGGACCCACTTAGCATCTGAGAGACACCACACGCCTGCCACCATCCACTACTTTTACTGTCAGTTCAGGACACGAGGCAACTGTAAAGATGCATCGTGAGCAGGCTGAAGCTTTCAGAAGTAGTAACTGAGAACATCAAACAACTGTAGAAATTAGCCTATGGGGTGGGACATACACAAAACTTACAATATTTATGACTTTCACCTACAGCTTCCAGTACGAGCACGGAAGTCACAGGGATGCGTAGGAACACTTGGGGGGTCCCACTGAGTGTGCTGTTCTTGTTCCCCCACCACACCCCAGGTAGTTTCACCATCAGAGCCAAGACAGGTAAACATTTTCACAAAAGCCTCTCAGCAAGGGGACAGATTTAATTTTCTGCTCCCACACCCACATCCTTAGTCATTCTTAAGTGTCTTCCTGCAGAAAGGGTAATCAGGGAGTAAGTAGTCTATATTGGCTTCAAGCTATAAATCAACAGCTGGGTAAGAATATACCCTGAAAAAATCCCCAACACACCAAAAAAGCCCCATTTTTTCTCTATTTCTGAGCTTAATTATGGCCCAGTGAACTGGTTTGCAGAGAGTACAGAAGGAACCATACTTGCCCTCCTAATTCAAAGGAATTATCACTCTTTTGGTATGAGAAATCTTAGCAGGAACTATTCTTATATATTCTTATAACTATTTGTTTCTGCATAAATAACCCTCCCACAAAACTTTATCATTTCAATTCAGATCATAGAATCATAGAATTGTTAAGGCTGGAAATGACCCCTAAGATCATCCAGTCCAACCATTAACCTACCACCACCAAGTCCACCCTTAGACCATGTCCTTAGATCAAGCAGATACATCAATACTTACCCCAGAGAGAACCCCTAATATCTCACACCCCAACACAACAGCATTTGCAGTGCTAGTAAACCCATGTGAAAGCTTGCAAGATGAACCTTTGACCTCTCCATGCTCACCCACGAATCATCAAATTCCTTCCTCAGAAAGTCCTTCAAATCAAGGTTTAAAGTTTAATGGAATTCAGATATTGCAACACTGCCATACCCCACCTTACCCCCTCATCACTAGTGACCACAAGATCACAAGCAAGTCAGACCAAGAGAAATTCCTCTCTAACTACTTATTGGATGCTGCCAAGAGCTATGTCTCACTACAACAGTCTAGTTTGCACTATTTGCAAGGTTTCCATATAATGAAAAATAATAGCAAATTTTGCAGCAGAAGGTCTACATTGTTTTCAGCAACAGTGTATCCTGACAGGCATATAAAATAGAACCTCAGACACCTTCCAAATCAAAAAGTGCTTGTTCTGTTACCTTTCCTTTCTACTCTCTGTAGCCTGTTACAAGTGTTATTTGTTTTTACTCTGTGACACACACACACACATATATGCTTAGGTGAACACAGAGGAGGTAGTTACACAAAAGAACCATGTTTTCCAGCTCATGCCAAAAGTGTATGTGAACTGACTGCAAGTACTAAAAAAGTTTAAGTCTTGCTTTTGTGATCTTTCAAGATACCCATCACACTTGTTCTTAGGAAGCCGCAAGCTATAAACCACATTTTGTACTATTCTTATCCTCCAGCCTTTTTTTTTTCTTTTAATAAGTTCCATTTTATTACCTGAATGATAATACAGAACCAAGATGTCATTTTATGCATGAATAGGCTGTTAAAACCAAGCAAGGCTTGAGATGCTTGTCCAGATTCCAAAGTTCAGACACTTGGGTCAACGTTAGCACAGTAGGAACCTTCTGGAACTTTGTACCCTCCAGATCATTCCACCATGGTTTTATACCTGTAGGTGTGTTTGGCAGATTCTTTTATTCAGGGGAAACTTTAGCAGTGATGGATGAATGGAGCAAAGAAAGAAACAGGAAAGAAGTAGCTGCATGCTGGAAAATAGAATCAGTTAGAGTTTGGAGAATTATAAAAATCTGTGTCTTTCAGAAGGCTATTGCTATACACAGCTCTTGGTGAAATGTTCAAGTCTAAACCCTGAAGAATGTTTTGTATTCATTTTGCTTAATTATCACATATTCACAATGCTTTGTGTTCAATATCAAGCACTTGAAAAAAGTGAATAGACAATTGACAATTGGTTATGCTCTGAAGACCTGTATTCTTCAACTGCTTTCAGTAACTGTGGCAACAGTTTTTAGGACTAAAAGCTACTATTTATGAAATCTCACACTACACAAACACTTCCATAACAGATCAGGGAACTAAAATATAGGCAGATTATAATCAATAGAAAAATGAACTTGCATTGAGGTTGTGTTAAGATTCACAAAGCTTTTTTGGCCATGGGAATGGGGATATGCAGAGGCTTATTTGGACCCAAGCTCTTGCAGTCAATCAGTGCAACAAACAGAAGGTAGAGCTGGAAGGTGAAACCTGAAATGACTTTAACATAAACTTTGAGCATCCACTACCTGGAGCCTGATGTATTGCCAGCCTTCTACAGATCCCAAGGGGCACTACCTGCTCCATCCCTGTTTCGTAGATGGGGGAGACGTAAAGCAATGTTTCCATTTTAACCTCTCTAGTAATGATTGAAAGAAATGAGACAGTTGCATGTATCATATAGACCATCATCATAATTAGTATTAATCGTGTCCTTTGCAGTCACATGCAGAGTTGAGAACCAGATCTGACTGAATTTGGAGGAGTCATCTTCTCTCCTTGCTGGAAAGAGTTACAAGGGGCAGATTGGCAAGTTTCCTCCTCTCAGTGTATTCATTTCACAAATGAAAACATTAACACCGACCTTTCACACTGTCAAGGCAAGCCCTTTCATCAGCAATGAACAACAGGCGTCTTGAACTTCAAAGCACCATCCAGTGGAAAACCACCATGGTCATGAACATGATTAATTGTTAAACACCATTGACAGGCAGAGTGTTGTGCAAGATATGAAATTCAGATGGTCTGATGGTCAATATTTGCTGACAAGGTAAGATCAACAACACTTAAGTTCCAGGCTGGTTCCAAATTAGTCAATGTTTGATACTCCTGTGTGACTGGTCATCTAAACCACACAAATAACAAGTGGCAAATATTTAAAAAGAAAACCACAAGCTATTGCAAAAAGGCAGGAAGATTCAGCCAAAAATAACGATGGAGCTGGTAGGATTCACAGTCACTTGGCACCCATTATTATAAACAAATGACAAAAGCCTGCAGTCACAGCAAACAGTACCATCAGTACTCCTCCTGGGGCTTGTGCATGCATCATAAAAAAACCCAGTTCACTGGAAGCACAAACTGGGTCTTGAACTCACAGGTTGGAAAAGGAAGAAGATAAGAGAGATGCTGCTAAACCATCATTTGGACACATTTCAGATTAGGGGAGATAATCAAAAGTCTCTATTTATGTGGTTAGGACTTTCCAAACCTACCAAAAGCAGAGAGGAGCTGCTTACCACAGTGTTCTCTGTGGAAAAAACCTCAAGCTTTTCCCATTATTGCTTTGAAAGAGGAACTAATCCATACTTCAGCTTTGCAGATGCAAGAGAGTACAGATACCAGCTAAATACCCAACTGTGTATTTGAGCCCCAAATTCAACCCATATAGCACATCAGCCCATTCATACATCACATTGTTTTCTGGAGAAAACTGAAGCAAAGTTTTAAATATGGTTTGAAAGATTAACAAGTAGAGACATATTCCAAAAACTCAGGACATATTAAAACATGTAATGAAATTTCTGCCAACACAACTATCTCTACATTTCAAAACAGACCCAAAATTTGTCCCCCAACAACCCCCTGTTCAACATTTGTTCTTCAGAAAAACTCGACTAACTCTGACTACAAGCAAAATATAAAAATATAGACTATAGAAAATACCTTTTCCATTAGAAATTCCTATGGAGCTGCCAGTTCCTTGCAAATAAGATTTTAGCAAGAATCTTAAAGCTTGAAAAAGAAAGAACACACTGGCATCCCACTGAGCTGGTTACTTCCTTCATCAGCTCGCTGTTATGTCTTACCAAGGAGAAGCTCTTCCTCTCCTCTGACCTAAAAACTGAAACATGGAAGTTTGAGCACCAGAGAAACCAAGAACTACAAAAATAAGCGGAATTACTCATCTTGCAGCTTCTGAGAATTGTATGGCATGAAATTAATGAAACCATAGTGCACCAAGCCTTTCTAGTCTTTATCACAAGGAGCACAGAGCATTAAGTAAACCAGCACTTGTAAATACTGTCACTACTATTACCTAAAGACAGGAGGCACCTTGGATTGCATTTCCATCATGACAGGCTATACAGTCTGTACTCTTGTGAAAATTAAAGCCCAAAACCCCACATTTCATAGTTACTGAGGGGAGTAAGTCTCATGAGAGGTTTTTCCTATAGAACACACCACAGTATTTTTCCTATGTGTGGAAGGAAGAAAAAGGTGAATGAAGAATTCATTTATTCCCAGAAACATTCAGAGAGAATATGTATTTTATTAAGGAAAACAAAAGCATGATGAATTACTTGAAACCTAAAGATTCATTTACTTTCTTAAGAAAATTCAAAATATATTAATTGTAAATAGTTCAGGTTCCAGTAAATCAGCAGCCCACTCAACTGATGTATCTCACTAGGGTAAGAGACTTCACAAGTGAATTCTTTTATTAAGGAAATATAAATTTTACCTCTTTCTACCACCAAATGTGAATGGTGACAGTCACAGAGCACATCGCTGAGCAGTGCTGAAGATTCTCCTCATGTGTCACTTGTTTCCTGTCATCAGATAAGCTATCAAAATTTTGTCTAAAACTTCTGTGGTTGTGTGTCTGGCAGCTCAAGCAGCCTCCATCTCTCCTCAGTACATATGTTTTTCTAATATAAAATGCTACACAATGCCTCTAATACACTTCATTTTCAGCATCTTCAATCAGAAGCATTTTAGGACATAGGTGAGGATTCCCTTTTAGTGGAGCCTGTCACCATTTCAATGTCAGAGTTTCTATCAGAAGACCAAAATGAGTACATTTATCTTCATAAATATCAAGATCCACAGCACAATCTATTCCTTACCAATCCATCAGAATCCACAAGCTGGACACTCTTTTGAACATCAACATTTTGCAGTTTGTTAACTGGATGTTGTGATTGACCCAATTTATCTTGTGGACAAGTGTTAGAAGGCAGACCAGGTGATCCTGGAAAGCTCAAGGGAACAGGGGGGTCTGGGAATGGACTGCAGGCATCAGAGTAACAGATTTCCAAGACATCACACAAAAGAAAATTCAACAAGAAATGGCAAGTGAAAGGTAATTCAAACCTTTTACCATCCTTGGCATTCCAGCTTATTTCTTCCCACAGTAGGGGAGCACATTCAAATCACAACTAGGATGATCTTTGCCCAGCATGAGTGCCTCACAGAAAACTGCTCAAGAATGAAAGATTCACCATAAATAACTATCAGGTACATATGGTTGTTGAGCATTCACACAGGACCCAAAGTCAGACAATGATTTACTCTAAGCTCCTGCCAAAGGATGGGTGGAAGCACAGGATTTCATTCCAATGCTGATCTTAGGCCAAAAGGAGAACAATCCTTTAAGCACAAGTGATCTACTCTCTCAGCAGTTCTTTCCATACATGTCAAGAATCACATGCAGATCTAGAAATTATGAGCAAGGGTGGCTTTAAGGGAAGAAATCAAAGGAGATAAACACTCACATGGCCACATCAGTAACATGTGTTCATTACACACAAAATACTAACAGATTGCATCTGCTAGCCTGTGAGGAGAGAAACCTCATGTAAAAAACAATCTGTGCATTGTGTGCAGGGTTCATACTTTAAAGGAGCATGCAGGTAACTAACTCCTATCATTGCCTGGACAGAAAGTGATGGATGAGGAGTACAGGTAAGAAGCTGTCTGCATCCCTGACAAAAATCATCCTCTATTGCTTGTGAAAGTTAGAGAGTCACTGTTCACAAGGCCATGTACTGACAGGACAAGAGGAGTGCAGATTTAGGTGAGGTACTCAGCAGAAATCCTTCCTGAAGAGGGTGGGGAGGCCCTGGCACACGTTACCCAGAGAAGCTGTGGCTGCCCCTGGATCTCTGGCAAGGTTTAAGGCCACGTTGGATGGGGCTTTGGGCACACTGGCGGGTGGGGGGGTGTCCCTGCCCATGGTGGGCTTTGATGTCCCATCTCATCAAACCACTCCAGGACTCTATGAACTGTAGAGGCCCCCAGAGCACCAAACTTGTCATTTAGATCATGATGCTTTTTGTGACATGACAAGTTACAGGGAAGCTCGTAACTTGAAAAATGGCTTCTTCCAGCTCTTTCTCGTCAAACAGAACCGTTTCATAGGCAGCCAAGACTCTTACTGCCTTCAACTCTGCTGTTCAATGCAAAAAAGAAATAACCAGTCTCTCTTCTGCTCTATCAGCCACCTAACAGTTTTTAGAAATCTAGCAGGTAATCAAAATTATCCAGGCTGTTTAACCAACAATACAGAACATTTTGTAGGCTAGAGTTTCCAGATGAAAAAGGCAGCCCAGCCCGCCTTCAGACCCGGAGCATTCCATGGACAGCATTTCAAGTCCTAAAAGCATTTTGTTTATTCACTTGGATGCTTACTGTATGCTAATGGTCACAAAGCTATTGCTTTTGCTGAGGGGCATGTGAGCAACACATGCATCTCTAGAATAAATCAGCTGGGGCACAGTTTGCTCTCAACTACCAGCTTTCCTGGGAAAACCCTGCCATGCAAATAGGAAGATATCTGGCCATGCAAGAGGGGTAAATGTTACCAGACGCCCCAGAAAGATTTCAAACTGCTCAATAATGATTTAACTAGAAAGAGGGAGTGACTGGGATCAAACTGCATTCTGGTGGGATCCACATGCTGATGGCCACCCCATTTACCAGGTGAAATCTGGGAATCTTGGCACTGAGCAGTGTCCCTGTCACTGTTACAGTGATGTCACAATAGGCAGCTGGGCAGTTCAAGCACCACTGTAGCTCAACCCTAAGTGCATGGTGGAAAACCCAACAGGTAAAATGCTTCAACCTTTACTCTAGTTCAGAAGTCCCTGTTGCCCTTCAACAAATGACAGGACCCGCATCCATAAAACAGTAACATCATAAAAGAGCAGCAAGAATGAGGCAGTGCCCTTGATTATCTTTGCATTCTGCAAGCCCAGGCTCTCACCACAAAATGACCAGCAAACTGATGGGTTTGAGGTTCCCTCCCCCCTTCCTCTGGACTAGAACGGGCAAGCTCCATTTGAAAACATGTTTCCAACCGCAAAACGGATGTATTCGGAGCACACTACATATGAAAGGAGGTGCCATATAGGCTTTGGAATGCTAATACCACTTAATCCATCAAACACTTAAGGGTTTTTCTTCAGTCACTGCTTCAAAAGCATAGCCAGGATTAAGCAGAAAGGTATTAATGATGAATAAATAGAAAGCTGTCAGCACAACTATGGAGATAATCACGTGTCCATGAACAAATTAAGCTTTCCTTTGCGTTCACACCAAACATCCCATATCTCACTTTCAGTAAGTTCAAATAAACTTGTTCAGCCGAAAAGCCATCCTCTCTGAACTTCAGACCTGAGCTCGGTGGTTCTGACACCTTAGCACACGCCCTATGCGTTATCCTTCCTCTGCTTTCTGTGCTACAACCGAATCACTGCTTCTGTCCCCACAGCAAATCAGTACCGTTTCTCAACCAAGGTATGGGGTTTTTTTTATGTTAACTTTTAGAAGAGGCATTATCCAATCCTTGATGGCATGCATTTATTGATTAAACCCCCCAAAACTCAATAAAACAGACTGACCTTGCTAAAAGGATCTCATGCAAAACCTACCACAGAATGAGAGTGGATATTAGTAGGAAAAAAAAAAACCCAACAAGCTGTCCTACAAACTCAAGCAACACAGCAGCCTGAGTCAAACTACTATGCTGGATGCCCAAACAGAGGCAAGTTTCTGGGGTTTCGTGGAAGTGCAACACACCCAGGAGTAAACCCACATGCAGGTTGCACAAGAGTCACAAAGCGACAAAAGAAACCGGTCCAATCCATAAGAACTTATAATTCACTGATTTCTTGGAGAAGCCTTTGAAGTGTTTTGTGTATTTTGGGCTTTCAGGAAAGGTAGATTGCACCACTCTGCAGACTGAACTGTAGTGATGTTGCAGACCCTGACTGCAGGTGCAGAGGGGTGTGCAAGGTGCAGTTTTCTCTTAGCTCAGCCACACAGTAACTCCCCGGGCACTGCTTTTCCTGTGTTAACAAGCTCTTGGAGATGTTCATGAATTATTTGTTCCCTTTTAGAGCCAAAGGACTGAGTAAATTCCAAGTCTGGAAAGCAGCTAGAACTGAACCCAGAGATCCTGACACACAGACCCATCTATCAGCCACAGGTGGCCAAAAACATACCTGCTCTCACTGTACTCCTTCTTCTCTCTCACACGCAGCCACTTCCGAAGGAGGAAGCGCTTGCGCCGTGGGGAGGCACTGGGTGTGGAGCAGTTGGACCATGGAGTATCCTCATCACTGGAGGGGGTGATTTCAATGGATGGGAGCTGCAGGTATTCCTTGCTGGAGGAAGGAGAGTCCTGATACTTGCTGGCCTCCAGGCTCTGCTCCTGCACGTTCTTCATCCGCCTCATCTTGAAGCGCTTCCTGCGCAGGGTTGGGGTGGACGAACTGGACCAGGCACGGCCACCCTCCACCACCTGCTGCTCGGGGACTTGCAGTGCTGGGAGCTGCAGGGTTTCTGTCATGTTGGCAGCTGGCATCAGATGCCCTTTCTCTTTGTGCTCCCACCCCTCCCTGGCACACTAGCTCCGATCTCGGTGTAAACCACACCACAGAACCACAGCTTGCCTTCCTCCTCCCTCAGCCAGACCAGTACTGCCCTCCCTCTCTCAAGCAGGAAGTCTCATGTTCTCCACATGCTTTCATTTAACAAACAGCAGGGCGGGGAGGGGGTGTTCAGGACACAAACATGCCACAGAGGAAGCCAGTCTCAAGTTTCTTTTCTCCCTCTCGACAAAGCAAGCTCTCTCCCCTGCCTGGTCTCTCTCAGAGCAGGTTTAGCACCAAGACCAGGGTTGCCAGGATGGCTTGGCTCGTTTTTGTCTGACACACACACACGCACACACCCCCCTTTGCCTTCTGTCCTTTCTCCCCGGGGGTGGTTCAGGATGGTCTCCCGGGGCTGCGTTAGCAAACTCAGCCGTGGTCTTCTCATGAGACGACGCGAGTATGGAGCGGAGCGGCGTGGAGCTGTGAGGAGGTCAGAAAGAGAAAGAGAGGGAAGGAAGCAACAACACCAGATAAAAATCAGGAGAAAGGAGGAGGAGGAGCAGCATGTTCTTTTTCTGTAGCCGGTAAGACATACACAGGCAGCTGTTGCAAGCATAACTGCGCTCTTAATCCCGGGAGACAGGGTTTATGTTACCCAATATGCTGCTGCCACAAATCAACTGAGTGAAGAAGGGTGAGAAGGGCTAACAGCCTGCTGCACAAGCCAATTGGACAGGCCTTCCCCTTGTCCCACCTTCCTGCCCACCCCATGGAGGGGAGGGTGGGAGTGAACTTGAACTTTCAGCCTCCTTTCACAACTGGGCTTTTTTATATTCAGAGGAGGCAGGCAGAGAATGCTGGGGAGGGGGATGGAGATAGCTAAAAAGGAATAGCAGCAAGTGGCACCAGAACTGAGAGGGTGCTTGGGTTTTTGGCTCAGCTTCACATGTTCTCCTGATGAAAGTTCTTGAAGGGCAATGCTGCTTCCAAAATGACAGTGGATGATAGATGGTCTCAGGTCCAAGAACCAACAAAGACACCACAAGACAATTAGACATGCAGGACAGATTTTTAGACCAGGAGAGAGACATGTACTACATGGAAGATTCCTGGGCATTTAAAACACTAAGGAAGTTCTACCAAGGGTCAAACACTGGGAGGATTAGCAAGTTCAGAACAAGCCTTGCAAAATTCTGGTAATGAAACAAAGTCAGGGAAAACAGTGTGATGCTCTCCATCAAGATCCCCCAAGTTTCACCAGATGCTCCTGAATGAAGCTGTATTTTCAGGTGGAAGAATGACATAGCACTTACATTCTTTAAGGGTGTGTGGCTTAAATGAGCTATCAGGGAAAAAAAAATCCCTTTATGTCAGCCTGACACAGCTATAGTTTACATTGTTCAACAGCCTGAGCTTTTAAAAATATTAGTTTTGGGTTAGAAAATATTTATCAACCCAAATCAAAATACTTTTTCTTGCATGGACTTCCTCAGATTTGTTTGAAAATAAACTACACAAGGACTTTGAACATCAAAAACTGCCATCTGTGACATAGATAACATGTCAAAAAAGGGAATATTTATAACAGCAGGAACAAAAGGAAAGGAAACAATATTTCAGTAATGTTTTTTAAATCCTTGGTTGCTATGTTCTGCTTTGTTGTGCTGCCCTTTTTGCTCTTCTCATCCTGTAAATTAAGTTTGAGTAAACCTTCCAGTTCTGGAGCTCCTGTCACACTGGTGTCACTGCATCAGGTGCACTCACCAAGTCAGAATGCCTTCTACAAACACCCATTAGGAGAGTCACAGAGCAATTTCCAGTCCAAGAAACAGAAATCTGCAGATTAGACAAAAATGCCAGCATTCCATAACTGAAGGCTTTTATGAGCAGCTGTGCACACCCCTCTGCCTCTCAAGGGCAGATCCTTTGCTTCCTTCTCTGCAGTATGAAAAAAAACTGTACTTGTGTACTTCAGTCACCTATTCCCAGGATTTCTACCATGTCACCACACATTCAGAAACCTCCTGTACAACACACACTAATGTTAATACAGAAAATTAACTTTCATCTCCTTCCCATGGCATCTGCCTATCAAATGAGTTATCATTCTGCCCAGAGTTATCATTCTGGATTTTTAACCAGGATCAAGCATACAACAACTGTAAGGGATTAGTACCCCTTTGGAGCCTAAAGAGGTTTTGCTCCATTTAATGGCCTCAATGCCCTATGGAACCTTTTACGAACTACACAAGGTTCTCAGTCAGTTGCAGAGATAGAAATAAGGGGCAGAGTTTGCCATTTTGCATGCTGCACAACGGACACTGCAAGCCCTCAAAAGCCCCACAGATGTTATCCAGTTAATCAGCAAGAGTCTCATACTGCATTGCTCTGGATATTTGTAGCATTTCGCAACCACTTTGTCAAGGCAAAACTGACCCTTTCACCAGTCCTTGTGCTGCTACAGCAAGGCCAGCACAATTCCTTCACCCTTCACTCAAATACTAGAACAACTCAATTCAGCAGTACAGGGATCCTTCCCCACCCCCTTCACACACATAAACCTGGAAATAATTGAGACTCCTTCCACTTAGGGTACATCTGGATGGGGACTATCCCTTTAATTCCAAGTGCCTCACTGATTTGTAAGCAACACTTATTTACACTCCAGCATTCTCAGGGCATTTTTATTCTGGAGAAAGGATGCTGCCCACCTGTCTCATGCTCCTAGAAAGGAGAGAAGCTATGTAGTAAGAGAGACGGCTCAAGCACCTGTCCCACAGAGTGAAAAATACCAACTGTGATCAAGCACTATTTCTGTTCAAATCACAACTGCACCATTTCACTGTTTCCTTGAGACCCTGTGTGCTGATAGATCCTTCTTGAATGAGGACTAAACTGTAGTTCAAGGTTTATTTTATTCCTGCAGTTTCA
>VXBZ01012276.1:100179-138079 GCA_013399135.1 Heliornis fulica
CAGCAATGCCTTACTACACGCTCATTTGCTAATGGTAGTGATGCCCTTGCTGCAGCAGAGCCGGTTACGCTGCTGACACAGGTTGTAACTAGGCTAAACACACACAATGCCAAGCGCCACAGAGCCACTCACTGACCTAGTTGCAAACTGTTGCCGAGGACCATTAGTCCAATGGTCATCTGTTCATGACACTGCTGGCAACTGAGATATATCCTGACAGTTTTGTCTGCTTCCCATGTTTTCCCTCCAAATTATCATTATTATGCTCTGGTAAAGCTCTTGGGGAAAGCAAGGTCAAACTCTGCAGAGGCACTCAGTCAAGGTCAGAGTCAAGTGCTTTGGGGTAAGATTACACTAACAATGCTCAGACTGTGCTCTATCTATTTCATCTACTCCCAGAGCTACAAACACCAGTAGTGACCATAGACTGTAAGAAATTTTCATTCCTTTGTTTGCCTCCATATTTAAAGTAGCTACAGAAGCAGACTGGTGGCACTCTTCAGCTGTTTTGTTTTTGCAGTACTGTGAACAATCACTTATTTTTATACCAGGTTTTTCACCGAGCACATTAGATCTGAGTAGCACTAAGAGCACGTGTCTGTAATCAGAGGGAAGGGCTTGCACCACACATCACCTTTTACTCTACAAATAGTTTCTTACCAATTCTCACAGGATTACAGCCAGCTTAAGTCTTCTGCAGGCAGAACTATCTGAAGATGCTTTAATTTTCCCTGAAAACCAGGAAGAGGAGAAATAAGCTAGCTAGATAGTTGCTGAGAGCAGATACCAAGATTCCTGGGATACAATCCTAACTTTCTTTTGTCCTTTAGAGAACTCTGTGTCACATTTTGAGTCAATTACCTGGTAGATAAAATTGAGATTAAAATAGCAGCCGGATGTGTAAGAACTGTGTAAGTTGAATTTAAGTGCATAAGTCACATGGTGATCTCCAAAAGAGTAAAAATGTACAGTCCAGGAGACTTAGAGGTTATCTGAGCTACAAGAGCTGAAAAATCCACATCCTGTCAGCAAGAGGTAAAATTGCATTACAGAGTATGCATCCATTTGAAGGTGGTGGATAAAAAAAAATTATTTTGTTATATATCCTTCCTGATCAAAGCTAAATCACACATTGGAATCCAGCTGCGTGTGAACTAGAATATCTGTTTTGCTACAGATAATTCTTAACTATGACAATCTTAGTGTCTCTTTATGAAATATGGGCAGGGGGTGCCACTACTACTTGCTGAGCTTGACCTTTCACAGTTAACATCTCCAGTTATACTCTTGTGTGATGCCAATTTCTCTCCCACCCCATGTGGGCTATAACTCAGAAGTTTGAGCAACAGGAAAACATACTCCAATTAGGCATAACACCATCTACTAATGCACCCTCTGCTGTTTTTTCTGCTTCTTGTTTACAGCTCCTGCCAGATTTCATAATTACTGCTGCGTGTTTACCCTGATCTCCACTCACAGGTGAACACCAAAATGCAGGAACATGTATTTATGTTCAAAACCCTTCTTAAACTAACGGCCAGGGTGACTGCAATGGGATACTTCTTCACACAATACTCTCTACAAAAGAGATACAGATGGCCAAGCAAATTAGGATACAAACTACTTTGTACCAGGGCTACACACTTTCTCCTTCATCCAATCACATGGGACTGTTATGTGTCTCCTAATTTTATTTTTGATCAGATAGCATCTTAGATTCACATTGCCTGACCCTCTGAAGCCAGGTTTAAGTGGAGTCTGAGGTCTCTTGGACATGCCATGAACTCCCACAACGAGATGCGCTCTACACTTGGTCCGGGCTCCCACTCCTGCAGATTCCCTGGAGACCAAGCATGGCAGGAGCCAGGCAGCTGCTGGGACACCTTCACCAGCGGGACCCTGCTGCTCTCTGGTGGTGGAGAACCCAAAGGCACCTGAACAGCCACCCGAACAGCCGGCAGCAGTTGGATTTTAAATGGTTCCTTGCCTCCAAGACACTATCCAATACAGGTATGCAGGAATTGCTTTTAAACAACGTTGCAAGTGAAGTCAATGCCTGAATGTTGCCAGACCCTTTCACATCTAAGCGTTCCTCTTGAAGAGCCCATCAATTCCTCAGACACCCTCAAAACTCTCTCTCTCACCCTGAGAAATCCACCAGCCCATAGCAGAAAGCCCTGGGGAGCAGCAGAGTCTAAGGCTAGCCAGACACACCACCCATAAGCCACAGAATGTCTTTCACTCCAAGAGCTGGGAACTCCGATTACATAGCCATTGTGTTCACCTGCTTTGGGACCCACATTTGAGATCCTCAGCACTAGAGGTTCTTCATAAGCCAGAAAGTTTTTCTTCCAACAGTCCATTATGTTCTTCCATTTCGGAAGTATCAGTGCTTGTACAGAAACTAGGGAGCTTCCCATGGTTCTCACTTCAGAGTACAAGATATTCTGAAGTTATCAGATGCACTTAAAGGAAAAAAGGTTATGAGGGAGCACTAGCAGATCAAGGACCTGGTTGGCATCAGAGGAGGAGATGCAAATGGCCAAGTATCTCAGCTCAGGCTGGGACCACTTGTTTTCTTGGTTATTCTGAGAAAATCTCTAGAAAGGAGTCTTCTCCCATGCACATTTCCTAGGGGAGCTGAAGGACCGAGCTGGTTTTGTCAGCCAGGCATACATGATACATCACATTTACTGAGAAACAAGGCAATCCCTGGTATAAATCAATCCCTGGTACAAATCTAAGTCAAAGAAATTACACCAGGAAAGACTTGGTTCCAGATTTTATCCTCTTACCCTACCACCTTTTACAGAATGAAAACAATTTATTCTTTTCCCCTAAACTGAATTCCACGGAGATCAAACAGTAAGCTTTTTTATACTTCTTTCCCCTTATTAAGCTTTTTCTGTTTCAAAAAAACAGGACCAGAAACAACCCCAAAAAGTTTATCTGTTTTAACCCAAAAGTGGGGCAGGAAGGGTGTCAAAACAGTTTTAGAGGTGAAGTAGCTCCCCTAAGCAAGTATGAAAAAATATGTTGTAAAATATGAGAACAATGAGTAAAACAAAGGCAAGCACATCAGCCTTCAATACCTACTACTGACTAGCTAAATAACCTTTACTAATCACCAACTGAATCAGATCTTTCAGAAGTCTATTGAATTTAGAAATCAAAGGCTCCTTGCTCGGAGCAGGCTGTTCCTGGATGTTAAAATATTAACTGCTGCTAATTTTAGAAGCGTGTATAAAGTAGGAGGGATAGAGGACTCAGGAAAGGCAAGTGGGTGCATGGATGGAAATTTTTAATTTCAACTATTTGTCTTTAAAAGTTTGTTTGGTTTTGTTGTTTTGGGTTTAGTTTCTATGTAATGCTATATGCTGGACATTTTAAACACTGAACTACTTCACAAGCAAACACCACCTATTCTCGGGGTTGAATTCCAGGTGCATAGTGAAGGCATGAGGGGAAAAAAAGCGCCAATTCTAGCAAACTGACTACATTCAAAAGGAAATTGGAAGGCAGGTAGAGATGAAATCTTGAAACATGAGTTTTGTTTCCAAAGTTCTCACTCTTACTTACAGAATTATTCAGCCCAGACTCAGCATCTGAGTCAATAAGCTCTGCAGGAATGAATACTTGGTTCCTCACAGAACCTTTTCATCACTTATAAATATATCTGCCATTCATTCCTGCCTGCATGCAATTTTACTCCCACTTCTTCCCAGCCAACCAGTATTATATATGAGCAAACAATGACACTCATTACATTATTTTTTTTAATTATTTTGCTTGGCCTCATCAGTTTGCCTAAGGCTAACCTGCACAATGACACCTTTATAAAGTTGTGATATAAAAAAGACCAGATTAAACAAAAATGAAAGAGCCCCAGTAAGCGGATGCTCAGTGGAGCGTGAGATAAATGTCTGTCTTTAATACACTGGAATGTGGCAATTACCTACTTTAGATGAATCTGAGTCCCTGATGTGAATAACATCTAGTAATTAAATGTAAGGCACAGAACTTAAGTGGCTGATTTGGATCTAAAATAATCAATGGGCTTTATAATTAGGCATAGTTAGAAAGGGACTGATGACAGTACACAACTATGAATTGCCCTTTGCAGTTCCTGAATAGTTCTCAGAGTAAAGCTTTTTATTTAAGTAGCAAGCATGCACCAAGAAAAGAGCAAACCTCTTCCCATCTTTTGGGACAGAGCCTTGGGATCTGTTCATCTTCCTCCTCTTCCCCTACAACTCAGTCTCCAAAGAGAACAAGCCTAAGTGTTATCTCTGACCTAAGAGCATGTCTAATATTTATTACACAACAGATGTAAAGTTGTCTCCAATGTAGCATCAATGTGTTTAATCTTTGGTTAAGCATGTTGGAAGGTGGTTTATGTGCTTCCAGCATTTTATGGACTGCTACACAGTTAGTTTTAGAGTCCCAGTGAAAAATTTGTAAATAGCAAGTTAAAGTTTTCATCTCCTGTGCAACACAGATAATTAATACCAGCTTTTGCACAATAAAACTAAACCAGAATGGGGAAGTGATTTGCCTGTGCTCATATACTTTGTTTCTGCACAGTCAGTTCAACACAATTTTCAGATAATGATTGAACATTCCAGTGAAACCTCTTACTCCCACACTGAGGGGTTTGGGATAAGAGTAATTGCTAACACACCTTCTACAAGATATTTTTGCTTGGTGGAATCAAATGCTGTGCAAGAGATGTTATTTCTATTTTTCTAAACTTAGACCAACAGGGAAATCAGGTGTGCAAATACCTACGCAAAGAGTACATGCCCAAGACAAAATACACCTAACAGCTCAGAACAAATGAGCTGCCCACTTACTCTAGAACATAGAGCACTTAATAAGGAGGCAGAAGCCCAGACAGATGGATGAGCAGGCTGAGTCTCTCCCCCTCAAGAAGTGAGGATTCAACAGCATCTGTTGAAGACATCCAGAAGGTTTCTGTCACACAAATAAAAATAATCATCATCTGTCAGTCTCAAATCACTTCAGCAATCTCACACGCATGAAGAATTGAGATTCTCAGCTCTAGAAAAATCAGTCCTTCTCCAGAGAAGTTGCATCAGAACTCTGAACACACAGATTGACATGGCCCTGGCAGTAGAGAGTGTACATCTCCTGGCACTGCTGACTGGTGCTTCCCACATAGACAAACCTATGACAGGAAATTAAGAGCAAGAGAAAACTACAAATGACTTGAGGACTGGGGGTTATTTTGTCTGTGGCTTGGTTTTTGTTTTGGTTTGGTTTTTTTTAACACCCTTCTCTTAGGAAGGGAACCAAGAGAAAAGGAAAACAAAGACGTTGAATTAGAGCAGAGTTGTTGCAGTGTTCCCTCTCAGCCTGGAACAAAGTGTCCAGAGACAGCAATGCAGCTGCTGCTGGGTTCAAACAAGCTGAGTCAGTTTATCTGTCCCCTTCCCACCACTACATCTGACCTCAGTGCTGTCAAGAGGCCTGGAAGCAGCACAGGCACCACTTGGGAGAGTCATTCTTAACTCTGACAGCAGCGGATGTGACACTAATCTGTCACTTGATGTGCACAGTTTGGATGCCAGAAATTGAAGTTTGTTAGTCAAGTGTGTTGCTCTGGGCTGCCAACACACGTTGCAATACGAATGGAGGTCTAACACTGACTGCAGCAGAGGGAGCAGCATAAAAACTACCAGCAAAATGTGTCAAGCATCCATTGCTGCACTCCAGGAAGGACCTGAGCATGCAAGTACTGCACACGGCATCCTAAACTTGAGAATGAGGTGAGAAAACCATGATCCTATTGACAAACATGGGATCATTCTTGTTTCAAAAGCACACAATAGCAGCTCCATTTGGCTAAGTATTCTTTGGCCCTCACCTCCCCCAGAAACAACATGCAGCAGGAACCAGAACACATTCAGCTCCTTTTATCATAGTCTCTAGCACAGCACCCACTTTCCTTGGTGTTGTGGACACAAAGATTGCAAACTTTGACCAACCAAAGAAAAGCTTGTATGAACTCACACTCTGAGATCCCTTTACACTTCTCTGACCTATTCCATCCCTCTCAGGTAGTACTCACAATCAGAACCTTTTTTCTGAATAGCACTTGGACCCCTCAATTCCACATTTATTGCATTCCCTTCAAAAATACATCAAAGAAGCTGCTATTGTTCCATACAGCCTGACATAAAGAAGCATAAGCTGCAATCAACAAGCCTGCTTAATACCCACTCTTACATATATACTCGTATCTACTCTACACAACTTACCCTCTACTTGCTCCTTTCTGTTAGCTAATAAGTTTAAGCCTTTTCAGTTAAAAAAAAAAAGTAGTTAAATGCTGGGCATACATTTGAAGCAGCAATTACAGAAGGCACATTGTAGTGCAGCACTTACAGCATTAAGCAAACAACAGGCAGTCTTCTGTGATTATCTTCATCAGGGAAACTTCAACACAGCACTGGATTCATTTCATCATCTTTGGGAGCTGCATGGGTGCTGGAGGGAAGGCACACACTGTAGGGATTTTCATATAAAGAGGGAGACTTGGAGGAGAATCACCAAATCTCAGGAAATCCTGCTGGCTGAAGCATGAGAATCAGGGAGGATCTTCCCTAGCTCTCTCCCCTGCCTTCTGCACTGCTGTCTTAAGAGCCAGGAACAGCAAACAAGACGACTATGTCTAATATGAAGTTTACATTTTTAGTGCTGGCCCTAATCTGTCTGAAACAGCAGTAAATTAACAGCTTGCTCTGACATTTCAGCAAGCACAGGCAGCAACTGCTACTACAGCAGCTGCCACACGGACCAGAAGGAAACAAAGGGGCTCTCAGATGGGTCTCAGGCCTGCAGACATACACTGATGGTGAGATTCTGCCCCTTGCACAGGGCTTCCTCTAAGAAGCAACTTGTCTTCAACTTCTGCTTTTAGTACAGAATGCAGCAAGCTGTCACAGACTGAGGTCCCTTCCAACCCAAACCAAAGATCATCTACTTCTAACCCCATGCCGTGGGCAGGGACACCTTCACTAGACCAAGTTGCCCTGAGAGGGCCTTGCACAGAAAAAATTGAGATACAACTTGTCAGAAATTACTAGTACTTCCACACACCTGTTTTTGGACTGATTGGATATGCCTGAAGGAGCCTTTTCTCCCCACCAAGAATTAGCAGTTGGACTGCTGCAGGAATTTGGCTTAGAAACTTCTTCACACACAGATGCTGCTTATAAAGATACACATAGAAGAACACAGGAGCAAGAAGCAAGCTGCTGCAGCTCACAATGTGAAACTACAGCTGTCAGGAGGAAAGATGCACAGGAATGTGAACCTGATCCCTTAGTCACTTCCCAAGTCAACAAAAGGCAAGCCACAAGAACACCAAGAGCTCGGGTTTTCTAACAGAAGGCTCAAAGCTCATGTTTTCTGAGGTTCCCATTATTCCTCAGGCATTTCTTTAACGCAGCAGCTGATCATACACCTCCAGACACTCAGTGTGCTTCAGCCAAGCTCACAAAATTTACCAGTCTGCCCTCTATTAGTCATGAGCAGAGCCTTCATCTTCCTCTCTGTTCATCCCACTGCAATGAAATTCCGAGTCAGTGAACTGACAGACATACCCAGGGCCAAATTTCTTAGGGCACCTTCTCATTCTCTAGGGATCTTCAAAGGATCTTTCAAGATCAAAGCCACGGGATGTGAACCAGAAATCACTACAAGCAACAAAAACCTCTCAACTCCATCAGATCAAGTACAACATCTCTGTAAAGGCAGTGGGATGAATGCAGGCACATGAAGGACACACCTTTGCTTGACCATTTGTCTTAAGTGACATAAAGAAGAGATCAGTAAACACACCATATCCGTCTCACCTCCCATGAGCTCAAATCAAAGGGGTGTTACAGGACAGAGTGCTTAATGTAGCTTAAAATCTGCATTCATACCCTCCCCAAAATAATTTGTTTGGGTTTTTAACCAGCTCTAGCCTAGATTTTTTTCTTTCAACCCCACCATACAGAGCCTCAAATTAGACTCTGCTGTTCCAGCTAGTCATTTCCTCATCTCTTGCTTCCAACACAAATGAGCTCTGCTTCCTGATTCTCCTGAAATTACACAATGCTGTTGATGTTGGCTTTTACATAATTTATAGTTAATATTGTACTTCCTTTCTCCCACAAATATTGGTAGTTTAAAGAAAAAGCTACTTTTCCTCTAGATACACAACTTGAAATAATTCTTTTTTAATATATTGTTTTATAGCTTCTATGAATATTAAAACCAAAAGCTTATATATCCAAAGGACTTACTACCACCCTTACAAAAGAGTCACTGACAATGAATGAAGTTACACTACACTGTTTATTTACCTCAAATATCTTTACAGCATAACACAGTTAAACTCAAGCTTCCTTTTGTTCTTTTTGAGCCATATCTTTCAGAGTTAAAGCTTTAAGTTAGGCAGTCCTTCAGTCTTTTATCCACCATATTTGACATAAGCTGGAATAACCAACAGGGCAGTGAACAGCACCATCATGCCTGTTACGAGGATACAGTTGTACTTGGGGCTTACCAAGAATCAGTTCTTACTTTAAGATATTGTGGGCCTTCCCTTCGCAGATGTTGCCATAGAAACCTCAAATTATGTCTATAGGGGAACAGGAAAAAAAAGGTTTCCTAAGGTATGGATGGAATAGCTCCATGGAAACAAGCCCTGACTGCCAGAGGAGATGAAGGGAGGGGGGTTGTGTGGGAAGACACCGAGATGATCATCTAAATATGTAAAACAAGAGCCATGCAAACTGTCATTCAAGTATCTGCCTTCTTCATGACTGGCATTGAGACCTAATTGCATAAGAACTCCCAGCATACTTGAGATCAGGTGCTGACCACCCATTCCAGTGGGCACTGGAAGCGTGGAAATATCTGTCTGTGCAGTTCTAACACAGCACACCTCCACTAAACCCAGGAGGCAATCCAGTACAACCTGGCATAATTAAATATGATCCAAGCTAAGAAACGTTAGAAGAGGTGTGTAAATTCACACCCCACTCCCCCAACCATTCTCTACCTTACAAGTCTGAAAGGCCAAAGAAAAATGCACAGAGATTTCTGGTAAATTTTAATCCCACTTGTCTACCAATGTTGCCAGATCAGCCTCTTTAAAAAGATGGTGTTTATTCTTTGAGGCAGTATTACTGCTGGATCGTCCTCTAGTCACTAACAGTCAGCTACCCTAAATACCTAAAACTCCAAGTATTATAGAGGGAGCTCAGGGTGATGGCTTCAGAGGTAAACATATGCTGTTATCTCATGGTGCAATAAGCATTTAGGGAAATCAGAAGCCTAGAGCAAATGAGTCAAATCTGATCCATAATCAACACATGCTGGCCCACTAACGTCAGCCAAATTATTTAATGCTGTTTACTTGAAACTATCTGAGCACTGATTATCTGCACCTCCATTCCCTGGCTGCAAAACAAGAACCTTATCTCAGCCAATTGCCAATTCATTAAGCATTGATAAAGGAAAGGCATAGGAAGCACACACATAGGGGAGTGTCTCAACTTCTGACGGGAAAAGAAGAGCTCTTCCAGCATCTGGCTGCTTTGTCACTGATCTAAACATCTTATGCAGACTTGCAAGAGGCACAGAGTTTGAGATAATTGTAGTCTCAGGCCTTTTCTCAGTTTCTACCATTTTGTTTCACTCTTCTCTGACTGTATTTACCTGAAAAGAATTTAGTATTGAAACCCTGGTTTGGAAACTCACATTAATACTCTCAGCTGCAGTTCACAGCCCTGAATTTGTGAATATCATGTAACCACACACAATCACAGCTCATGGCCAGAAGCTAAGAGAAGCTCATTTGCATTATTAAGTTAATGTGAGACAAGGCTCATCTCTGACAAGACCAGGATTCCACAGCACACAACACCCCCCTTCTACCCCCAGCTTGCCATATCCTGCCACCTCACATTAGTGCAGCCTTACACCACAGCTCTCAAACTTCTCTCCAGCCTGCTTGGTTTCACATTCCCCACAGCACTTGCCAAAACCTAGGCTCAGGAACAGCTTTACCTGTCTATCTTTCAGCAGGTCCAGTCTTATAAACCATCCTTCCAGCTCTTATTCCAGCTGGAAAATTCTGATTTCTCCACTGCAGTATGTTAAACCAAACCTATGGGAAAAAAGGCATCACAAACTCAAAAGGCAAATTTCAGGTCACTGAAACAGATCCACCAAAACTCCAGCATGATGGGAACCAGGTCTCTTGGATTCTCTTCCTAAACACATGGTGAAAACCAATTCTGAGCTCCAAAGCCAAGCTCCATGTGAAAGACTAGTGTTATTACAGCAAAAACTAGACACAAAGTTTACAACTCCAAGTCATTAGTTTCAGGAGCCTTTGGTTAATTCAGGCAGACAATTTTAATAAAGAGCTGGTGAAGTGAACAGGAACAATCACCTAACTCAAGAAAATCGATTTTAAGTAAACACCTTACAAATAACACTGTGCTGTATGCAGCTTCAACAGACACCTGTACTCCTCTAATAACCACTCTTCACATCTCAAAAGCACAAACAAGCCTTGCTTATCTTGGACTGCCAATCATATGGCTACATAGATTGTATAAATAGGCATAAAAGATACCAGCATAGTACAGCCTGAAGCTGAAAAACATTCTTAGGCTATTGTGCTTCTCTCCTTCACACAATTAACAGAACTCAGAAACATTTTCTATAACTTTTAAGTTGTATCTTCCAAATTCTTCTCTTGTCAGAGCTGGGTTTTTGTTTTGGGTTGGTTTTTTGGGTTGTTTGTTTTTTTTTTTCCCAGCACAAGCAGCAGCATCAAGTAGTTTTCCTCCAAAGTCTAAATCAAAAGCACTAGGAAAGCAGATACAACTCATTTGTTTAACAGTTTTCTGTCCAGCAAGGCACTGAGGTACATCAAAACATTGACATTTTACACTTAGACCAGTCATAACAAGAGCTTCTGCCTCACACAAGTACATTTCTGGTGAAGTAGGACAGCAGAAAAGCTAGAAAAAAGTGAGAGCCTGCCTGAAATCCACGTGTATTACAGGAACCTCACAGAGCAGGAAGAATGAGGTAACTTCTGTCTGGTTTTACAGAGATAAGGTTCTAGCTAAATTAAGGTTTTGGAGCATGACTTACAGGGTCAGAAAGCGTGGAACAGATAGAAATGGTGCAGTTGGGGCTTCAGCAATGGTAAAGTCTTCTCAGGTGAATCTTCCTCCCAGTGCCTGTCATCACTAGAATTTCTCAGATTTCTGCCTTGGCAGAAACTTTAATTCTGCCTTTTATTCAGCCTTTTATTTCTTTACCAGGGAAGACCTTAAGAATAGTGGCACACAGGATGCCAATTGATGTAGATTTCATGGATATGTTTTCAGTAAAACTCCAGTCTGACTTCATGGAATACAAGTTTCCCTTCAGTTCCAGGCAAGCTGCATACAAGACTACTTGTTTTCTTTGGATCACAAATGAAATCGTTTTCTTCCATGAAAATGTTTTACTTCTCTCAAAGAAGAGACTGTGAAGGTATCAGCAAGTGAAAAAAAACAGATAAACCTCAGAAAAACCTCACACAGACTATGAAACACAGGTTATGTCACTGGCTGCATCCATACCAGCAAGCAGCACAGGTACAGAGAGCTCTAAATCCTGTTGGTACCAAGGGCCTGGCAACACCACAGATGCAATCTGCTCTCTTCAGTGGCAAGAAGAATATCTTAGAGTTTAGCTTCATCTGAAAATCCAGCCTATATAAATAGCATGCTCCGTGATGCACACTGAGTCAGACCAGAAGTTGGATTCAGAAGCATATTTCTAATCCACACCAAAAGGCTTGTGGAAAAAGTCCCCATTTAGCGGGGTGCCAGGATGCAGTAAGTAGTAGATTGGGATATCTGCCCATATTCAGCTTTAATTCAGAAGCAAACCACCCCCGTGGACAATGTGCAGTCAAAATACACCAAGTAACAATGATTAAAAATACCATTGAGAGATGACAGGAGTGTTTCATCTTGTTTTAGGTTTGACTTGCATTGGAGATCTCAGATTCAACTGTCCAGCCAGAGTCAGAGCCTGCACTCTATTTTAGTCTCAAGAAGGGATAAGTTTTAGCATGCCTCAGCCTCAGTTACACATGAGAAAACACACACATGTACCTGTAGTCCTAAACTCACAGGGAATATACTTTACAGAGCTCAATAACAAAGAATAAGTATTTATGCCTATCCAGTTCTGAAAATTTAAGATGTTGGCCTATGCTAATCTTCTCCATGTAAACATAAATCTTTACAAAGGTAAAATTCAGGTGTAGCATGACATTCAGGGCTTGAGGCAGATGAGGTCTCAGACAAGACATTATCTTCAGGTAACACCTACATTTTCTCTGCAAAGAAAAACATGCAGAAAATTCTTCCCTCCCAGTCTCAAAAGTACAGAATTCATACCCCTTAACTGCCTCTCCCAGACAGTACTATGATGGCTGAGATCCACCCAAGCATCTGATTGTAAATTCCCTACTTGCTTCCAGATCCATAACTTTGTTATCCATACTCCTTGCTAGCACTGAATGTATTCCCATAATGGGAAAACTTGACTTTAGTGCCTGTTCATAACACCACCATTGCAGGATTAGATGTCATTATTGCCAGGAAAATGGGCAATATGGGAGTTTGAACTAGCAGCTGGACTTTTATCACACCTTTGGAGTATCTTCAAACTCAAACCACAAAAGCATCAATTTTCCAGGGGTGCTTTTTAACAGATTTACTACCAGTGAACAGAATTCCTGTGACAGACCACTCAAGTGTTTATTTGCTCTACTTTTAAGCAACCATCTCCAAACTGCCTACATTGCCTTCTATCCCTTTCCCTCCTCAAATCACTTCATTGCTTCCATTTTTGTCTGATACTGATGCATTAACTTCCATACAGAAGCTGAGCTTTCCCCCCTTCTACTTTTTCATGGGATCATTCCTAAAAGCAAAACACTCAAGTAGGTGTAGGAATTCCTGACTTGGTTTCCTTCTCAGATAAGGGTTCCAGTAAAGCAGAATAATCAGCTGAATTAAACCCCTAAGAAAAAAATAAATTATCTCAGGAATTCTGCTTATGATCCAAGGGTGCTAGAGAAAGGAACAACAGACAGCAACGATTAGCAAGTTATTCAGAGCTTTACTAGAAAACACACAGATGGCACACAGACAGTCAAATGCTACACATACATTTTATGACATTTTGGAAGCAGCACATTTGGATTTGAATGCACCAAGCTGTTACTCAGAGCAGCTTACTTGCCATCAACAAAACTCTACCCCAGTTATTTTCATATTTAAACATATGCAGTACATATCTTTAAGCATGCTCATAGTAAAACTATTAACATGGATTTGCTATGTTGCTGTGATTAGTTTTCTCCCCCTTAAGTCAGGAGGAAGACAAAAACCAAAGAGGGGATAAAAAAGCAATATGTAAACCCATCAGAGGGATACCTAAAGAATCAAACTCCCTTCAGAAGCTTTTCTTACACCCAGCTCATGGAAGTGGTCATTGAAGTGACCTTTAGATGCCTCTGCCAACTTGTCCAAGTCCTTACAGGAGCAGTTTCAAGACTCTTATACTTTATCTACAACAAAGATTAAAGATGGGATGTTCTTTGCCACTCTTGTGCTTCCCAACCCATGTAACACAGGCAGATGCCAAGTTACCAGATTTAAACCAGAGTCAAATCCCCTCTGGCAGTTTTGCAGTCAGCTAAACTGCTCCAGCAAAATCCTGCTCCACTGCACCAACACACCACAAGATTCACAAGCACTGTTACTTGAGATCCACAAGTATCCTTATTAAGTGAAAGCCATTTCACAGATTTAATAATGGGTTGTGGTTTTTTTGAAACAAACAAAACCAAAGAACTGAGGAAGCAGAGTAAGTAGTCTTGCAGCTGCCACAGCAGCATGGGCAGGACATGGACAAGCAATCTTCTGTTGCAAGAACCCAGAAGCATCTACTCTAAACCCATAGTTGAGATCTGTGTGGAATCATCTAGCCAGTCACTGATGCCCATCCTCAGAAGGGGATAACCCAGGACATCTCCCACACTGCTGCTATAAAATCCAGACTGCCCCAAGCTAACCTCAGCTCTCTTCCAGGGTTCAGGCCCAGGTATCAGGGTCCCCATTACTCCTATATGCCTAATGGTCCCTTTAGTAATAAACTACATGCTCTGTAAAGAGGTCAAGAGAAAATGCTCTCTGGTGGACAGGGCTTACAGGTTTTGGCCTTGAGCAATCTCATCTCAATTCCTGCTCTCCCTTCAGGATGAAGAGATGTCTCCAGAGAGCAAAGGGCTGTAGTGAGCAGATCGTTTCTGCAATAATTACACTTGACATTTAAATTATAGCCCAGAATAATTTCATTTAGGCCTTCACTGAGTAACAGAAGAAAAACCACATCAATAAACATCACAGAAGAGCGACAGGCTGACATCAGTGCAGTGTTAAACTCCTTATATTACTACACTTTCTAAGAGACTGATGAATGGGGGAGGGGGGAGAGCTAGAATTCAAGCCTAAAACCCCTTCTGGCATAACTTGATGGCCTCAAAACCAAACAGATTAAAGCAGCCAGTGCAGGACCTCATAGTAACAAGTGTGTTGAAAAATAAGCTGCATTTAGAAAATAAACAAAGCAAGAGTGACCGTGCCCAGTTTGGGTTAGGAGAGGTATTCAAGGGTCTGGAACTGGAGCCACAGTACTTAATGCATCAGCTTTAGCAAAAGGGTCTTCACAATATGTTTTTTTTTTTGCATCCAACAAGTTTCTTTCTTGCTCATTATTACTGCTGAGATACACAGCCACTCTTAACCCTTCTACTTCATAGTTTTAATACTGAGAACATCCAATGCCATTTAAACAGACATACCTCGAGCTATCTCCTTTGCACATCCAAATTTAAAAGGTTTGTTTAGTATTAACATGTGAACAAATCAAATAAGAGGAAAAAGCCAACTTGGCAACAGCACTGGGCCTTTTATAAAACCAGAATTTTGTCTCCAATGGCAATGCCTGCAAACACAAACCAAACCACTTACCCCTTTTTCTGGAATGTGCTCTCTTCTCACACCATGCATCTCCATCTTCACATTCAATGGAATACTGTCAGTAATGCCACCTTGCCTACTCTTTAGGTCCCAGTTTCTGCAATTACTGGTCAAAGGAGACTGTGAATGAAGATGGGGCCACAGAAAAGCACAGATCAAGTGACAGGGACAGCCCTGCACAACCAGATTAAAAAGCCAATCACTCCAGGAAAGAGTTCCTAGCTGGCATGAAGTAGAGGCACTCTATTCCAACAGAGCTGCATCAGCTAGTATCAAGTGGTGGGGAGCTTGGCTCTGTCCCCCAGTTGCAACCCATATCATCTGTGCTCTGGCACCAAGCACACTCCACTGGAAAGAGACAGCAGTTTGGCACATAAATCACTTCTAAGATTAAAAAGCTCGGTTTTATTTCTTGCTCCAGTTAAACTTTCTGTTCCCCAGAACATTCCTTGTGTTCATTTCCCTATCACATATATAAGGATAATATCAACACCAAAAAGCACTATTTGTGTAGCCTTAGCACCAAGGAGCTTCTGCAGATGCTAGGGGCCCAAGTCTTTAAACTTTAACTATTCAGAAGACATAAGTCCTTCCTCAGAGATACACAAGATACACAAGGCTTACCTACACAAATAATAAACATACACATGCCCTGATTTGCTTACTCCAGCCATAAAATGGCAAGGGCTTGGAAAGGGAGCACAAACATCCCTAGGCCCTCTAAGGGTTTGTTAGCACTTGCTGCAGATGGAGATAAACTATTTCCAGATCTGAGATGCCCACATAGCACTGCACAGACAGCTCAAAAGCAGCCAAAACACATGACTTCCAAAACTAAGTCCTAGCAGTGCAGGGGCTGAAACATTCCCAGTTGTGAGGAGCAGACTGCCTTGCAGTTCAAAGACAAAGCCTTAAGACAACCCCTTTTTGCTCTTTTCCAGCTTTACTGATTACTAAGTGGCAGATAGGATAGTTACCTTTGTACACAAGGTCTCTTTAAAATAAAATGAGGAGCTTTTCTCAGGCTACCAAGATAGTCAAGAGTCTAAGTACTCATTAGTCACATTTGTTTTCCTTTTTTCTTTGTGGAAAGTGGGAAGTCAGACTTTGGATAGTTAGACCACTCCACTACTAAATAATTAGATTCCCCCTCTTTATCTAGCCTAGATCCCCAAAGCTTTCTCTGGCAAAGGCAAGAAAGAGCAGATGTTCAGTTCAGATGAGATTACACTCATCTGTTACACAGTGGTTTCCCTGTCCTGTAGAAGGATAGATATTAAAGTGGAAGCCAAGGAAAAAGATATCACAAACTAGGTAGCTGATTTTGGAGCTTAAAAAAACAACACAGGAGGCTGGCCAATTTTGCCACCAAGTGTTAAATTGGCAGAACCAAATAGTTTGGCTACAAATATTTCCTCAGCCTGACAGACTTGTTTCCAGTCTACAGATTTTATCTTGCCAACCGCTGGTAATCACATGAAACATAAGTGTCATATACCAGTTAATTACTGGGTACCTTAAAGCCAGGAAAAGCTAAATGTTAGAAAGGAAAAGAAAATTGGTAGAAGAAAGTAAAATCAGGAAGAGTAGAGAAGAAATTGATCAATTAGGCTGGAATAAAAGAGTTTGTATGTGTATATCTTGGGTGGATGACAGCTGCAGTGACTCAAAAATCACACAGCCAGAGTTATTTCAAGAGGTCTCCAGAGCGTGAACCAAGGCATAACAGGATGAAAATGAACTGGGACAATTATGTGGATGCTGCAGTCATAACACAGCTGAACTTGAGGCTGAAAAGGTTGGCAAGGGGTGTGGGTTGAAGCACAAATAAGTATTAAGACTATTTTGTAAAGCTTGTATTGAGATAGAGGGTGTGATTTCCAGCCTGGTGATCAGAAACACATTATTTCTTAACCATTTCCCAGCACAAGGGTTGAACCAATTACAGAAAGAAGCCACCTATCCCATGCCTAGGGAAGATGGGCTGGACTGATCAGAACCATGGAAAACTTCACTGCAAACAATCACATAGGCATAATAAGACACTGATTTTCTCCATCCTGCTGATCACTCTTCCACATGAACTGTTTCAAGACCATTTTCTAGCACAGGGTCTCCAAGTCCAGAACATGATCACTGACCTGGCATTGTCAGGAAATAAACTCTTAAGATCTGCTCTACAGCAAGACTGCCAGTAAACCTGTCTGTTGAGGTTTGGGGTTTTGAGCACACCATCACCAAACTATTTTTTCATTTCTATAATCCAATTAACTTCTTGCTCTTTAGTCAAGAAAAGTCAAGGTGGGATTACAAGAAGTCCAAGTTCTCTTCCCACTTAACTGAAGTTTCAGCATTCACAGTAAGAGTTGAGAATTACATATCTTATTCTCGTAAGCAAGCTCAGGAAAACCACCCACTGGCATTTTTAATGCTTCCTAAGAACCCTATAAGGGAAGTGACCCAAGGAAGTCCACAAACAGAAGCAAACATACTGCAAAGAAAACATCTCTGGTACCTTAACTTGAAGCCACAAGGAATAACAAGTCACTTATGAGCAATGGTCAAAGCTCTGCCAACAAAAGGAGAATCCCCATGTTGGTTTTGTAACTTGACCTTTAAACATCACACAAATGACTTGGTCCCTCTCCACACCAGTTTCCTCACCCATAGAAAAGGGAAAGCACGAGAACCATTGAGGCCATAAGATCTAAGAAGGGCTAGAATGAATAGTCATCACTGAAAGGAAACAGCTAATTCAGGCCAAGATCTCATTTCTCTCCCTGGAATTTAAGGTTCCAAGACAAACATGTAACTCAAAATGGGTTTGCACCTAGCAGGCAAATTAAAACTAAACAGATTCAAAGCACAACAAGAGGTGTTCTTGACTTGAAAGAAGAGACAGGGACCAAATCTGAGCAGGAAAGGAATAGGCAAACAGAGGCTAGATGATAAAAATAGCTCTGGCTATTTTCACATTCTGTTTGCCATAAATATATTAAGTTGCAGCACAGGAGAGGGAAATCTGCACAATCTTGAATGAATGTGTCAATATTTCTTATTCCTTTAGAGTTGCACTCAGTGAAAAATATTTGAGAGCAACTTAGGACTCAAGCCTGATTGTTTTTCTGCTTGCAGTATCCACTGGGCACAGAGCTCTTATTTTTAGTATCACAGATATCCCATGCATGTTATCACTTCATCTCCATGAAGCCAGATGCTCTCTAAGCTCTACCAAAACCATGCTAGTCTTTAAAGTCTGAAGACTTTTAGAGACTTTTTAAAGTCTCCCAGTCACTGCTCCAAGGGCACAATCCCCAAAGCACATCCTTACCACACATAGCCCAGATGTTACAGGCTGTTTCATGAAATGCTACCTGGACTTAACATTCCCAGACTCATAACATTCAAACTATCATGCAAATTCAGGGTGCAAGACACCAGTATTAAAGAAAGCTTCCAAGTGTATCCTTAGTAGTGTCATGCAAGACTGGGTTGTGCTCCTCAGTAGGTAGATGACAGACTTGATCAAGCTGTTTTCACAGACAAAATTTACTCAGTGGTGTATCCACGACACGCTTTGCACACCTTAAAATGCAAATCCTCTTTTAGAACTTGAAAACATTTAACCAATAAATACACATCTGTAGATTACAACATAACAGTAACTGAATTGATGAGGAACTTGAAGGCTAAAATAACTCAGATTGAGAGGGTGAGTTTAAGACACCTGATTATCACACCTAACTGCCCCCAGGAACTTTAGCTTCCAGACAAATGTGTGTCTTGTTCCATGTATGAGCAGTCCCTCATGTAAAGCCAATTTTCTGGTACATGCAAGTTCTCTGCCTGTAAATACTGTGAGGTGAAAGATCATGAATTATTTGGGTAAAAAATAAAAGAGCACATTAACCCAGCAGTGCTCTCCTGGGACTCAGGCCTTAGTCAACTAGTAAGTCATTAGCTGGGCGCTGCAGCTTCACACCAAACACAGCAGTGCGCCAGAGCTGCTCCTTGATTAATCTTTTATCTCAACACAGATTATCTGTTAATGTTTCCAGTTATTTGTCCTCTTTCCCTGTCACAGAGTTAATTAAAAAAACGAGTAACACCGAGTCCCAGGAGTGAGCTTTTCCCCAGGTATCATCAAATGACTAATAGACTGTGGGACCTGCGAGCATGCTGACTCTTCCTGAGCCCCCACTGCAAATCTCACATGAGAGCTGCTTAAAATAAATGCCTTATTAAGAAAGAATTGGAATAGAAAAATAGCAAAAACCCCAACCATGTGGCTCTAGTGCAGTCAGGCCTGCCAGGCTAGGCATGGGTACTGTAAATGACCTAGTTAGAAATGGAAATGTGCAAAAACCCGCTGCAGAAATCTCACACTCCATCAGCACTGCAGCCTACACCAGCACACAGAACCTTTGGGTTCCTCTCCCCACCCAGCTGTGCTCCATCCTACCAAAACCAAAGATCCCTTCACATGACACAAAGAGTTTCGGGCTCTGAGCCATCCTGTTACCTCAGCATTAGACAAAGCACCAGGGAAGATGCCTCTTCCCTCTCTGCATATGCTCTGTTCCTCATTTTGCACAGTTAGCTGGGAAGCCAGGCCTGTCAGATCAGGTAAGCTGTTCTTTTTTGGATGAGTCTCTCCTTGCTTAAGGGGGCAGGAGGGCAGCAAGGTTCCACAGCTTGCGGGGGTCTGCCCTTTCCACTGCGTCATGTGTCACGGCAATGACTGTCACACCACAGGGAGACACAACAGCTTGTTCTCTTAAATTAGCTTCTCTTAGAAGACAGAAGGTGGTCATGGTTATCTCTGAACCACGTGTTCAATCCCACATCCTTCCATTATAGTATGCATAGGATACCAGTAGAGCTATACCATCCATTTGTCTGACAAAGCAGCACTGGTGGAAAACATACAGGGCAACTGTTCAGAATCATAGAATCATGGAATGATTAGAGTTGGAAGGCACTCCCAGAGGTCATCTAGTCCAACCCCTCTGCAAGAAGCAGGGACACCCCTAACTAGATCAGGTTGCTCAGGGCCTCATCCAACCTGGCCTTGAACGTCTCCAGGGATGGGGCATCCACCACCTCCCTGGGCAACCTGTTCCAGTGCTCCACCACTCTCACAGCAAAGAACTTTTTCCTAATCTCCAATCTAAATCTCCCTCCATCTATTTTGAAACCATTACCCAATATTTAGAATATGGGTGTATGCCAGAGAATGCCAAACACATCACAGCACAAAACATGGCAGCTACAAGGCAAGAATGGTCATCCTCATCTACTACTCCTGCCTCATTTGTGAGTAGGGCAAAGTGTTCTACAGTCAGACCTCAAACGCCCTCCATCCCTACCCCCAAATATTTACTTGGGGACAGCAGATGCACACACATGGCCAGAAGGATGTCATTTTCCAACCCTTCAAAGTCATTGCATTTTAAACTGCTTTTGCAAGCCAGGTGTCATTATCCTCACAGAAGCCCAATTCCTTGGTGTCCATCTAGCCAAGCATCTAAAAGAGGGGGTGTGGGGAGGGGTGTGTGTGGAAAAGAGATGCAGAAAGGTGCAAGCATATGTAAAAAGTGCTAGAAATAGCATAAAGCTGATAACAGAAATAAAACTGTGGATCAACAGGAACTAGATAGGCTGCAGAGCAGCACAGCTGAAAAGCGTGACACCTATTCTTGGCTTACAGACAGGACACTGCATAGGACACCACCCACACCTTGACAGTCTCATGGGGGTAGAATGCCCCATTTTGACTAAAGCACAGACCTTCAGTGGCTCAAAAGCCACAGCTACATTAGTGCAGCACCCCACAGAAACAGGGAATTATTTACAAATCCACAGCTCCATGTGTAAGGCTGACAAGCAACAGACAAACAGCAACAGGATAATTCTCTGAAGTGGAACATCAGCAGGCACTGCCACGGGCAACAGGGCTACTGTTTTGTCTCACATCAAGCTTTCAAGACAAATCACAACCAGACATGGGAATGGCACAGCGAGCAGTCTCCAAGCATTGAAAGACAAATACATCAGTCTGGGACACGTGAGGTCTTGGAAGCAGTGATTGGTGTGGCTACCATGAGCAAGAGAATAGACTGCCTGTGACAAAAGCTCATCTAAGCAGTCTTGAGGAGAGCAGAGTAAAATGTGTAGCCCTAGTGTAGCCTGTCAATTTAGATGTTCATCTGATTCCCACTACAACTACACAGTATTTCTCTACTTGTTCTGTATTTATCATTGCAACATCTTCTCAGATAATGCTGGCATCCTCTTTGGCAGAGGCTGAGGGCAAGCACAGCTTACACACATTCAACAACATTTAGACACTCATGTCACCTAAATCAGAATACCCAACACACCCAGAAATCTGCTGACCTCAAATGCCCTATTTCATGTCACTCCAGAAGCCTGCAACAGGGCAGGGACAAAACTCTAGCCTCCAAGTGTCCTGACATTAGGTCTAACCAACCTGTGATTATATCTCTAAATAGAAGTTTAAAATATAGATCTTACTGTTCATCTGCTGTCCAAGAACAGCAGGCTTGATCACCCTGCCTTTTGGGAATAGCTATGCTGTAGGCACACCCAAGGCTTCCAATACCAAGGACACTGTTGGTTTTACATTTGCCAATTTGTACAAACAAAACCCAATGAAATTCAACATACATACCCAGTAAGTCACTGGCTGCACACCTCAGCCAGTTTACATATTGTTTGACTTTGTCTCCTATATAGAAATTACTTAGCTCAGATGCTACAGAACTAAAATGTCTTTAACTTGACCCCAAACCTGCCTCACCAATGAAGACTTATGAGAACACGAAAACACAGGAGAGTTAAATATTTGCATTTAATTACCACAAAAACTTGCTGCAGTATGCAATTCTGCTGTGAGGCCTGAGCTCTCTGTACTTCCAGAGTAGATTACTAATAAACTTGTGTACAGCAAGCCTTTGCATTGAGTACCTTGGGACAGGCATGAAGTGCATAGGGCAAATGAGCATCAGGAAAATGTATGTGTGGGTCATGAGTTCACAAGACTGCAGAGTGCATGACAAGCATGACAATGGGTGAAAGTGGGCTGTCACCTTGCTCTGCAATACACAAGAACAGAAACATTTATTAACATTGATGTGCTAAAATCATATGCTCAGCACAGGCATGCCAGACACATTGCCAAAGATAGAGTCATAAGCAACAAATTCTTTTGATCAGGAACTAAAAGATGTCGTGAAAGCTCATGAAAGTGTGATTGTATTCTTTAGGTCAAGTGGGATTATATTTTGTCCCTCCTCTTCTCCTATGGTGCCTTTTACTATTGTTGTTTCACATAATGGCTCATTCCCAACTTATGATTCTTCCTTAATCAAGGCTCCAGAACTCCAGCATCTCAACCTTTTATGGTCAAATTTGGTTCAAAAGAAAAGCTTGGCCTTAGAAAAAAATTAATAGCCATATTTAAGACATTTATAAATCATTCATGTAATTAAAAAACATTGGATGATTTAGAAATAGCAAATAGTACTTCTACATAGACCTGAACAAGTTCTCAAACTCTTTGTTTAAATTCACCTTTGATACAGGAGCATGACTGACTAGCTACAAGCGTAATATTTCCCAGACAGTCAACGACAAATTCTGTTATAAAAATGGAACATTCACAGAAAGTTTAACCAAACACACAGTAAGACTATTCCCTGTCAGCTGTTCTACTTTCCCTGCTTTGTTTCCTTCCTGAGGAATAGCTTCCTCCAAGATCCAGAACTTTTTCAAGACCCAAGGTATCAGAATCATACATTTCCTGCCCTTGGGCAGCTTGCACAGCCTTTCCATAAATACCTCTTTGCTCTAGAAATCACTTGTTATACATGGTACATATTCCAGCTTGTACTGATCACTGAGGTCAAACACACTCCTCCTCAACTGAATAAGCAGTGTCCTTTTTCCTCTGTGAAATTTGAACAGAAGCCACTCGAGGCCAACAGCAAGGCACAGTATATGAGGGTGTGTGCACCTGTGTGATTTAAAGGCTATACATTCCCAAGGAGTTTGATCTTTTTTACCTCTCCAAGGTTCTTCTCCTCACCACTGCTACACACACACATTTTTACACCACAGCCCAGACCTCCCAGTTCATCTTGGCCTAATGATTTGTGCTACCATCCCTCCCTAGCACTGTTTCACACCAGAGACACAGGCTAGGTCCAAGGACACACACCACCCCAGGTAAACAGAGCTGATCCCAAACAAAGGGATTATCCCTCTCCTATAGCAAGGGACATCTCTAATTGGGGAAACTCCATCAGACATCTCTTCAGCCTGCACAGGTCGCTCCTAAGTAGCCAGGAAATATTAACTACAGACATACTTTGTACTTAAGCAACTTACACCTGTAGCTGCTGAACAGTAGATGAAGGCCAGGAACTCCTTTTTTAAGAGATGCTCCAGACACGTGGCATTAGCTGAGGCATTAAGATTTTTGCTCACATCCTCCAAGGAACCTCAACAGCATGGCACACACAGGACCCTCAAGAGCATCATTAAGTGGTGCTATAATTGCATTCCCTAACAATCTATTATCTAGGGGTGCTTGATCTCTGACTTCCTAGCAGGGAATTAATAAGTTGCCCGATAAAGTTTAATGATGAACCAGTACATTCACTCAAGAAAACTGAGGCTATAACATGTTAAGACACCCTATTCTTTCCAGGGTAGGTCAAAGATTGAAGTATTTACCCCCCTACTTCTATGAGTAGGGAAAAAAAAAAGGCAATGGGAGCTTCAAGCCTTAAACTTTGTTTTCCAAGACTGGAGCTCCAGACTTGACATAGCACTCACCCAATATATTTTGCAAAAGGAAAACATCAAGAACCACTTGGAGGTCATCAAAACTAGATAAAGCAAGATCCAAGTCATGGTCATTCTTTATTATATGAAAAATCACATAATTCTGTAACAAATCTTATTTAACATTTACCCTCTTGTTTCAGTAAAGGTCAAAAGCAGACAACTGTAACAGCACCTGATCTCTCTATATTGACTTTAAACTTTTTTCCCCCCCTATTTGCTCTGGCATGTTTTCATGAAATATACACACAGACACAATGGATTGTATACCACATGATTCATTTATCTAATAACAGAATGTTGCAAGACAAGCAGATCAGCCTGGGCCACAAATCACAGTATCCTTTCACTCCAGCTTACATGCATGCAATTGCTGTAAGCAGCAGGTCACCAAGTAGCTGTGGGAAAAAACCAAACCAAAAACACTAAAAGAAAGAGAGGGGATGCTTCCTAGACCTTAAGTCAAGCTTTTACCTGCTTTTTTTTCCTGTCACTTTGACATCTCAGTGACTTATGAAGTTTGCAGTTTGTGTATTCACTCTATGCATGTAAACACACAGGGGTTATTATTTTATTGATGCTTTGCCAAGCATTCAGAGAACCATTCACCTAACAACCAAGATTAACACTGTCATCCTTTAAAACCTAATGATGCTTCTGAAAAGGATCATTATTAATAGGATTAGGTGGGTATGCATTTTGAGCTGAGTGTATTCACAGAATAATCCATGTGGGGCCAAGTAATGCCTCTAGTCAAACGTGCATGTGTGTATGTATGAATTATATAAGATATCCAGGAGCCTTAAGTTCATTCTAAAAGCACACAGCTATGGGAAGTGTGGTCAAACCAGTATTAACTGTTGCTGTAGCTTCTCTGACAACTCAAGCAGTGCAGCTACACTAACCTGCTGCATTCAGTAGTCTAACTCATATTTATCATGCTATTTCCAAGGCAGTCAGAGACATGCAAGCTAGGAATACATGCTGACAGAGTTAAAAGCTCTTTTTGGAAAAAAATACCTAAGAAATTAAAGTGGAAAAAATCCCACTGAATTGAGATGAGAACATAACAAAGCTTTTTTTTTTAAAATTAAAGCAGGTGTTTTGCAATATCTGGGGGTCTGCAAAACACTAAGTACATGGTTACTTGAATATACCATCCTTGCTCTGTGAAAAGCACATGCCTTTTATTCTAATATGGTTTCTATGTAGTATTTTAATACTGTGACTCAAAGAGCCCGTCTCTAAAGCATTTAAATCTTGTTAAATGAAACAAGTGAGGAGTAACAGCATTTCTCACCCCTCCAAAACCACAAAGAGATCTTTCCCATCACAGCCTTTTCAACAGTCCATGTTAATAGCTTTACTATTCACTGACTTGCAGTAACTTCAACCCTTCAAATAGGTAAAACAGAGCCGGTAAGACAGTGCAAACCCCCTCAGACACCCCCGGAGACAGCAGCGTGACAGTGTCCCCAAAGCCCTGTACTTCCCATTCCATGCCAAGACGCCAGCACCATCACATACCTGCCTGGCTTCCCACACACCAGGAAAACCCAGTGCCTGGGGCACCGCCACTGCCTCCCAGCTAGAATGGGAAGAGGAGTGATGCTGCCTTACCTGGCTCTGCTTGGAGAGGCTCTCAGTCACCAGCCAGCCTCAGACACCACCATGCGAAGGGGGAAGATCCCATCCCGGGAGAGGCAGGATGCAGGCTTGGGAGGCGGGGACCCTTCGGCACAAGCCGGGACACCAGCTCCTGAGAGGCAGGGTCAGTTTGCCAGCCGGCGAAGGGAACAGAGCTGCTCCACTCCTCCTCTCACAGTGGAGCACATCTCACTGCCAAGTGCACACACACTGCCTGCAAGGAGCTGTGTGCCTGTTAACCCTCTTCTGGCTGTCGGGCAGGAAGCAGGAGCGCTCTCAGGGGATTTTCCTTTCCAATCCATCCTCTCAAAGCCCTCTTGCCACATGAGGTGGGATTTCACAACGCAATCTAAAAAGAAAAGGAGGTATTTAAAGGGATGTTAAGAGCACTGCCAAGTGAACAAAACCAAACACGAGCTGCGGATGTGGAAGGTGCAAGCGAAAGGTCTGCTATGGACCTGGAGTATTTGCATCCCACAGGGCTGAAGGTGGGGAAAAGTGTTTGAATCTCACAGTGGAATGGTTTGAATATTTACATTTACACCATCTACAAAGGGATTTAGAAACTCAGAGGTTTTAGGCATCTGTCCCCACCATCTGCAGCAGGAATACAGTTGTTTGGGAATTTAAGTTGTTTGGGAATCACGAGATGTTTTAAGATTTAATGCTTTAAGATTTTAATATACCTGGAAAAAATGGCATACAGATGAGCAAGGGCAGGTTAATGTGTAAACAGCATTAAAACCACTTGTGAGTTGGCTTCTCTCTCCCAGAACAAGTTCACAGCTTTGATGTGATCTTCTTCTGATCACAATTACTTTTCTGTTACACATTGTCTTAATTCAGTGTCCACAAACCAAGTGTTTCTTCCTTAAAAACATGGCATTTGGACAACAATTTCTCATTAGCTGCAGTCAAGTCCGTTGTCTCATATATGAGCTACTTCCAGGCTAGTTCAACACAGCACTCCAGATCTGACAAACATTAGATCCCATCCTATGGTTGACAAGTCTCAGGGGAGAGACAGAGTTGTACAACACACATCAGAGAAAGCTGGTAGACTGTTTTAGTAGGTTAATACACCCCAGGCTAATCAAACAATAATTAAAATCAAAATACACACTTCCTGAAAGACATATACTCAGTACCAATCATAAGACACATGGACCACAGTCAGAGAAATTAAGTGTAACTTCAAGCACATGGTGTAAACAGCACATTACCAAAAAATTCCATAAAACATGGATTCCAGCCGTCTCCAACACCCTTCCCGTCCCCCAAGAGGATCCAATTCAGGGCTGGTTCTGTACTTTTTGATCTCAAAGCAAACCCCAGGTTTCCTATCACAGTTTTAAGTCAGACATTAGCAAAAACCAGTGTTTGTTCCACAAATACCTGTGAGGGCATGTGACTGGGTGCAGTCACATTTTGCAAGGATGTGACCAGACCATAACCAAAAGGCAAGTAGACTTCTAGAGAACAACCTTATCTAGTGTAAAGGAGTGTTGCAGCAGCCTGGCAAAACCACAGTCAGGGGCTAAAGGTTTGTCTACACTGCAGTGTAGATACCCAGGTTATCTTGGACAGCAGATGGAATTTAAACAGAGACAACAGCACAGCAGGGTGCCTCACCTCCTCCACATGACCCACACCTTATGGCTCAACTACAGGCTCATGTACACTGTAGCTGTGTACAGGAAAAGGAAAAAAAAACCCACCCACATCTCCCAGTTCATTCCAGTGGAAATGGGAGTCACCCCCTAATACCCTGTGTGAAAGTCCCCTTCACAGAGGATACAACTTCAAACCTCCTTCTGCTCTGGTACAGAACAACAGCATTACACTTGCTGACACACCACTGCTTTGGTTGCTGCTGGTTTGCAGCAACGTTTGGGTACAAGCAGCAGTTCACAAGCAACACAGCCACCTCCCAGCAACTGCAGCTCTCTGCTTTTCTCTAGCTGTTAAGCAAGAAAATTGGCTCCCAAAAACTTATCCTGCAAATGTGCCTTCTCCTCCTAGAGACACAGCCAGCATTTAAGCCCATCACAGCATAAATAGTCGTAGTCCACAAAATACAGCCCCATCCCTTGACCAGGGAACTGCTTTGCCTAAACACCTTGCTGTATACAAGCACATATAGAACCAAAGCCACTGCTCTGCACCTAATGAGGTGTGCTGAAATACAGCACTGTGGGCTGACAGCATGAAGACAGTACTGGTCTGTCTGTAAGAGCCCATCCAGACACACAGCAGCCTTCACATTGTGATCAGTATCTTGGGTTAATCTACCCAGGCTTTAAGGAAAAAATTCTGTGCTCGAATGCCAAAATTTATCAGACACAGCTATTATTCATCTGCAGCCCTGGCTCAAATGAGTTTGGCATGTTAAGGTTATCTTTATCTCTCATTTTGAGGGCTTATCTATAAAAAGCAAAGCTGACCCTTGTCAGAAGCCTACTCCTTCATGCATCACCTGATGGCTCAGAAAAGCATCCTTGAAGACAGAACTTCACAGCTTAAAAATATTCTTAAAATAACAAACTTACATGGGAACTTCTATAACAGTTGAGATGGTGATTTTAAAGGTGCTTACAGTAACTACACAACTGGGCATCAGGTTCCCACCTGCCTGTTTTCAGATCTAAATCTGTTCCCTCAGGAAGAGGAAAAAATTCCTGCCCCTAGAGCCAGCTCTGCCATATTACCTCCCACAGGCTCTAATCTGCCTTCTGCAAGCACCAAGCTAAGCCAGGGCTTCTGAGAACGGAATTTAACCTCATAGGCTTAGGTGGATATTGATAAACTGCAAAAGAAAAGTTGTTTTCCTCACAAATAAAACATTTGCTGTAGCCCACCTAGATGAGGCACTAGGTCTGATTACACAACAGGTTCCTACTTATTGCCCTCCAAATCTGCACTTTTCTGCTACCCCTCATGGGTAAAACCAGCATTTTGGTTTTGCCAAGGACTCAGTTTCTGACAAGAAAGTCAGATGTTGTTTTATTACTACACAAATGCAGGTTTTTTCTCCCCAAGGTGGCACAGGCAGCACCCCTCTCCCAGAGGGATAAACCACAGAAGCAGACTTAGCAATTACACAGTCTTCTCTTCTTTCAGGGGGTTACAGTAGTATCATTTCAAGGCTAAAGTACAACATCACATAAAGAGCAAGAAAAATATTGACAGAGATTGGTTTTAGTCCCAAGTTCTACTCCTCTCTGGTTTTTGCAGACATCATTAGTTTAGGAGCACATGCTTGAACTGAGACAAGAATGCAGCTGGAAGCTCTGCCCAGCAAGTACAACTCTTAGATCATTCACAGCTATAATCAGCTCCATCCAGCTAGGAACTGCTACTTGTTGCATTTCCAGCTGCCCATAAGAAAGGAAAGCCAAAATAAGACCTCATTTTTCCTTTGCAAGTCCCTAGGGGAGACCTAGAGGACAGCAAAATTTGTCCCTTCCATTCCAAAATGAAAATAGAGCAGTGGAATTTAACTCCCCTCCCACCACCCTTAAAAGTCAACCCAAACCAGTTACCAGTGAACTGGAGCAGGGAGCAAGGAAAGCAGAGTGAAAACAGGGAAATCAGGACAAACGGAGCAGCTTCTGGTGTTGCATGAAGCAGCTGGAGCACAGGATCTGTGTGACTTCATGATTTAAGAGGTCACTAGACATCTACTCAGTCCCCTCAGGCATTCCACTGGATTGTTCCCCACTGGAGACTGATAGAATATGTAATCCAGTGTTCAGGAGTCTAATGTGACACGACACAACCAAAGATGGATTCACCTTCCCCCTTGGGAAACAATGGTGAGCTCAGATACCTCTCAGAAAACATTTCAGCTGAAAATCCTGGTTGCCAGCCCACACTATGTAAATATAAACTATTCAAACACCACCCTTTCCAGAGAAAAGATTGGTCAGCTGATGACAAGTCTGAATTTTCCAATTTTGCAGCTAATAAGTACCATACAAACTTAAAAGGATTTCCTGAAGGAAATGGGCTCTTTTTCTGAGCTACAGAGCTTCTAACAAACAAGCAGGTCCTAGGCTTTGACCTAATTTCCTTCCCCTTTTTTTTTCCTCCCCATATAAATAAATTTCATTTCAAATAAAGACATCAAGTAATCCAGAAGAGATCTTAGTACCTGTGAGTGCTGAATTGGAGAAATTAAAGTACATGCAGATCACAGAGAGCATGGATATACAAATATTGTTTCTCCAAATCATTTTCAGGAAGAGTTCTTGGCCTACATGCCATTTATACCAGAAGCACTGGACATTACTTAAGTTATGGAGGTCAGACCAGATTTTTAAAACAATAATGATACTTGAACAGATGTCTTTTCCCCAATTGGATGCTCTTGGTAGAGATGCTCAACAGTAGGAGCTGAATCACTTTAGTGAACCAATCCATCCTAACTCTTGTTTACCTCAGACCACTTAAAACAAGAACAAAGCACAGATAAGTAATTGGGTGTAAAAAAGGAATGGCCTCAAAAGCCCTAGCACCCTAACAACAGGGGTGGGCAAAGCAGACCTGGCAGGAAAGAAAGTGATAGCTTTGAGCTTCCTTTTCTGAGGAAATAAACCTATTATCTAAGCCTTGCATGTGTAAAATGTCTCTATCTTGTGTCTGGCAGATTTCTAGCAGAACCACACATCAGGGAAACTTCTCCACTATCAGTTCCTACCACAATCCACAGCACTTTGATAAGGAGAAGGAACAAAGATATTAAGACAATCAAGTCATTAACAGGCTGACATGTCCCTTTTAAAACAATCAGATAGCAAACTTATCCACTTTCAGGCTCTGATACTGTTCACTGAAAAGCCTGAAATGACTTTTTCTAGTTTCATTGCTGCATGGTGAACCCACAGATATAGGCATGCCAATGCATAGTCTCAGCTCACTAGAGTTATCAGCCTAAACACCCTTCATCAATAACATGCCTCTGAAAAAAACCTTATTCTAGTTCTGTTAATACCAGCACTTAGATGTGACTGAGGTCATGCTGTGCCTTACACACTCCCAAAGAACCTTCCCACCATTTCTGGGAGTCTTTAGAGTTAGGAGCTGTGCCCTCTTGGGCCAGAACCAAAGTCATTTGCTAAAATAGTGGCCACAATTAGCAACTGTTGTTTTCAGGGCCAAAGCAAGGCACAGAAGAGTGTCATGACATCTTCATGACACTCCCTTCCCCCCCTCTCCATCCAAGTGGTCATTGCCACCAGGGCCAAGACAAGCATAGTGCTGATAGATTACATTACAGACAGACAGCAGCAGACAAATACCAGAGATATGAAAGTTCACAAGGAAAACTGTGGCCTCGAGGCTTCTTTCAAGGACAGGGTGTTTAATAATAAATGCAAGATTAATACAGCTCTCAAGCACTGGGGCAGGCCTTCAGGGAAAAATCAGGGCTGGAGCATGTTTTATTAGAGTCATTTAGCATATTCACAATATTTGCTCCATACCAAAGCCACTTCTCTCAGAGATATACTGTCCAAATTTAGCTTTGGATTTCCCCTTCTTTCCAGCATTTTCCACACACAAAACATTCTTAATGATCTTAAAGCAACAAAGAATAAAGGAAGTGAAAAATCACCAGAACATCAAGGGCACCATTACTGCTGAACAGTAAACCTGTCCTTTTTCTAAATCATCTTAATGAGAAAGCTTCCAGAAAGAAATTGCATTTAGCATGTGGGGAGAGGATCTGCCTTCAAAGCTCAGGCCTTCCTACTCTGAAGTAGATGCCACCATAATAAAGATTTCCCAGCCTGACCTTGGGAACACAGAATAATACTGACTGTGACTGGCTTACATAGACATGTCAAACCCCAAACCACCACACTTAAACCTATTATCCACTGGTGCAATAAAAACATTAATAATTGTGAGCTTAGGGAAGAAGACAAATCAAGTAACAGATGAATAAAATTCAAAACCTGGTTTAAAATACTTGGCTCAATGATTGCAACACTTGTAACCAGTAGTCCTACAGACTTTTCATAAGAGAACTATTTTGTGGGAGGTTTGTAGCTCTGTGACTCCTAATTTCTTTGCTCAGAGGGTATTATTTCAGTAGCTAAGCTATTTCTGTTTGAATTCCCCATTGCACTAAGTGAGCATTTACCAAAGGAAGAACCTTCCTTGGTTTGTGGTGGTTTTTAGCCTTTGTCACATTGCACCCCTAGATACTAAACTTCAAAGGAAGAAACAACTTTGCCTACCCAAGATAGAAACAATGAAAAAAAGATGTGATGGCATTTGCCAATATTCCCTGTCAGTGCAACAAATTCATTCAAATAACACCTAACCAAAAAAACCCACACAATATATGGTATCAACTTGTTTACCCCCTATTTGAATAGTAATTTTAGGCCCCATTAACAGCACTTACAAGTATGCTTGGGTCACACTGATCTTTTACCAAGCCCTTTTTTTGAGGGTGAAACGCTGTCAACACACAAGTGTGGGCTGCCTGTAGAGATGGAGAGCAAAGGCAGAGTCACTCTCAAGAATTTGTGCTGTGATTCACTTTTAGCATGCCCTTCCTTCAGGATTTGTGTTTTGCAAGATACTGAGCAGCTTCCTGGCTTACAGCAGGTTGGATAGCAATAAGCATAAAAATACATCTCCTAGAGTTGAACTCAGCCAGTCAAGTTGCCTTCAGCCAGTCTCCAGTGCTTAGAACTAAAACAGTAGGAGATGGTGAGCCTTGGGGGTCAGAACATGTGGTGGGCAAGGCCAGCAGCATGTGACTTTTGACTGCTGAGGGGTTATGGCAGTAGCAGGTCTGCCAGACTGAAACAATCAAAATAATTCCCAGTGCTATGGCAAATTATGCACCTTCATCTGAAGACTGCATGCCAAAACATTTTTTCATAGCCACGGGGCTTATATCAAATACAGAAGGATGAATTCCTTTTTGCTGGTTTTATCCAGATTCATGCTCCTGCTGCAGTCTTTCCCTGCTAGGCTTTATTACACAATCACATCTAGTGCATTCCCAGAGGCCAAATTCCCCATTTTATATAAGGCAGTGGCAGATGCATCCCCCAATCTGAGTGGGGGAAGAAGAACTGCTAGCACATCATGTGAAGCGAGACCATGCATTACCTTGACAGTTTTCTGTCACAGACTTCAGCCCTTTGAGGCTCCATTAGTAAACCTAAGGCTGATGTGAGTTTATTTACATAGACTGGAAGAAAGCATGAACATTGCTGCATAAGCCACAGCACTGCACTCCACAGAACAGGGAGACAAGACATTGCATATGAGAAGGTGTCAGAGGGAAGAGCTGTCCTTGGCATATAAAGATCTTAACATACAAGCTGTGATTGAGCTAGAGACACCTGCCAGGGCACAGACTTGCCATGCAGGAGGTAGCTTGTGTTACCTCCCAGGGGGACACACAGAACTTCCCACCCCATGGCACAGCCACGCTGTGTTCTGAAGCAGCCACCAAGAGGTTGGTGTTGCTGTGCTGACATTTCAGGATGTTTCTGTGAATTATTTTGTGTTTGCATTTAGGTGGCAAGGTCAGAATAAATCCAAGTGTATCACCACCTCATCCCTGCTCTGTTTTTGGGTCACCTCGCCACATCAGACCTTACTGTGGCCTCCACTTTGGTTAAGAAAACTTCTCTGGAAAGGATCTACCTTCACTCAAACCTCACTCCCCATTTAAGGGGTGCTGTATTTCATCACAGCTGTGCTCAAGTCTCTGGTTTGCCAGCCTGGAGAGTGCTTCTTGTGTCCTGGGCTGCAGAAATCTGTGTGCTTTTTCATGCTAACCTTACAAACCACCTCATTTCAGAGCAAGCCTTTGACTTTCTTATTTCCATCAAAAATATATGCTGCCTTCCATGTTCAATCAACATTGCCAAAGTGCAGCTTGAATCTCTAACCACTCAAAAGGCAGACTGATTGCTACAGAGAAGACTGATTACTATAAATCATCTGCTCTCTAGGGATGCCAGCAGGACACTGCTGACAACTGGGAAGTCAGATTTCAGGGCTGAATACCAGGAGCCAGCAGAAAAGGGACTATTAAGGACCAGAGGCAGCATACCACTTATCACAAGAGCTTGACACTATAAATACAAACACACACCATTGTGCAGGCATGCATGGGTTCCTGCATGAAATATTTGCTTAGTGTCCTAACTCATACCACTGAGGCTATCTTCAGAAATGAATGCCATTGCCCAAAGCTGCCCTGGGCCTTCATGAGTTTTAGTTTTATTTGAGAAAGCTTTGGGTTCTGTGCCACTGCTCCCATCCATACAGGGGAGGAGATGAGCACTGTGTGCTTTGTCTCTTTGCTAAGGCATACTCCAGCACATCTTAGGTCAAGTAGGCTGACCACCCTTCCCACAGATCCTCAGGGATGATTTAAGTCCTCTAATGGGAAGCATAATTTTATTCCCTTGTGAAGAAGCAGAAACTTTCCCTTTTACAAAAAAATAAGGCATACTCAACATTTTTTCCCTAGCCTTCTGTGTCTTTTGGCCCTGAGAAGCTGCTCATAACCACAAAACTCCAGTGAATGGGAGTGTGGTAGGGCCTGGCCTCTTTGCAGCATGCCAGCAATTGCTAGAGCTATTTTAAGCCTTCCTTAATTGACTTAACTTGCATGTCATATACTCCATAGGGCAGGAACTATATTTCACTCAGTGTTAATACAGCACCTAGCAAAAGAGTTTCCTTGTCTGTGCTTAAGGCTCCTACGTGCTAATTAACAATAGGAAGAGATTTATGGACCCTAATGTTGAGCCATCTCTGGTTGGGGGATTAATACAGTACCACAGGAGAATAAGAAATCACTCAAACACCCTGAAAGACCTCACAAGAGTCACACACCATTTCCAGTCATTTACCCTTGACAGACTTTTCTTGAGATCAGATGGAAAACTGTGATGGTTGTGTCCCTCTCACAGGGCTTCTATGATCTGTTTCAGTTGCAAAGCCTTTTGCTGACTAACACTTTTACAAAGCTGACATTCAGGCACTTTGGATGATGAAGAAAGATTTTAGCAAACTGAAATTACACTACTTCATATAAAACCCCTGCCAATGCTTCTTTAACAGCCTCACACTCCTCTTCCCCCAACATCCTCTACTATCAGGGTACTCTATTACATCCCTCATTTTAAATACCCCTGCCCTAAGTTCTCAGCTTGCTAACCATGCTTCTATCATACAGGAGAACCCATAGTCCTTATATGCCCTCTTATACCTCCCTATGTACTCTAGAGCACAAACACCCTCCCTCAGGAACCATTCTTACATTAAGCTATTCAGAAGGCATATTTGCATACATTGCATGAAATTCCTTTCCATAGTAAAATGTGCTTTCCCCACCAGCAGCACACACACACAGCCCGCATCCAGACTAGCTCTTAATTAGCATTGCATAATAAGCACCTTCCAGCTTGAATTTGCTTTCCTCTTATGCTAAACAGCAGCCTTCCCAGCCAGTCTTACACAAAGGACTTTCACCCAAAAAGCAAACGATTGCATCGAATCTTGCTAATTGCACCCACCCTGGCTCCTCATTTAGCCTGGAAGGGATTTTGTCAGCATCCAGCAACAGATAAAAGCATACACAGGTATTTGCAAACACCACTGCTAGGACACTGCCACCACATCTGGGAACAGCTGAAGCAGCCATCTGTTTCCTACACAACCTGTTCCACCATATTCCTGTTAGTGCCCAGCACAAAGTGTGTGCATAGGAAATGAGCATCCCATGAGCAGACATCCTGCAGACCACCCTGGTTTGCCCAGTCAGTGCACACAGTCCACTGAATTGATTCAGAGCACAAATCCTAACATTTTATTAAGAGATGTGGACCTAGGCTAACCTCACTTAACTTCCAATGCCAGATAAAAACCATGACCTAGATAAAATATTTCCTGTGGAAAGCAGTAAAAGAGCATACTTGTAATTGAAGTACAAGATAAAACACCAGGGAAAGGCATTACATTTCTTTGGAGGCCTGGGGAGAAACATAGTTAAGCTTTAATGTGGTATGACACAAGCAGACCCAAACTGTTGTTACATCACAGTCCAGCCCACTCACTGCATCCTCTTCCCCAAGTTCCTAGCAGGGATGAAGCACTGGGCTCTGGTCCAAACTGTTTCAGTGGGGTTTTTCTCCACTCTGAAATAAAAAGGGTTTAGTGGGGCAATTTCTTTTATCACTTTGATTCCTTTTTATCTGTTTGCTCTGTGTAACAACTTTTTTATCTTCTAATCAGCTCATGCAAAGAAATAAACTTCAACTACTGCTCTTTCCTCCCTACCCTCTAACCCTTGCCTTGTAACCACTTCCAGACTTTTTGTAGACCGGGGTGTGTTGAAGAGATGCTGAACTCGAGATGTAGCTGGAAATGGAAAGGCTCAGCAAGGGCTCCATCTTCTGGGACACAGGGCAGGCCTCAGGCTCTGGAGGCTCTCCAGCCCAATGCAGGGGTTAGGAACTAGCACACCAAAAGCTTTGGTGCCTCAGTTAAAGCTCTGACATATATTCAGCACAGTCATACAGCTGCAAATCCAAGTGGCAGACATCTGGATAAGACTAAAAAACTAGATGTCCTCTACTTATTCAGGCTCCTGAGCTCTACTTAAACTCATCTCTCATTATCTCCTGGACCAAAATGATGTGTGCTTCCCAGAACATTTGTGATTGAGTGCCAAGAAAAGACATTTCACTAAGCAATCAAGTGTGGCTTCCTATCCTTGCTGAGAATCACTCCCCTTGAATGGAGGCTCCAGCTCTGAACTAGAGCAGACACTTCCTAGCCAGCTAGCTGCCTGCTTTCTTTTACTTCATACCTTCACACCCCCTTAGCATTTGCCATTTCTACACTAAGGATGTTTCCTGATGGGCCCAAATCCTTGTCAGGCAGCGCTGATTCTGTGTATCAAGATAATCATTGCTAACACATTAAAACTGTTGGCAGTCCCCCAGGAATGCTTGTTATGAAATGGAAGCAGAAGGGATGGTTCTGGTTTGCAGGCAAGCCATGAGCTCATTTCACACACACTTGTTTCTTGTGACAGAGAAATCTAGTATTTCAAAGGCAGCATGAACTAAGGAGAAGGCATTTCCATTTCCCCCCTCTACATTTAAGGGGATTCTGCCTGAGATTCTGAAAGCATTTAGTCTGGAGTGCAATGCTTGAACATCTGTTTTCCCATCTATTTGAGAACCATGGAGATCTAGCTTGCAAAAAAACTTTAAATACATCATTCCCCCAGCACACAAGAGGCTCATCCATAGTGAGGGGTAGATTGATTCCCAAGGAACCAAAGGAAGAAGAGGTGGGAAGAGAAGTGCTGTCTGTACTATCACTGCAGCACTAAAGACCAGCAATGCTGTGGGTAGGTGAGTTAGTTACTAACCACTTGACATGCCTGAAAGGAGGCTCACAGCCCACCCAGTTCAGGACTAGATGTCAATGACCAGGTTAGTGATAAACACAGCTTGAACACCCACCTGGCTCTGCTACCTCTGGTTAACCCCCTTTCCCAATGGCATCCCCTCAAAAATAACAGCAGGGGTACACACTCATTTTCTGGGTGGGATCCATCAGTTTTAAGCCATTACACATATTAACTCTGACATGAGGTTCATGGCTTGACCCCAGACAACAAAGAGTTCCACCAGCAGCAAAAACATTGGGAATTTAACATAAAAAATGGCTTTCTCATTGGAACTAAGGCTTTCCAGTATTTCCCCACAAAAATGAAGACCACCTCATCATGGTGTGCAGAAGAATTCCTTTTCCCTCCCTCATATGAGTAGAGCAAATCCACATAACTGCCCTGTGCTCTGCTATTAACAGATTTGTTTTCTTCTGTCCCTCACTGTCACAAGATACCACAGCGTGTAATAACTGTTCCTGTTGATGCTGCAGGCACACGAGCCCAAGGGTTCTCACCAACACCCCGTCTCTGAACACATGCCAGATGTTTTCACTAGGAGGAAGAAAGGTATATCAGCTCTTGACACAAATCAGATTTATTTGTTTTTAGGACATGAGGACAACACAGAAAAGTCATAGAATCATAGAATTTTTAAGGCTGGAAATTATCCCTAAGACCATCCAGTCCAACCATTAACCCACCGCCACCAAGTCTACCCTTAGACCATGTCCTCAAGCACCGCATCTCCCCGTCTGTTAAACACCTCCAGGGATGGGGACTCAACCCCCTC
>VXBZ01012276.1:138420-205650 GCA_013399135.1 Heliornis fulica
TCCTGCTGGCCACACCGTTCCTGATCCAAGCCAGGATGCCATTGGCCCTCTTGGCCACCTGGGCACACTGCTGGCTCATGTTTAGGTGGCTGTCAACCAACACCCCCAGGTCCCTTTCCACCAGGCTGCTCTCCAGCCACTCCTGCCCAAGCCTGTAACGTTGTCTGGGGTTGTTGTGACCAAAGTGCAGGATCCGGCATTTGGCCTTGTTGAACATCATATTGTTGGCCCCAGCCCAACCATCCAGCCTGTAGTCACATTCTTCAAAGGCATCTTAAGTAAGTAGAAAGGTTACAGGACAGCCCCACATATTAGAAACATCAAGAACTTTTAAGAAGCTGCTTCTCCACGCCTATCTCGGATGGAAATGAGATTTAACAGCATTGCCCGAGCAGCTGAGCACTGGGGACATGCCCTGCTCCCTCCAGCCCCACCGTCCTTCCGAGCAAGCTCACTAGGTGGCATCGCTACTACAAGAATAAGAGCCTGGGAACATCTCTGCATCAGACCCATTAACCAAGAGTCAAACACAAAACCCCCAAGCTTTTAGTGAAGTTGGAAACCACGTTTTCAGGAAACAGTGGGCTTTTTAATGCCAATTTTTCCCTTAGCTGAACACTGAGAAAGTAATAAAGTCAGACACAGGATCTGTTCTGCATTTGGAGAGCATCTAATGGCAACAAGCACAAATTTTAGTGAGGCTCTTCAATGCTACAACTTGGATAACATTCAGTTGTCCCCTCTGAGGGACAGGATGAGACACAGGGGTTTAGTTCAATGCAATTTCGTTTTAACAACAGCTACAGTCTGGGGTTAAGCTTCAATAAACCTGTGCCTGTCATGTCCCAGAGCGCTCATCCTGTTGTGCATCTCCTCTCCAGTCCTAATTTTCATAACAACAACATCAACAGAAGCACTCTCATCAGTTTCATCAGTTTTGGCACATGCCTCAATATTTAATGACTGGAATAGACCACTGCCTTCCTTCTCTGTCCCTTGTTCCATTTTAAGTTACAAGTCAGGGATTTTTTTTTTCCTATTCTACCTTCAAATGATAAATAGGCTCTGATGTTCTGCTAAAATGCTGTGGCCAGCAGTTACTGAGCAATGTTGCATTTCTGTTTATCTCATATATGCATACTTCTTAGCACAAAAGGGATGACACTTGTTTCCTTTCTCCTGGTAGCAGTTTAACAAATGCCCCTAAGACAACATCAATAACTGCAAAAATATAAACTAGACACATCCCACATTACCCTGTCTTAACTCCAGAACACAGTCTGACCATGATAGTGCCTTTGAAACAACTCACATCTTCAAAACCTTCAGGAGGTAATAAGCTAAAATCAGAGTTTGCTAAAATCAGTCCTTGCCTTCACCTCACTCACCTGAGCACAGGGTGCAAGCAGCATCAGCTGGAATTATTTTCTCAACCAATGGCACAGAACAGGAATAAAAGAATACATCCCCAATTAAAAAAAATTGTCTTAATTTCTTCTTCCTACTTATCTAGCAGAGTCTTGATTATCTCCAACTCCACTGGATGTCATAGCCAGGCTGAACAATTCCTAATGTTTTCTGCAGAGGATGAAAGCTCCAAGAATCCTGGGTTTTTGCTGCTAAAGATCATTCTGTCCTTCTCCAAGATCATTGTAATCAATGTGACAGAGGAGAATCTGAAACAAGGCGACATTTTCTACTTCACTGTGCAAAACACAAAGCAGGAGTAGGTTGCATTCCCAAACTACCAAGCATCTTAGGAACTGAACAGAGAAGCAGACAAATACCACACCCTGTGGTGTGTGTAAGCATGCTTGAATGGCAGAGGCTCTCTGAAAGATGGTGGATACACCACAGGACACACAAACAAGCCCAAAACTGAACTCATATTGTTTCCAGACAAGTCATGTTTCTATTCTTCAAGCACTGACACCACAGGAGGCATGAAAGGCTTTCCTCATTGCCCTGAAAGCGAGGCAGGCTGTGAACATCTCCAAGGCATTTTGCTTGTTTCTCCTCCCCATCACCTTCCACTTTGGGAGCAGCTTTCACTCCAACCTCTCATCTCCTTTAGAAACTGAGTGCACAGGTGTTTGGTGACAATAATGCACCCTCATTGTTCTTGCAATTTGTTCTTTCCCTACTATTTGCCAAAATTAATGTTCAGTAACCACAATTCCAATACAAAAGATAAAAAATATATCAAGCTGATAGACATCAGCCCAGTTAGAGGTACTAATCCCAACAGACCACAGTCTGAATTATTCATTAAGCAACATTTTCCTTTCCTTTTCACAGTTAGACACGGGGAAAAACCAGAGTATCTGTAATGTTATCTGTAACAACTTGCATATCTGCCTGAAACATATTTTCCCTTTTAACAGGCTCCTGGTTATGTTCAGCAGAGCATAGAGCTCCTGCATTCAGTTGCCAAGGGACAGGTCCCCAACAGGCTGGGTAGCCATGTCAGAAGCAAGCATGCCCCAAAAAACCAGCAAGCTTCAGGAAATCCAGTTCTTGAGGTGCACATCCAGCCTTAAATACACATCACAACATTGGCATCACACTTTTGATCAGCAGATGAGATATTTGAGTTAATCTCCTGTCTTCCTTCTCTATTACATAAGTGCTTCAAGCCCCTTTCTTCCCTTCAGACATCCAATCATTCCACTGTAGTGAGGCCATGTCAAAACTGCTGCCAGTTTATTCTGAGGAATGGACAAATTGAAGGCTGCAGAGCTGTCAATCTAGAATTTTGAATGAACATCCACTTTCAAGATAGCACATCACAAGCAGCAACAAATCACTTGACCTTGATAGTGCAGAGGAGAGTCTACATATCATAGCCAGTCTCTGATTTTCAGAGATCAGGAGTATTTACTGCTCCCTCCTTCCCACCCGTGTCCCATGCAGTCTAAGTGGGAAACGATTGTTCACATCACAGTGATGGAGCAGCCTGGGGAGTAATATAAAGGCTCCTTGCTAAGAGGGTGAGAAGATGGCTACAGGCTGTTGTCCTTGACCCTGGGTTGAGTTCATACACACTGTAGAAAATCTCACCAATTTCAGACACTGATCCAGTTGTTGCTCCCCAAGGCAAGCTAAGGGCCAGCTCACAGCCAACATCTCAGCATCATCATCATCACCTTCATTTAGAAGAAGAAAACACAGCAGAAATGACCTGACCTGGATAAGAAGAGACACTATGGCATTCATCAGAGCTTGCAAAGGAGAAAGCTGTTTCATCAGGAAGACAACACCAGGCCCCTGCCAGACTACATTGCCCAGCATGTGCTTGCAGTGTAAGAGAACAGCTACATCTGCACGCTTACAAGTGCCATAAAGTGCTCCCCAATCCCTCTCCCCAAGTGACAGACCACCCACTATCCCCCTGCTCAGAGACAGCAGGGCACAAGTCCCTACAGTTTACATTCTGAAGAACTATGTGCTTTATCATCTCCTAGACATATTATTTTGTCTTCAACTCCTAACAGACACACAACGTGCTCGTGAAAGTTATTTACATTTTGAAAGCATTTCCTTTAACTGTGTTTTCTTCCTTGCTTTTCAAAGGTCAGTCATAAATAAATCAGAGCTACACACTGAAAGAACATGCAGAGCTCCACTTTTTTTTTTATTTTTTACATACACTGAAGGACCAGCTTTCTATTAATAAAGAACCATAGATCTGGGAATCCTTGTGCTGTTACATATGGTATGGAAATCTAAGCAAAGGGATAATGCAGCACTAAATTCTAAACCACAGGCAGATGCTGAGAGACCATCTTATCAAAATGCAACAGGAACATTAAAAAAGCTAATTACATTCATTCTTGTCCCCAGCAAGACATGAGTACTTCATTCCAGAGGCCAAGGTATTTTCTGATCACAGAATCATAGAATGATCAGGGTTAGCAGCAACTCCCAGAGGTCATCCAGTCCAACCCCCCTGCAAGACAAGGGACATCCCCAACTAGATCAGGTTGCTCAGGGCCTCCACTTTTTCTGATTTTTTTTGTTTAAGTTTAAACCATCACAATGACTTTAAGTGGCAAAATATCAAAGTGCTACCACAAGCCATTAGTGTAAGTAATATTTTTACTTAACTTTCAGTTCACAGATGTTATTAGCTGCTTGTTTTTATGTAGAATTATTTTTTTCTTTCAGCATGGCTGTGGATCATAGGATGGAAAGCCTAACCCTAGGCTAAGCACACCTCATTAAGAAAACCCACCTGCATAACCAGCTAAAATTAGAAGTCAAAGCAGAATAATTATTCCAAACTATAGTTTGAAATCAATATATATATTGGAAGAAAAAAATTTGTAGCAAGTTATCTGATAGCTTGAAGTACATGAAACATTAGTGTCATTGTCAGCCAGCAGTTTCCCTCCTCAAAGTCTTGTATGACTCTAACCCATCACATACCTGGAAAACCATCCCCATCACACCAGCCAGGAACAGCCCAACATTCTGCAAACACAATACTTCTCAGATTTCACTCAAATCCTTCATCCAGTGGCCTTCAGCCAGTATGTTCACCCCAAACATCCTCCTGTTTCAGTAATCTGAAGCTGAAAGTGTCCCAAACCCGTATCTAGTTCCTGTCCAGGTGCACACAAGCATCTCCTCCCTCATTGTACACAGATTAGCTGCCCTGGCTGTAAACCGAGCTGTTGTTGCACAAAGCAGTTCCCTTCAAGCAATCCACTCACAATCCTTCCTACCTACAGAGCCCAGGCACAGTCTAGATCCCACATTTCAAGCCAGAAGTTCAGTATTTAATTGTTAATTGTACTTCCCTCTCAGAAAGCACTGGTGGGATGGGGGGGGCACTCCCTCCCAGGTGGGAATTTACACATTACTTCAAAGTGGCTGTCTAAAAGCTGACATTAAGCACAACCTGGTTTGAACACCAGCTTAATACAGAGGTTCCCAAGCACCACAGCCTAAAGCCTGAATGTCTCCCATCACAGTCTAAACTGAGCTGCATAACTTCCAAATCATGTTGGCTTAAAAGAATAACTATCACTGTGCAGCAGATAGACACTAACTGGATGTCTTCATCACATGCCTCGAGCCCCAGGACTGCATCTTATCCAAGTCATAGTCTGCAGAGTTGATTAATTCCATGAAATTTATGGCCATGACAAAAAGACACAAGTGTTGCCCAAGACAGATCCATCGTGTATCTGGAAGAAAGCAGGAAATGAGTCACCTAAATTTGGGATCTACTTTCTTGTAGCATCTGTTCCTCATCTGGTGGCAGACAATTAAATAGCACGATACTGAGAAATAGCTTACATACAGAATACACATATCTGAAGCTAAGACTCAAAAGAAGCTGGTAACTGAGGAGGGGTTAGCCAAAGGCTCTGTCTGGTGAGAGGTTTTCTCCATGCTTGAATGACAAGAGAGGGAAAACCCTGGTCCTAGTTCAGTGTTTCTGGCAAAGTCACAGTATGCTGGAAGACCACACCAGCATGGAAGTGAACATCTTCAGCTAGCTAGCAGTATACAGATGAGAGCTCTCCCCACACCACTTCTGAGCTGAACAATCTCCATTTCTACCCTTATCCTCTCTGTCCTTCCCCCTACCCTCCACCTTTTAAAAATATTTTGTATTTTAAGTTGGTTGCAGAAATACAGTTTGGAGCTTTTCCAGGTTGGAGCCTTCAAGTCCTTGTCAGCAGAAGCCTGTGAGATAAGAGAAAAGAAATTTGCAAAAATCTGACACCTGCCACTTTCCATTGAGCTTTGGGTGGAAAATGTCCCTGGCCTCTTCCATTTTTAATGTCAGACTCAGCCTGGCGGAAAAGATTACCTCCAGGTAAAGTCATTCAGAACAGGAGTTTGTCTGCCAAGTCCCTCCTCTTTCTCCACTCCACTGATGCACCATGTGTCCTTAGCATGAGCATTGCTTTTCCAGCCTTCTATTAGGGGAGGTACATGCAGCCTGCACAGACAGGATCGCTGCCTCTCAGATTGTGTTTGTATCCTGATGAAGTTCTCTGCAGGAATGGAGCAGGCTGTGCCCCTTGTAACTCTTCCACAACAGCAACCAGCTCATTTCAGGCACTGGAAGAGATGCCAGAAGGTAGCAATGTGGGAGCCTCCAGCTTCCCAGATACTTAGCAGCCCTCAAATGCCTCTCTTAGTCTTCAAGGGGAGAACCTCAGCTGGAAAAGTCAGTTTTGTTCCAAAAATCTATAGGATTACACATAAGCAACATTTGTATGGAGGCTGGTCAGCTTGAGGTTTAAACATATTTATCTTCAAAGTTTATCACATAAACACTTGGATTCCTCCCCTTCCCAGTCCCTTTCCCATCCTATTGTGTGGAAAAACTGAGAGTTTCCCTTTATATAACACCAAACCATCAAGTTGGTACCAGCAGCCTACAGCTCTTTACACAAGAGAAGCAGACAATTCCAAATAAAAGTAATGCTGCCTTTCAGGTGATGCATTTCAGGTTAAGATTCAAACAATAGCCTGTAGGCCACCTAAACCTTGGGCAAATGGCCAGTACACAGGCCATTTGGGCAGGGAAATCTGGAAGGGGCAAGGAATTCTTGTCACAGAATAGTCCAAAAATGGTTCTGTCATCTAAGAGAACACTTGTGACACGATAAGAGCAAGATGTTACCAGCTACCAAAGTACCTGGGTAGAATTCATGTCAAAGTATTGGACTAATCACTTGTAAAACCACCTTGATCCTTCTGAAAAAGTACACCTGGAGTTCTGCTAATTGTTATCCCTTAGAGTAGACCCAAAATCCATCAGCTCACTCCTCTCACTCATTTCCTTCCCTACACAGGCTTATTGGGGAACCTGCAGTCCTGATGTTCCTCCAGGACCTCTTCAGCCTGAGCTCAGTGCTTTCAAACCTGTCACCCAGCTATCTCAGACACCCAGGTGCCCCATGGAGAGGGCTCTGGGAAATCTTACAGCTGGTCCTCCCCCACTGCTCTTAATGCATTCCTTTAGTGCAACACAAAGTACTTTTTTATCAAAGCCTCAGAAATTTGCTTCAAGTGTCATTTTGAGCTGAATATTATAACCTGAATGGTCTAAAATAGAAGGAAATAAAAGCAAAAAGGATGTCATTCTTTCCTCACTAATGCCATAAGATACTGATGCTCTTTATTTATTGATGGAGTGCTCTCACTCCAGCCTAGCAATCTCAACATCTTCATGAATATTTCTGTGCACACAGGAAGGAGATCCTTCTGCTTCTCTCCTTACTACTGGGACCATGAAAATTGGTTTCCTTAGAGATACTAAGCTACCATAATTCAGCTATCAAGAAATCAGAGCAAACTCATCTTCTCTTATCTGCTCTCCTTAAGCAGAGCTCAAGGAACTCAATCTGTAACCAACAGACACCCAGTTTCAGGTAGCCAGGGCTACCTTTGAGAAAGGTTACTCATTTAGTATCATGATTTATTCACAGCACAGTATGTGCATTGTAAGACTTTTCCAAATACTTCAACAATGCCATCTCTCAAAAATAGTCACAGTAGGTGGAAGAACATGAGGAATAGAACAGTAACTGTTGGGTGAAATTTAACAGGACAATAACTCTGTGGGGTGGAATTTATCAGAGAGATTAAGACTCCTTCAGAACTTGTTTAGTCTCGAACAGAGCAATTCCACCACACAATCTTGACAATCCACACAAAAACTTTCAGCAGGCACCATTCTATGATAGCTCAGAGAGAAGAAAAGAGAAATAGGTAACATGTTCTTGTCAAGTACCAAGAGAGGCACCCCACTTCAGCAAGCTAAGGCAGGGGTCAAGAGAAACAGCTTCCACTGTGCCCTGTGAGACAGCTGGCTTGTCTAGAAAGGAATCACCCCCTGTACTGCCTGAGGAGTTACTAAACTGCTCCCATTCACCATGGTCCTGACTCTTCTGGGCTGCCCACTGATGCCAAAACAATTGTGACTGCCAGACCACCAGACAAGAATGGTACCATGAGGAAGGAGTTGAGGAATTTCCTACATCACCCTGCAGCATTCACCACTATTTTTTTATTCCATTGCTTGAGCCTCAGAATGGGGTGGATTTCACTCCTTAGACCTTGATAACAAAGGCAGAGCTGTGGAAGGAACCTGAAAAAAGGTTTCCTGCAGCAGCTGATAGGTCTCCATGGCCTGCATACTTTATCAGCATTCAAGATTTCCTATGGGAGACCTCTGGGTTTAAATGGCTCCAATTGGTGCAACTGGGACTGTCAGAAAAGGTTTAACAAGGGAGCAGTAAGCCTTCCTGAGTGTCTTTGAGCCACAGAGTCAGTGTCACAGCCTGGGTGACCACACTGGCATTTTAATAGGAGCTGAAAGAACAGGTCTTGGAACCTTCACTCCCTACAGCTCATATTAAATTAGTAATATACATTAAATGATTATCTTAGATGGCATTATTTAAACATAACCTCACAGGACATTTGCCTCAAGCAAGCTGCAACAGAAAAGCGGAGAGCTTATGCGGCTCATATGCATGAGTGTACAAGCTGCTTGCACATGCAAGTGTGCCTGGGCCAGCTCCCCTGTCTTGTGAAGCATATGGACACACAGGGCACAAACCCAAACCCTTTAGGAGCCCATATTGAAAAGTCAGCATTTTATGACTGGTGCAGTCATTTCTGACCAGGCTAGAGCCCCCCCTTTTCAGACAAGCAGCACGTTACCCCTTCTGGTAGAAGTGAGAGCTGTTGGCTTTCCTGTGTCAGGCCCCCAAAGGGCTCAGGGAATTCATGAGCTTTTAAGAGAGGTACCTCAGGTTACCCAGAGACTTGCCTTGCTTTAACCAGTGCAACACCACAGCAACTCAGCTGGCAGCTTACATACCATGCTAGACAACATGATGCAATAAAGCACAGCAGCAGCTTGCTCAAACTGGACCAGCAACTTGTGCAATAGAGCCCTCATCATTAAAGCAATTCTTGTACACAGGATTACATGTAGGATTTGGTGACATACAGAGAAAGCACCTGCAGTGTAACCTCAAGTCCCCTAAAAGGAAAAGAACCCCAGAACTTATGCTGAGCCTTATCCACTCCCATATTACTTAAACAAAGAAAAACACTCCAGTACAAAAAACAGCTGCCAAGACCTTTGAAGTTCACATATTACTATAGAGCTATAATCTTAAATTGAATAAAAACATTGCCTTCCAGCATTAATGTTGCACATAAACAATATTTTTCTCACCTTATTGAGAAAACAGGTTTTTTTTCCATTTTCTTCACCAAAACACAAATACACAGGTTACTTCTTAACTAATCTTTTCAGCTTTTTCTCTAAGGATCTACCACAATCTATTGTACCACCACTAAAACATAGGCTTAAAAAACAAACCCCCAAAAAAAAATCCCACAGCCCATTAAACTTTCCTCTACCTCACATCCCTCACCTAAAAGAGAAACAGCTCTTCTCTCCTGCTCTTTAAAGTGTGCCAGACCCTACCGGTGTGCTCCCACCATTCCCCACCTGCAGCCACTAACAACCAGTGCAGCCACTGATCACTTCCCATGCACAGCTGGGGAATTGAGGCCTGGCCTCTCATTTGCTGGTTTCTCATGGAAACAGAGTAAAAGCCAACATTCAGGGTAGGGGTAGCTGGCTCTTCTGTTAGAGGATGCCTGTACTCTGAAGGTGAGGGAGAGGTTTTGTTTGTAACATTTTTGTGTTTGGATGGTGTTGTGGTTTTGTATGGAGGTGTCCTGGAAGAGAAGGAGGAGCTGGAATCTTCCTGAGTCCAACAGCATCAGTACCAGTTGGGCTTGGGGCCCCAGCTGCTGCTGACCAAGGCAGTGATGGTCATAGCAGCTTTGGGAATTGTATTAAGGGGAATAAAAAACCCTATAAGCATCTGCTTTTTGCTACTGGAGAAGGGAGTGAGAAGATGTAAGGAACTTTGGAGGCACCAATATCAGTGAAGAAAGAGTGGAGGAGGTGCTGAAAGATGTTTACTGCAGTATGTAGAGAAGACCATAGGTGGAATGGGTGTCTCCTGTAGCCCATGGAAGATGATGGGGAACAGAAGCTTCACCTGTAGCTTGTGGAAAGGCCCCATGTTGGAGCAGGTGGAGACATGGAAGATGTTGTGATCAGTGTTGGTGCAAGCTTCTGGCAGGACCTGCAGCCCATAGAGAGGCAGAGAGACCCATGCAGGAGCAAGGCTTTCTGGGGGAGGGCTTGTGACTCTGAAGGGGACCTTGGTGGAGCAGTCAGGGCCTGAGGGACTGCACCTCTTAGAAGTGACCTATGACAGGGCAGTTGGTGAAGATCTGATGCCTTGGGGAAAAGGGCTCATGTTGGAGAAGGTCATGGAGGACTGTCTGCCATGGATGGGACCCCATGCTGGAGCAGGGGGGGGGGGGTGTGCAATCCTCTCCTTGACTGAGATGCAAAGCAACTTGTGAGGAACTGACTGAAGCCACCAGTCCCTGCCTCCCTGTGTCACCTGGGGGGAGAAATCATGCACAAAGTTACATCTCTGAGGAAGGGAGGGGTGGGATGTGTGGTTTTTTTCAGATCTGAGGTTGTTTATTGTTGGTGAAAATGAAACCTTGTATCTTCTGACCTGCTTTGTCTTTTACTATGAAGCTGATAGTATGTAGCAATCAGCTCTCAGCTATTCCAACAGCAATGTAAAGTTAATGAAGATTGTAAGTGCTCTTACTAGCTGTAAGGAACCCCTTATATTTTACTTCCTGAAAGCATCAATTCAATTTATATGTAGAGCCTTATATAAAATAATTTTAAAACCTCTTATCTAAAGAAGCACCTGGCGTAGTCCTATAGAACAGACATAAATGTGCAGTATCAATCTCTGCAGGCTGAGGCACTTCAAATTTATTTGAGTTTTAAGGAGCTTTATTGGTTTATTTTTTTAGATCCATTTAGTGACAGTGTGAATGCTAAGGCTTGTTGATGTGAGACTTTTTCCTAATATTAAATGACTAATAATGCTTTTATGATCAATTATTTAAGCCAGCTTGAGAGATGAGAGCTTCTTAAACAGCAGTTTAAGAAGCTGAGTCCTGATAGAGAATAAGGCAAGCTTTCCACCAGGGGCTTATTGTGAGAAGGCATCTTCATGAGGGGGTTTATATTTTACATTGGTAGTTTGTGGTGTCTGCTTTGAGTTCTCTTGTTTTGGGACTGGCTTGTTTCTGGACTCTGCCTTTTTTGTCACAGTATTTTTGCTTTTTCCAATTGCAAGAGCCAAAAGCTGGATTGAATTTGGTTTAGATATAGAAGATATTCCAAGTGCTCACCTGGCTCTCTGGGTGAGTGAACCCTGTTATTCTACTGGCTGTATCTGTAAGTTGTTTAATTTAAACTGTGAGAGAAGTTTGCTTTGGGAGCTTCAGAGAGCAGACATTTAATAAGAGTCAACACAAGAGTGTGGCTGAGTAACACCAGTCTTGTCTGTCCTGGAATAATAATTCTTGAAGAAAACACTGCTTCTGGACATGTTTTGGGTGATGGGGATGTCAGAGCTGTCGTTGCTGGGCTTATGCAGTAACATCCAGTGTTGGAAAGGTGGTGTGCAGCTCTGTGGCAGTGGGGGTGTCTCAGGGAGCTGTTCCCCTGGAGCAGGGACAATGAGGTGTGAAAGGAGTAAATTTTTTTTTAAAAAAGCTTTATAGAAAGGACATGCTCCCCCACCCCCATGTATTTACTACCTGAGGTGCTGTGATCAGTGCTGAGCAGGCTTGAGGCTTGCAGACTTGAGAGCATGTTTTCCTGGAATGGGTTACTCAGATGGGTGCTGTAAGGGGCTGAAACTGAGCCAGTGCTGAGTAAGACCATGAAAAAGCTGATCTGTGGCCCTTGATGATTTCTGTAGGTGTTTGTATATGGTTTTTTAATCTGGACCTACCCCAGGTCTGTCACAGTAGTACAGGAACCCTGGAAAGGGGGTTTGTTGTGGCATGTTATTTCACTGCTCCCTGCTGAGCAGTGTGTGATGCCCATCTCCTGTGCTGTGCTAGCATTGTCTATAATGGGAGAAAGCATTTACAAGCCTCTTCGAAGGAGTTGCTCCTTATGGAAAGGTGTGCTGTAGATAGGACCCACTCCCCAAACACACCCAAGGCCGCATGAGGATGTGCTGCTGTGGGTGTCCTTATACATACACCAGTCCTTACTGGTCTCTTGTGAACAAGTGAGATGCCCCTGCCATAATGGGTGTGAACACCAGAGGGAGAGTCCCCACTGAACCCCAAAGCATCACTTGCTCTCAGGGAGCTCCCTCAAGGTGCTGAGGCCAGGCTGTGGAATGGCTTGGCTGAGATGATGGAGAGGAGATTTTTGCATGCTTGGCCTCCTCCCATGCTCCACCTCCTCTGTGTACATCCCTCAAACATCCTACTGGGTGGGTTTCAGTGGAGGCTGGGCAGTGAGCACAGGGTGACAGGGCTTCTCTCTGTCCTTGTTCCTGGTGCATTGAGCCTGTTCAAGGGAAGCAGTGTGCTGGGTATTTACAGCATAGCTTGGGACATCTTCTGTCAGACTCGTAATGCAGAGAGACAAGCTCGGTGCTGCTTGGCTTCTGGAGAGCGGGGGAAGGGATTAAATGCACTTTTCCTCCATTGATTTATGTCCTTCTCTGAAAATCAATCATGTTCTCTCAGTTCCACTGGGCTGTTTGGAAACCAGCAGCCAGCTTGGTCAAGTGCATGGGGAAAAGTTCTAAAGGAACTGGCTCTTGCAGTATGGGCAGAGGTGACTGGTGCAGTTCCTCTGTAGGAACCACTATATTCACCTTATCATGTTTTCTTCTGTACCATCATCCTATAGGAGTTGAATATGCTGTTGAAACTACTTTCTGTTACAGAAGGACAGCTGCTTTGGAGAGGAGGAGCCAAATGCTGCTTTTGTATCCATCTGAAGCTAGGAGAAGCAAATGAAATTTTAATGAAATGGGATGCAGAAGGATAAATTTTATCCATGCTATTTCTTTCTGATGGAATCTACTGGAATCTAAGGTCTGTTTTTGGTTGAGCTAACAGTGTTCCTTGTCTTCCAGACTTGAAGTTTGTACTGAAGGTACTGAATTCCTACGGAGCTTCTTAGCATAGTGCCCCTTATTATGTACTTCACCAAGGTTGCAGTACTTGTTTTCACCCCTGAAGAGGGAGAATTCTGTGCTGTGCCTGGTTTTACAAGTGAGGTACATAGAAACTACACATAGATGGGGCTATGCAGGGAGCTAATGAGAGCTTGAAACTGAAGTCCAAGGTCTCAAATCACAGGCTGCCAGCCTTGCATATGGCCTGCTCCTTCTCTTAGGTCTTAAATACTTGTGTAAGTGTCTCAAAGGGAAAGGATTTTTGTCCATAAAAAGCTCCTCCAAAGCTTTTCTGTGGCCCCAAGTGGCACAAATTGGGTCAGCTTGTTTGATTTCTAGTCATCTCTGTATGATTGACATTAGTGAATATGACTATTTTTAAAGAAAAAAGTATGCTTGTGTGGATGCACCTTAGTAGACATTAATTACCTGGGGTCCTGGTATCTGTTCAGCTGTGGCACATGCAGGTCAGCATGCAGTAGCCACCCAAACACTTAGTTTCTTGATTGGTTCTGCTGCTGGAGAGTTTCAGGTAGCCAGTGTTACTCTTCTGTTAATACCAACTAGGCCAGCTGAAAGTGCTTCACCTCTCAAAAAACCAGATGTGTCCTAAGGCACATGGCTATAAAGGTGTAAACATGACCTGTGTATATGCAAAGTGCAATTCATCACACATTCAAGCAGCCCTGCTTCTGTGGCCTTGCTGTGAGCTTATATGTGCTTTATTAAAGAACAAAAAAAGTTCTGATCTGGCTGATTCAGCTCAGTAGACTGTCCAAGTCACCTCCTGTGAGCTCTGCTCCCTGCTGCATTTGATCCCTCCTGCCAAAAGAGAGGGGTTTGTCTCCACTGCTGTGACTGCAGAAGCGGAATGGAGCATGAGGCAGTTGGGAACTGTGCTGGGGTGGAGCTGAAGATGGGCTGTAGAGGTCTGGGGCTGCCTTAAAATGGCCTTTGGGAGGGAGTTTTAAGTTGCATTCTGCAGCAGTCCCTAAATGGAGGCAACTGATTTCTGCTTGGTTTGGTTTTTATTTCGTCTTGTCAGTGTAGCACAAATGAAATGTAAAATTAAATCAATCCTCAGGAATTTTTCTCTTCTCGAAATTGGAAAAAACAACAACTGGGAAGCAAGGGGGAAAAGTATTCCAGTAATACTTTAATTGTATAATTTATTAGCTACAGAGGAAAATAAAGATAGCTTATACAAGTGAGTGTTTATCACTCTGAAGAGCATGTATGTGCCTTTTTCCTGAGAGTCTCTCTAGCCCTTCAGTGACGAATCTGATTTTTTTTTTTTTCCCCATGCTGGGTTTTTAACTGTTTTGCTACTAAAGAAATCCCTTTCTCCCCTGAAGTTAAGTAGATATCACTGCTAGAAATTAGCTCTACCTCACCCACATGACTGGTCTTCACTATTAATCCCAGCTGATGGCAGGGAGGGGCTCTTGTGGGAGGCAGCCATGTGGTGAACATTGAGCTCCGTGTTTTCCCCTTCTCTCCTTTTCTTTCCAGACGAGCAAAACTGTTCCACGCTGCCGTAGACGTGAACTCCTTGCTGCACTGCCTCTCCTCCAGAAACTCAAGGGCCTCAAGTCCTGGCTGAAAAAAAAAAAACTCACTGAATCTGGATGGAATATGGACAAGGAGACGAATAGCAGAAGGGGGAAAAGAGTGAAGTTGGTTATTTTTCTGGCACATGGATGCAATTACACTCGGCGCATTCCAGAGGCGTTCCTCTGAAGCCTGTGCAGGTCTGCCTGCTGTTCCTGGGAGAAGGGAAGAGAAAGGGAGGACAAGTCCCTTGGTCCTTGCTTGGAGACGGAATGTCTGCACTTCCAATTCTCTTTTTAGGTAGGTTTTGGGTTGGTTTTGGGGGGATTTTTTTTTAAGCAAACTTCCACGGGCGCTCTCCGTATGGCTGAGATTCGTTTAACGAGCTCGAGAAAGGGATTTGTGAAAGAAAAACTTTTATGGAAAAGTCTGATTTCAGGGTTTGGGCTCTGATGTTTTCCTTGTTGATTTATTTATTAGCAGGTTGACAGCCAGAGATCTTTTAATATCAGGATTTTTTAGAAGTGGTGGTTAAATGGACTCGGTTTGGAACATATGTTTCTTGTTTAGAGAGCAGCGTTTTTAAGCCATGAACTAGTGAGGAGCTTGAACCTCTTTGGCAAAACAAGGTGAACAAAATGTCTTTGTTTCAGGCAAAGTAGTGTCTGATTTGTTTAATTCTGTTTTGGTTTGCTTGGGCACTTAATATTCAGATTTTTAAATAAGTGGTTATTGTTTCCAATTGATGCCTAAGATTAGAAACAGATGTGTTGGAGTGCAGGAGGGGAGGAGTTTGGGGGGGAGGATAGAGGGGAGATAAAGGGGGGAAGGCAAGAGATGGGGAGAGGGCTGCTGAAAGAGGGGAGAGAAGAGGCTGAATGTTGAATGAGAGGGGGAAATGGCAAAGGAGACATTCAAGGTAGGGGAGAGTGAGGGCAGAAGGGCTGAAGAGCTGTTTGTTAAAGCCATTTCTTATGAAAAGAGTTTGCAGCCCTGAGGTTTTTGAGTGGGTTTGCCTGTGAGACTGACTGGGAAGCAGCCCTGGTCTCTGCATCTCCAGAGGCGCCGTGATGTGATGAGTGAGCTGCTGTCTCCATTCTGCTCACCAGATCGTGCTGACAGGCAGAGAGCTTCGAAATCTGTTGTGGCTGGGCAAAGGTGGGGATCCCTGGGTCCTCCTTTCCCTCAGGAACCTGGGTACAGGTGTGACAGTGAGTTGGTCTTTGATTCCCTGGGAAGAACTGAGCCCCACAGGGTGTTGGGCTGATGTGGCTGGGTGCAGGTGGAGTAGCTGCTTTCCACAGTTATGAAGAAATGCTGTGGAGACAACCATGTTCCTTCAGCATCACAGGTGTGAAAGGCAGGCAGCATTTGTAGAGCTCTGAAATAAATTGTAGTAAAAGGCTGAACTCCAGGGATTGCTTGTAGTGAAGGTTTTTTCCGTAGGAATGTGATGGGGGCTTAGTCAAGCTCCAGGCAGCAGTTTGTCCCCTCTGCACATCTGCCTTGGCCATTCATGTCTCAGTATGGTGGAGATAGACTGACTCCAGGAGGTTAGACAGCAAGGTTAGGAAGAACAGCCAGGCTTCTGCTGGAGGTGTCTGGGCTGGGTCAGCCCTGGAGAAATGGACTGGGAAGCTGCTCTCTGGAAACCAGAAGGCAGGAGGGTAACTTGCTTACCTTGCTGGTGGATGCATTATTTGATCCACTGAAGCTATTCAGCTGCTCAATATTTCAGTATGGTGAAGGCTTGGAGCAAAATAAATATGCTGCTGCTGCAGAGAAGCTGCTTTCAGCTGTGGAGACAACTTGCCTTTGTGTGACTAGCACAGCAGCTTTTCACTATAAAACACCGTGGGGTTTATCATCATTACCTGAAGTCTTACACATATATAACACATGGACACAAAAGGCAGTCCCTGCCCTCAACAGCTTATGCCCTCACCTCTGTGTCCAGTTTTCCCACCTCTGTGGGAGTTGACCAAGCACTGGAGAGGGTAAATGGCTGTGCAAAGCTCAGGTTAAAATCTGGAATGTTTTGTCTCCTGGTAGGACATTAGCCACTGAACCTGTGTTGCTCATGGTTTACCTGTCTTGTCAAGAGATAACTTGGTCTTCCTGCATCCAGCTTAGCCAATATTAGAAGCACATTCCAGGGATAAGTAAGGAATTATTGTGGTTCCCTGTTCCCAGATCATCCTGGAAACCAGTAGGCTGGTGAGTCTAATTTGCTAGCTAAAGTCTAATTGATTTTCTGCAGTAGGAAGGTATAGAAGTGCTGATGATATCTTGATTGTCTTGCTGATAGTGAAAGACCAGTGTGGAGAAAAGGTTTAGAGAAGCCAAGCAAACTGAAAGGCAACTTACATGGTTTGGGTTTTTGTTATTTAACATACTAACAGCCTGGGTAACACAGCCTCTATCATTGACACTGTTTACCTCTCTGGGCAAGTGAACAGCTGAGAGAGGAGACAAGAAGCTGTGGCCAATTAGTTTTAAGAAGACTTTTAAAACTAGATAAGATGAAAGATATTCCCAAGTGTGGGCATGGTCATGACTGTGCTGACTTCCATGGTAAAGGCTAGGGAAATGAGTCAGGAAGGGGAGAGGTCTGAGAGGTGATGTATGTTAATGTGTATGCCTGTGTGTTTCACATAAGGTTTTTGTCTTGGTCCACAGCTGGTCAAAATTTTCAAACTCCTCCTGGAACACACTGTGCTCTTAAAAATCAAAATGGAAGTTTCCAAGGGAAATATCTGTGATCCTTCACTTTTAGGTGTAAAAGCTTCATTAAAAATTGAGATTTTTTTTTCAGGCAGCTAAAAAACTTTCAAATGCTTTCGTTTAAATGTTTCACTGGATTGGTTTAAGTTTTTAGATACTGCAAGGCTCACTTACCTTTTTATCCCCTTCAAGTCAATTCTGAATAATTTTTAATGAATCTTCCATTGAAGTAAAGAGCTATTTCACTTGTAATCCAATATGTTCCCATAGGTAATGCTCATATGCCAGGTGTTCACACTGGTATTACATTCTCTCTTGTTGGTTGGTGTATGCACTCTGTCCTTCAGACACCAGAGGGTTCAAGATTCAAAGCAATGGATGTGCCAAGTCAAAGCAGACATCCAGCTTCCTGGTGTTCTGTGACAGCCAGTGGAGCTTTATGTTGGTGTTAGGGGCTGCTCACTGCAATGCACACTGAGCCCAACATCCTTGCCTGACAAAAGTGTCTTCAGACTGAGCAGGTTGCACAGGGATGCTGTTGTGAGGGTGGGTGCAGTGGTAGCAGCAAAAGTACCTCCAGTGCTGATGGAGCTGAGCTCTGAGGACTCTCTTACAGCTCTGTCCCAGGGGTATGCAGCTCTGAGCACTGAGACTCGGGTTGTCTCACTGTGCTGGGAGAAAGGTTATGGTGCAGATCCTCCCAGTGCCTGTTGGCATGAGCAATCGGCTCTGACAGCATGCATTTGCCCAGGTATCCACCAGTCTTCTAGCTCGAAAATCCGTGATGATGTGGAGGCAGCTCTGCAGCGTTCAGCAGTGGAAGGTCAGCCTGGGGCTGTGCACTAGTACACTGACTCTGCCCTTCTCTCCTGCCTCAAGAGCAGAGGCAACCTGCAGGGTGCCCTATCACATCTCCTTGAGAGCCTTCTTCCTAAACCCTTGCAATGCTGTGCACCAGCAAAGCCAAGAACTGCTGTGGTGGTGTTATTCCAGAAACACCACTCCTTTTCCCAGTGAGGTTACTGGAAGTTTCATGTCTTAATGGAATGCCTCTGCCTCAAACTCTTTAAGCAAGGGGGATTTCTTTAAGCTACTTGAAATGCATGCTGCTAGATCTCCTTTCTGCTGATTTTTCAGGTATTTTTCCAGAATTCAGTGATAACTAACAACATACAATGCACTTGCAATTTCCTAGTTTTCCTATGGCTCCTCCTCAGTTGCCTTTGCTTGTTTTGTGATATAATTAGAAGCTTTGTGGATTTTGTCCCATGTTTTTAGAACACTTAATGTCTTTGCTCAGGAGTACAAAAAGAAAAATCTGTAGGTCTGAAAGGAAGGGGTCTGTGTGTGATGCTTACTGTGTGGATTTCATCTTTTTGTCAGTGGTTTTGGGGAGAATGATGGTAACTTCTATGTGTTGAGCTCAAGACCATTTTCCCAAGGATGGCTTCATATAATTGATAAGTGGCAACCAATTTTTGTTATGAAAACCCCAAAAGCACTCAACTACACATGAACTGTATGCAAGGTTCAGCTTGTTGTAGTGGGAATTTAGTGCTAGAACAGGGCAAAGAGCTACTCTAGGAATACCTAAGGAATGGGAGCAAAGAAAAGCAGCGTATCCATTTGGCACTCTGGGAGGAATTCAAGGAGTGAGGCATAATTGAGTTGCTATCTGGCAGGATATCAGGGTTAACACTCCTTGTGAGGCAGTAAAAATCTTCTAAAGCCAGGGATGGTTTACATCAAATATTTTCTGTCAAGGCACTTGACAAGAAATGGCCTATTTGTCTCGAGTAGTGTTTTGTTTTTTATGAATGTTTAAAATTTTAGCGTGTAAAAAAAGTTTATTTTGGGGGTTATTTTTAACCTTTCTTCCTTTTTTCCATTTTACCAGAGGAAGAAAAGGAGAGAAAAGATAATGTTCCAGAATCAGGAGAAGTAGCATGCCAAAGTTGAGTCGAAATCCTGCAGATGAATTCATTTTAGAGTGAAAGGGGGAATGAGACATGAGACTTCTCTGAATTTCCCATGGAAAATAACTCGTGTCTTCCCTTTTTTTGCCAGGCCTGGACCTTGTGTCTCCTGCATGTAGAATTAGTGGTCTGTTTCTGCGGGGGGCTGGCCCACTTGAGAAGGACATTTAGTGTAAGAGCAGCACAAGCTTCCCAGAAATGTCATTGCACAAGTGGCTTGGTGACATCCTGATGTTTATCCTCAGGATTGCAACAAATGCCCCTGTTTTCCTCAAGGCAAATACAGGGCTTTATAGGGAACTTAGCAGGTTTGCAATCTGGGATTTGTTTGAGCTTTCAGGAACTGCCTGGGAAGAAATGTAAACACTGAGTGCTTTCTGTGCCTTTTCTCTTCAGAAATAGTCCCCACAACCAAGCTTCATGTTGGATTCCTAGCTAAACTGGTCCCCAGTGTCAGCCAAGGCAGCAGTCATTGCTTGTGCATCTCTAATGTATTTTAGACACTTGCAGAGGAAGGATTGGCTCCTGTGCACACAACATGGTGCATGTCTTGGACTAATGTATTGCAAAAGAGGCTACTTTGGGTGCAGGGAGAGTTTGGCAGTGCCCTGTCTAAAAGATGAATGAGGGTTTTTTTTTTCCCCAAAGCTGTTTCTTCCTCATCTGTTTTTAGAAATGGTTAGTTTATAGCAGCAGCCCAGCAAAAAAGCCAAGGGTGAAGTCAGGTCACTGAGGTCCATGAATAGATCCTCAAATGACAGGATAGTGGAAGATGCAAAAATGGCTGTGCAGGAAGCACAACAATGGAAAATGTGTGGAGAAATGGAAAGTTGAAGGAAGTGAGGGTGAATATTTTGTTCATATCCTCCACTTGCTTCTTCCTCAGTCTTCTGCCACTTCAGTATTGTGGAGTGGAATTAACAGCTCAGGTGGGCCAGAGGGTCAAACCTTGCTTAAAATGCTTTGTCTGGTATATGCAGTAATGACTGGGAGCTCCAGCTGTGGGTTAGTGACCTGGAATAAACCTGGTCCTCTTTCCCAGAAGCTCACTGTCTAGGTACTAGAAAAAGCAAGCAGGTGGTGTGAGGAGGATGGGTAGTGCCTTGCCTCAGCAAGGCTGTTTTCTTGTACATTAGAATCATAGAATCCCTTGGGTTGGAAGAGACCTTTAAGATCAGAGAGTCAAACCAGAGCCTAAACCTGCCTAGTCCACCTGTAGATCATTCTTCAGCACATCTGTTCTTCTCTTAAATCCCACCGGGGATGGTGACTCCCCCACTTCCCTGGGCAGCCTGTTCCAATGCCTGACAACCCTTTCAGTACTGAATTCTTCTGATGTCCAACCTCAATCTCCCTGGTGAAGTTTGTAACCATTTCATCTGGAAACCTACCTTGGTTTCTTCATGGGACTCTTTTTCTCTGCAAGAAGTTGTGAAGGCAATTTTAAGGTGCACTGAAGGTGGTGAATGTGACAGAAGGCTGTGAAACAAGTCCTGTCCTAATCTGTTCTTTCATTTTCTCTAGAAAAGCCTATGGCAAATGAAAAAGGCAAATGTAACTCAGCATTTCTCTTAATGGGCAGACCCAGATTCATGATGCCAGAACTGCTGTAGTACCTACAAGAATCAATATACATTACAGTAGATTTTCAGCCTGCCTCTTGTGTAGCTGACATTTGTTTTTGTGGCTGGAAAATGAGTACGAAACCTTAGTCTGTGACCCGTTCCCGACTGGGAAGGAAGGTTGAAGTTCAGTTTAGTGCCTGCAGTTTAATTGCCTTTGGTGGGAAAAGGTCAGTGGAAATGTTGTTGTGCTTGTAACATGCACTGGCAGAAGAGAAGCTGCTCTCCTGGAAACAGTCCTTTGAAATGGAGCGTGCAGGGTTAGAGGCAACTCATGACAGGGACTGGGATGCATTTGGTCTGCCATAATAAAACTGCTGCTACTCTGTAGCATGCTTTAAGTGTCATGCTTGCATAAAGCTTTGGGTGGCTGTTGTTTGGTCCAGCAGAACTCTATTGGGTAGAGAAGTATAAAAGCACATCCAACAGAGGAGGAAGCAAGGCATGGGAGAGGGCACGCTGCCCAAAGGCAAGGTAGTAGTTGTGTTCCATGTCTAAACCCTTCTAGCTCTGACTTAAAAGCCATTTTCCTTTAACTGGTGCTCTAACATGGGGAGAAGTGATGGGCAGGTCACAAACAGCTGAATACCTAATCTACAAGTTAGCAAGCTGAGATTCTTGAGCTGCCATCTGGAGGGATGGCTTCTAGGAAATGGGAAGGTTTGACTTCTCTTTCTTAATAAGGTACTTGATGGAGTGTTGAGATATCTGATTGTAAATACTTGATAAAGAATTAATGTCTTTTTCTAACAGTGTGCTGAGAAACTGAACTCATGTTGGAGGAAGTTCTGGGCTGTGTGGATTTAGTCTATGAATTTTCTTCTGTGTATGAAGAGGAAAATCTAGTCTTTCTAGCTGGCATGTACCTGTGGAGTAATCACCTGTGGTTTGGGTGACTGTTTGCTGAGCTGCTTCTCAGAGCAGAACCTGGAAGCCGGCCACACCAAGTGGTAGGTGGCTTTCACTCAAAATTGAGCTGTTCTTTACCTTTTAATTGGCAGCAGTGGCATATAACAGCACTGTACTCTCGGTGGAAATGCCTCAAATGCTGTTTTATAGAGAAGTGATGTTCTTTGCTTGAGTATCTGAAAGTAAAACAAAAAAGCAGCTTCTCAGGAAAGCATTGCAGAGCAGTCTGCATAGACTGGGAATCTGGATGCAGTTCTGTTCTAGAGCTTGGCAAGTTATATTGGCTCCTCTGTAGTTTTTCCCACTACCTTGTGCCTTTCACCTTTTTTTTTGGCTGTTTGTGTTATAAGCAATTTTAAGAGACTCTTTCCCTACATGTCTGGATGGTATTTTTGCACAAACTGGGCTGCTAAGAGGCCTTTCCAAAACTGGAATGTGGGGGAAAAAAAAGTGGCTCAGTTCCCTTCCCCTATTTGTGCCTCAGCAAAAATATCAGAATTAGGTGGTTTTCCAGTATTTGGAATATGAAATGTATGCTGGCTGGGTCTCACTGCTCAGACTGCATAGTCTGGGTTTTTTTTTTTTTGTTCCTTATGTGAGCATAAAATTTTAAAGGCCATAGAAATGCTGGATATAGATATGAACCTTTGTCTGCAGGGTAGGGCTGTGGAGTGCCAGGAAATGGTGGTTTTGTGTGTGCAGGGGGGGGAAATCTTTCATATAACACAGCAAGCCTCCAATATTGAACTAAACCAGAATCAGGCACTTTTTTTTTTGTTAAAAAATAATAAAATTGAAGGGCTTTCAACCTTGAAGGCAAATCACTTTATGACTTCATTGTTTAAATTTAGGTTTTGTTTTGCGGGGGGATCGTTAGACTTGAAGCAAAAGCCTTATAGCCCAGGGACTGTCACTTCTGATTACTTCCAGTGACACTTCCAATTATTTCCAATCACAATTCCAGGGACAAGAGGGAAAAGGAGCTGTGTTCTCCAACATTGGGGCTTTTCTTTTTTTTTCCTGAACAAAGCACTATTTATCAGACCTCTGCAGAGAAAGGTACAGAGCCAGATTTGGAAATCTGCTGTGGTAGGGTAATTCCAGAGCAAATCTGCTGAAGTGGGAGTTGAGGCCAGTGTCTGGTGGGATGCTGGGAATCCTGCTGTTGATCCTGCCTTGGTGAGTAATATTAAGGAAATAGCTTCATTTTCCCTGGGCATTAACTGGTTCTGGGCCTCGTTTCAGTGTGGCAACATGCAGCTTCACTCTGAATGTACACTAAATGCTCTGTGGGTCTTGGAAGATGTGAACATGCAAATGTGCTGCTCATGGAGAGTAAATGGCTCTGAGTCTGCTGAGGAAACCTCACTGATTTCTAGGCACACAAAGTAAGGAATTTGGTGCAGTGTGAGTTACACAGTGAGCTATCATCCTTCAAAACTGAAGCAAGGTTTCCAGGGGAAGCCTAAAGAGTAAAAACAGCCTTAAAATGGTGTCATGGCTTTCAGTCACACTTAGTGAAGCTTTTAGTTTCCTTAGTTGTACTGCACTAGGCTGTGAGTGAAGCTGGGCCTGCTGAGTGTAGGGGTTATTAGCAACTGCTCACTCAATTGGCTTTGTAGTAGTTCTGAAACCCTGGCTATGATCAGGGCTCTGTAAACAGTGGGGGGGCACTGAGAGGCTATGAGAAGATGACCTAGTCTGATGTCAGGAGCCAGGTATTAAGGAACCTGAGTGAATTCACAATATGAGCTAGGTTTGGAAAGCAGTGTGGAATGAATGCTGGGCTTCATGTGGTGTCAAAGGAGCCAAGACCCTCTTCTAAAGTGGGAATGATGTATGTTGATCTGGTTGAATGAAGTTAGGGTGGTTACTTCTAACTGGCACTATTCTCTGCTCCTAAAGGGGTGGTAGGGCAGTGTTAGTCATTTCTGGGTGTTTATTTTGGTCTGCCTGGGGTTGGATGGCACTGAGGTGTCTGTGCCAGCTTCACGTGCTTTCCTGTAAGGGAAGACGTAGTTGTGCTTGTTGTACAACTGATGCTGCTGTAACATGCTGGGTACTATTTGTCACTTAAACCCAAAGCACACCATGTACATTTTGTCAGCAAAGTTCAGGAATTCTGTTCCAGATGACCCATTGGGCATTGTTCTTGTCCTGAGACCTTCAAAGCATTCTGGTCACCAGCTCTGATATTTTTGTGGCATTTTCTGTTTGGATGCCTGGAGCAGGTCTGTTCCATCACAGAATGTGACTGAGATGAGTGCTGGTTCCCTGGGAGTCTCAGCATTTCACAGGCTCTTCTAGTGAATCCATCCCATCTAGATGGGTGATGTCACAGTAGGACATTTGTCTTGTTCTGATGTGGTCTGTACTGTGGGCAAACTCCTTCATTTCCATTGTTTCAAGCTCTTGCTTGGAGACAGAGGGAATCTCAGCCAGACAAAGTATAACTTTTGTGTTGACAAATGCTGTGATATTTTGTTTCTTTTCCAGGGGGAATTTTAAGCAATTGTCAGTGCTTTCTGGTCAAAGCAGCATTCCATTCTTGGTTTGGCCAGTCACCCTGATTTAGTAATCCAGATTCCATTTTTAAGTTCCTGTTTTGTGCAAATCTATTTCCAAAATTATGAAGGGTCAGTACTTGTGAAGATGCAAGCCTAGGCATGGGTGAGCTTGGTCACACCAACCATGTATTGTCAGGTGTCCTTTAAGCACTGTAAGTTTTGTGGGTGCATTTTAAAATGCTTTCAACTGCTTTGTGTCTCAGCTGCTGTTACTATATGGAATAAGAGCAGTGGCATATAGCAGCCTTCCCCTCCTGGGCTGTAAAGTGCTTTGAAATCCCTGTAGACATGGAGCAGCACAAGTCCAAAGTGATAAGTCTGGTAAGAGGTGTCCAGCACTAGTTTAATGGGTGAAGATGATGTTGCAGAATCTTCCCATCAGTGCCACTCAGTGGGAAATGGATTCCAGTTATCTGGCTTTGTCAGAGCTCCTTCCTTTTTGCCTGGGGCTACCCCTGGAGTGAAAAGAGACAATTCTGCAGCTGTTAGTTAATTCAGACCAAGTATGACCCGGTAAAAGGGAAGTTCTGAGCTCCTCTGCGCTGGAGCTAATGATCCTGCATCCCACAATACTTTTCCCTCTGACTACTCGAGCTTGCATCTTTTTCCTATTCAGTAATGCCCTGGGCATGTTGCTTCCATTGTGGGATAGCAGTGAATACATGCCCATTAGTGCAGGGCACTGACTGCAGGGGAGTCTCTACAGTTGTCAGCATGCATCTTCCCCTGCCCTGTATCCTCTTCTGTGAAACACCAGGAGAGAGGAGGAAAGCCAAAACCAGAATGGGACTGGAACAAACTGGGCCCTACTGCCCCAGATGGAACTGTTTAGGATGCTACTTTCTGGGCTGTAAGTGCTCTGAGGGACTGTTTCTTTGCCTGTCTCTACTGTCCACTACACCTCTGCAGACTCCAGAGCTTGTGTGGCAATCCAGTGTGTCCTGGTTTGCTTCCTGCTTGCTCTCTGAACGAGCCTGGCACCAGGCTGTGTCTCTTCATGTCATTCTGAGCATAAGGCCAAGCAGTGACAAGGCAGAAAAGCTGGGAACACAAGCTCTTCAGATGCCTGAACAGCCCCATCAGCCCTCTCATGTGAAGACATTTAAGTCTGGGATATAATACTGTGCTTCACATCCATCGTCTTACACGGGTTTTGTCAGCTCCCAGAACAACTCATTACCTTTTTAAAAGGGAATGAAATTGTTGTTTAGGTTCATTCTTTCCTAACTGTCCCTCACCTCCTTAACACCTTTGAGTTCTCTCCCCATCATACTACTTAATCACGCAGGTAGAAGAATATTTTTTTAACCAATCAGTTTAATGATACTGGCATTTTGTCACTTGTCCCTCCCTTGTCAGTGGTTCTGAGAACTACTGAAGATTTGGACTGTGCCCTGTTCCACTCTGTCACCAGAAACCAATGCACTGACAACTCATTCATGTTCAGTTTTACAGAGAATAACACTGGTGTCACATGCTCTATCCCAGCTCAGAAATGTGAAGTGAACAGTAAAAAACCCAATTGCTTGCTACAAGTGACTTACTACTGCTGAAAGAACTACACTTCCCATGTACTTAAAACCACCACTTAACAGAGGCTGTGCTGGGCAGAGGCATGTCCTTTGCTTTCACAAAGGCTGCCTTCCCCGAGGAGAATCCTCTGGCTGCAAATACTTTTTATCACTTCTCAATGGCATGTGACACGTGTAGAAACCTTGCCCCTTCCTCCTGCCTGTCTTCCCTACTTAGAGCAGAGTTGCAGCTTCTCCCACAGCGGGTAGTGTGTGTGTAGCATGCTTTGTTCTGGCCACAGCTTTCTTTTTAGACCCTGTGCTCAGTGTTGCCCCCTCTGTAGTTCCTTTTCTGCATGCAAAACCTCTCTTACCCAGAAAAACAGCAGCTTCCATAGCTGCTAGCATCCCCAGTGAGATGTGCTTTCAGTATGCAGAGGCTCTTTTAACTCAATGCATATCTTCTCTTGTGGTTTTGGGCTTCAGGAGCCTTTGGTGAGGTCTGTTAGCTGTAAATCTCCAGATCCTGGCAGTTTTCACAGCAGTGGCCTGGAAAAATGTCTCTCCACTGAGAGCACCTGATGTGGTGGGTCTGGCACAGGAGCATCTTTAACCCCTGGAAGGGAAATGAATGTCTTATTCTTGCTAGAGTGAAGCTTACTCAGGGAAGAATTGGCACTCCTTTTCCACTCTTGCTTTTTTAAAAGCTTCTTCATTTTTCTAAATGATCTTGTTTAAGCAGAATGTTGAGGGGAAGACCATGAAAGTAGACAAATCCTTTTTTTTCCTAAAGCATCTGTATGGTGTGGAGTAGAACTGAGCTCACTTGATGCTCTTCTTGAAAAGATCCCTTCTAGCACCCTTTCAGTATGGATCTGCCCATCAGTGTGATCCAATTGCCCTGGATTTAGGAGGTTTGTGACATTCTTGGCTTTTATTGAATATATCCAAGTCTCTGCATCCCTTTATGCTCTACCAGTGTCCTAGTTAGAATCACTTCTGTTGTGATGCCAGGTCATAAATGCTTCAGTTCATGGGAAGGAGGCAGTGTGTGGTCTCATTGTTACTAATAATTGATCATCCTGTCAGCATGGGGAGAGTGCAGCATAGTGGGGTGGAGGCTGTCAAAGGGGCTGTGACTTGTGTGCTCTGGGTGAGGTCTATGTGTGGCCAGGCTTAGGCTGAGCCTGAATTACAGGAGGAGAGGACAGCAGTAGCTATATATTCCTGGTCTTGAGGGAACAGCCCTGCTCATTGTTTTAAATCATTCTGGGGTTTTATTTATCTGTGTCAGCACTGTCAGAGCCTATAATCCTCAACCAAAAGAGGCCATCCTGCCCTACCAAGAGAAGGACTTAGTGAGGAATCCCCTTCAGCAAGGATGTGGCAAGCAGACTGACAGTGGAAACCAAGGGAAAAATATCCTGAGCCAATATGCATAAAATTAGGGCTTGATTATGATGCAGATTTAAAATTAGACATGAATTCCTGAAACAGGGGGCTGGTAGAGCCCCATGATGGGCCACAGTTTCTGCTGACCATGCATTTTAACAGCAGTAATTGAACAGGTAATGATTATGAATGCTTCATAAGCACCCAGCATCAGTTAGGCTCATACTGTGCAGACAGGGAAGACTTGATGTAGCAGATAAGTGTAATTTCTGCAGACATTTTAAATGGCAGTCACTGCTCATATATTCTGTACACCCCTGCTGATCCAGAAGAAAGTAGTACATAATATATGAAGATTCAGAATAGATGGCAGGGAGGATGTCTGAGCCAGCTGTGAGATTAAAGATACTGGAACATTGGATATGTGTCAGTCCTCAGCTGTGCTATGAATTTTGAGACAGGTTGGTTTTATGGGTAGAGGAGCTCTGTTCATTATCTGGCTTTCAAGTCTCCTGGAAGATGGAGCAAGACTTCTTGTGCTTCAGGTGGGGACAGTGACTTCCTGCAGCAGGTACAGTGTGACTAATGCATGGCAAGTGGCACACACAACTTAGTGGCATCTTTATAGTCAGATTTGTAAGGAGAAGAGGTGGGAAGGAAGGAATATATGATTTTTATTTTTTTTACTTCCAGTTCCATTGGTGGCTCAGTCTTGTTGGAATGAAAATTTCTTGCTGGTAAGGTTCAGATCTGTTGTTTAACTTGTCTCATCTCAACTGTAATCCCAGTAGGTGGTTTCACAAGCACTTTGGAGCCTTGGTTTCCCTACCTGTAGAAAGGAACATGTCTTGCTGCAGAATGTGGTCTTCACAAAAAGGAATGGACACTATTGGTCGATAGTTTGATTATGGTTTTGATCAGCCCTCTTGCTAAAGACAGTCTAGCTGTTGTCTATTTGTGTTTCATGCCATTGGGATGTAACTGCTGACAGTACCAGCTCTTTCAGCCTTCAGGGAGGAAGAGTTTGAAATCTTAGAGCCATAAAAGTCCTTAGTCCAATTCTTTATAAATTTTGTAGGAAACACTCAGCCATAATTCTTAAAAGAGGAAATGTTTGAGTCCTGTCTCCTGTATTTAGAATAAACAGAATCTAGATAATTCAATCTAAAAGGAAAATGTTCTTTTGAGGATAAACAGTCTGAAGAAAACATCTCTGAGCAAACACATGATAATATCCCTCCCTTGCACCATTCCCTCCCCTCCACCCCCCCAAACAGCAGTTTCTACCCTGAAGGATGCCAGAAGCAGCTGGCTGATCAAAGGAATTGGTTTCATGGCAAACCAGACCCTGAGTATTTCTTAGAGCACCCTGTTATGCCTGCTGCAACCATTCTGCTACCTATAATCATCCCTAACAATCCTTCAGGATCAATTTGGACCCTAAAAGTGGGCCCATCTTGCTTGGCTTATTCTGCATAAATATCAACCAAGACCCACTGCCTGGCAGACACAAACATTGGTGTTTGTAGATGTTAATGAGGGCCAGATGTGGAGACTTGTGTGGTCTGGGGCTGATGAACTGCTGTTATCTACAGCACAGAGCCATTTGATTTCTTTTTCCCTTCTCTGAGGCAAACATAATAAATTCTTTTCAGCATTAGGAAGCTGTTGCAACTTTGCTGGGCTGAAGGAATACAGGAGGCAGAGGCTTGGAGGGTAAACTCAGGCTTGAAATGAGGGGTGTGGATATCCTGTCACCCCAGATATGGCAGCCAAAGAGAGAATAGGCAGTGTGAGATTCACACATTAAAAATGTGCCCTGAAAGAAAGCCAGCATCTAGTAAGAATGTCTTAGAGAGTAGGAGGTACAAGCAAAGTTAGGCTACTCACTTAGCTTGGTGTTTTCAATTGTTATTAGGAAACTGGCCAAGGAGGGTGGTGGGAATAAAGGAATGAGGTAAAAAGTCTTCAGTATCCAGGTTTATCCTGATATTTCTAGTCAGCAACTGGCTGATGTACTTGTTTAGCCATACTTACTACTGTGGCCTGTAGATTTGCAGTGGTTATTCACACCCTTGATTCAGCTGAGCTGTCACAATTGCATCAGACAGATGCCTTGGAAATTCTACAATACATATTTCATGTCTCTTACATAGATTCACCCAATGAGTCAGACTTCTGCCTGAGAGCAAACGTTGAAGTGAGGACCTTGGAACTAGTGGAGCAGATGAGACTTTTTCTAAATGGCTGTTTCACTCCAAAATGGCCCAATATCAAATGGAGGGGGAAGAAAACCTGCTACTGAGAGTATGTGGAATCACTTAGATAGGAAACTTACTGCTGAATGTTAGGTGGCTAAGGAAAATGTGGTAACATAAGCCTTGGTTTTACTGTTCTTGGGTTGTGGGAGAGGACAATGTGTCAGGCTTTGGTGCTGCAGGTAAGGTGGTCTAATAAAACCCACTGTAACTGGGAATCTGTCTCTAATGGATTTGAAGCACAGGCAGAAGCTCTGTGTGCTCAGAGAAAAACCTGGGATGCTATTTAGCATAAACACATCCTTGGCATGATATACCTAGCTTGCCATGGAAAAGAGGGAGATAGTTGATAGAGACAACTTGCCTAAGGTGTGTTTGTGTGACTCCACTGAGGTTTTATTGGCTTCATGACCAATATCTGTGTATAAATAAAAGGCATGGACACTGGCAGACTATGTAGGTGCATCTGAGTTACCTGGAACAGAGAAAACAGGCTGGATAATGTCTCAGATCAAGACAAAATCAGGCTGGGGAACCTGTTAGGGAATGTGAGCTTTGGCTTTGTGGAGTTTGATGTGACCTCAGGTGGTTTTGTGAAGAGTTGGCCTTCTGGATCTCCCTGCAGGCTCGTGGCCATGCCCTCTGCCTGGTTCAGAAACGAGTGTGTAAATAACTGGGATGTGGTGCTTTGTTTAGGAGCTTGTGCTTGGGGAGTTTTGCTTGGTCAGGGTAAAGGTCCCTGCAGTAAACCCCTGGCACAAGGCTGCTTTGCAGCTTGAAACAATGAGGCCGAGCAGGGTTTAGCTCGAGGAAGGAATGTGAGCAGACTGGGAGATGACTGGGCTATGCTTGCTGTCTGATGTATACAAACCTCTATCAGAATGTGCTGCCTGGCATCTCTTGGTACCTCGTGGTTTACCTGATTACCTTTTATAGTAAATACTGGTTTTAATTAGCACTGATGTGCCCATGTGAACACAGACACAATGATGACATGATAGATGCTTTGCTGAGATTGAGGCAGGGTATTATGATTGATTCCCTGAAAAGAGGGAGAGAATGCAACTCCCACTCTCATTTGTGAATGAGCCCTGGATCCTAACATCAGTTGACAGCTGGGGCCAGTTTATCCTGAACCTCTCCTTCCCAGATGAAGCCCAAGATCCAGGCAGCCCCTGTTGTCTTTACAAAGCCCTCTGAGAGCAGTTATCTAATATAGAATACAAGGCTCTTCTGAGCTGGTGGCTACAAGCTGAACCTTGACAAATTCAGGATAGAAGATTCAAGGAATTATCAGGGAGTTTAACGTGCAACTGAAGCAGTCCATCAGCAGAGCAAGGAGGGAAGAGATGCTAATACAACTGCAGGCTGTCACACTGAAAACATCATGGTGATGTGATGCTGTGTGGCCTCTGCTGTACTGAAATCTTGGATGATCGAAGCTCCTCTATTCTGGCTTTGAAAACATGAAGTGTTGTGTTTTGTTCTTAACTGTGTTACTGATTGAGACTTAATTTAGAAACATAGGTGAAACTGTGCACTTAACAGTTTATTGGGTCATTTTATGGGCTTAAAATATGCATTCTGGAGTAAAACTACAGTAGCTCTGGAGCTGCATAATGCATTACCATTAAGTGAGGTGGCAAGTGCAAATGTGGGTAGACAAGTGTGTATCAATAATGAGTGAACCAAGTCAGTTCTTAGACTCTAAAACAAACAGTGCATGTGCCTCAGTAGCTCTGCTGTTTCTTTGTTTTCTTTAGTTTGTTTATCTTTTTTCTTATCCATCTAATTTTTATATTAGGATAGAGGCCTGACTTATCCTCAGTCTTCTAATTCGAAAGATAAGTACAAGGCTGCTTCTGTTTTGAGAGCCCCCATGGGGTTTGAGGCTTTATCAACCTCTCCAGCTATTTTTAAAAAAGAAGAAAACAGAAGTTCACATCTCAGATTTTGTTCTTGTTTATACCCCTGCATTTTCAGCCTGAATCAAGTCTTAAAAAACAATTGACTCTGTGGATATGCAGCAGCTATTTGAATGTTGTATCAAGAGGAATGTGCTTTAATTTCTTTCTAGAGCAGCAGGCAACAGGCACATAGAGGTGTTAGAGAGAGTATTTCTTGATTGTTTTTGTGTATCTTCTGTGGTGTTTCTTTTCCTGTCTCTGCTGCTTCTCAGACTCTACATTTAAAACCAGATGAATTTGAATCAAAGTATGGTTTTTTCCATTTGCAATATTTGAATGACTTCAAATTGTTGTGAGGAGTTAACATCCTTGTTTCTCTGCAAAAAAATCTTCAGCTGTCCATTTTTTTTGCCAGCCACTTGGTAACATGAAGACTTTAGGTATCAAGTCCTCTTCAGAGTTTTTTCACCAGTCTCAATTTGCCTATTGTCTCTTATTTTATACTGAGATACCCAGAATCATGTCTTTAATATGCTCTAATCTATGCAGTATCTAAACAAAACACATCCTTGTCTGAGGGCTCAGCCTAATGTAAATAATATCAAGCTGTGTGTCTAAAAGCCATCTTCAATTAACCAAGTTATGCAGTCAAAAAAATAGGAGTAAAAGCAGATTTTTACCAAGTAGTAAATTTGCCCCAAACTTAAAGCCTCAGATGCTTTATTTCTCAACTTCTCTCCCTTTGAAATAAGGGATTCACCACATGAAGAGCCTCACAATAGCAAGGAGGGAGGCACCAGACTGTGGCTTGTTTGTTGCATTTATTTTTGATTGCTTATTTATTTGATCTTAAAAGTTCTTTGGGGGGAAAAATCTCTTATGAGCTCTAAAATGTGGCTGTGCTAGTAAATAAGAAGCAGTGACATTAAAAGTAATTGACATTAAAATGTTGTGACATTAAAATTAATCATGTTTGATGGATGTTAGAGACTGAATCCACAAGGCTCCTGGGTTCACGTTTTAGCAAGTTTTGACATTATTCTCCCCCTTGGTTCCTTATGTAACTGCCTTCTCTACCCTCTGGTCTCGAAGCCTTAGCAGGGAGGTGATGCTGGTTCAGAAAGGAGAAGGGGTTTTCTTGGCATTTGCTGCTCAGTGGCTTGGGGTGAAATGGCTGTGGTATTTTCCATCCAGTGAGTCAGATGGTGGGTACAGGACTGGTGATGTCACCTTCTGAATGGGCATGATAATGTTCAGGGTGAAAGGACCCACTGGTATGTTCTCAGCAGAGCTGATGGGCTTGTCCTGTGTCCCTTGTGCTACGGCAGAAGGAGCCTTGAGAGAGTAGCTGGCTCTTGCAGTGCAGATGGGGATGGGTTTGTTGATGTTTACAGTAATAACAGGAAAATATTTAGGTTTTTTGTAACAATTTGTAACAATTGTACAAGTTTAGAGGGAAACATTGTTGCCAGTTCTGCTCGTGTGGCACCAGCACTAAGTGCAAGAGAAACTGACCGTGGTGTTCTTCAGGATTTGGGGTTTCTCAAAGAGCTGGAAGGGATGTGGCATAACCTGACACCTGTATTTACAGCCAAGTTCTTTAGCAGCAGCTGGGAACATCATGTCAGGAGTGCCTGATGGCTGGTCACTGTTCCCATCCTTCTTTTGTGAGGCAAGAATCAGGTGAAATTGTGGCAGCCTGGTCTCTTTGGGTGCCTAGAGATGTTCCCTCCAGGCCAGGAGTGAGAGGGAGAGATGCAGCACTTTTTGCTTCCAGTATAATGTTTTCCAACTTCCTTTTTTAGCAATGTGAAGCTTGAAGGGGCCTCAGAAAAAAAAAAAATGAACTGATGTATCGGGCAAGAATCCAGCTACCACCTCCTTGCAGCGTGAGCTGTGTGTTGGCTCTGCTTTCTGTCCTATTTGGAAACTAGAAGTAATGAGCTGATGTGAGCTAAGTTTTTTTTTTCCTTTCCCACTGTGGGCTGTACAGGGTGCCCATCTTGAAGAGTCAGCAGTGAGTGTATGGTCTTTTTCCATGGTGTTGTCCTGGCACAGAGTGGTTGCTTGGATGAGATTCAATATCATTTTGATAAGAAGCAAAAAGACAGTGCCCTAAGTTAGTGTGGCTTGGGGCACTGCACTCCTGCCTTCTAGTAGCCACTCAGGAGGTTTCCAGTGTGGAGTTTGCTTGGATGGACCTTATGAGATGTAGATCTTCCCACTGTGCCACTGATTCCTCATGACTTGTGTCAGTCTTATGTCCCTAGCTGTCCACAGGTAAATTGGGCTTTGAATATCTGCTCTTTCTCTGCAAGCTGGAAATGAGGATATGTGGGAGCTTCACTATGAGCACAGAGATCTAGATGTGAGATGGTCAGTGGGAGAGTCATGATTTTGTCGGCTAAAGAGTACAGTGTGCACATGCCACACTGGGGCATCACAGCATGGAAGGTGGTGGATGTTCAGGATATTTTTGCTTATCCAGCATGACACTAGTTAATTTTCTGCAACTGGATAAAGTCCATAAGGTTTAAGTAAATAAGTTATCAACTTCATTGAACATATAAATTTTGCTTTATGCTTTTCTATTTATCTTTGATCCCCATGTCCCTGAGGAGTAATAGACAGGCTTGAGTATCCCAAACTTCTGGATGTATAAAGTACAAGCAAGTTACAGCTAAGACTTGGATGGCTGGTTTGCAGAGGTGCACGAAGACCTGCAGCCATGCCTGCCTTCAGTGAAGGGCACAAGAGTGAGCAGCAGTGTGGGGAGGCAGAGAAAGACCAGAGTGCTCAGGTTAGAGCATTATCTCGTTTTCTTTCTGACTGAAACTGTTGGGAGGCAGGGGAGAGGCTGTGTCAGCTCCTACTAAAGAAAATGGACTTTCCTAGAGAAGCCAAACCAGCAAAAAACCCTGAGAAAACAGCAGAGTCTAGCCAAATACTTTGGTGATGCTTTGTGGCAACTCTGTCTCAAGAACACTAGGAATTTCTGAAGACAAAAATTAACCCCTTGTAACACTGAATATCAATAATACTGAAACCTGGATTCCACCTGTAGGAGATGATATGTTGTGGCTTTTGCAGAGAGGGCACCTCTGCAAACTGAGATTTATTTCCAGGATCACCAATAGGGTATAGGGACTAAAGATGTGTGAGCTCTCCATTTCTTGCTTCAATTCCCCAAACTGGAGCCTTGATGGATAATGTGCAAATGTAAGTTTCTACCTGGATGCATTTGCTTTGCCCTTTTGTGCTGCTGTCATGATTTAGCTGTTTTTCTGGCACTTGAGAGTAATTTTCAGTATTGACCAAGTAAATATTGGGGAAATCAATGTTAAAAGTTGTCTTGCAAGTTCAGTCAAACAATATCAGGTGATAATATGATCAGTTACAAAAGCTCAGGGCTTTTTTAATGTGGAGAGCAAAACTTAAACTGGTACTGGGGTGAAACTGGGGACAGCTGTGACATGCTCTCAGACCTTGTCAGCAGTGAAAAAAGTTGAATTTATCAATTAAACTGAGCCCAGTTATCCCCACAGACCACACATGTTAGAAGAGCTGGGCTTTACTGTAAATGAAGCTGACAGATGACTGCCAGACATTACAATGGGCTTAATCATGGAAGACCCCACCACCCTGATCCAGCAGCTGTGTACACAGTTCATGTCCTGGCTGAAACCAACTGTGGCACTGCAGAACTGTTCTGCAGCATAGGCAATGGGAGAGGAGCATTGTGTACATCTTTCTGGGTACTTCACAGGGTCTCTTGGACTTGCTATAAAACCTAGAGCTTATAAGAACATAAATTGGAAGGGATTTCTGGAGGTCTCTGGCTCAAAGTGAGGTTAGCAGATGTCAGGCTGCTCAGAACTTTATCCAGTCCAGTTTTGAATAGCTCCAAGGATGCAGATGCCTCAATCAGAGCCCCTATTCCAGTGGCTGACTGTTCCCATACTGACATTTTTCCCAATTTCTGACCAGGATGCCCATTTTTACAACTTGCCTATTCTCTTGTCTACTCCTGCACCTCTGAGAAGTCTGGCTCTGATTTCTCTATAATTTTGTTGCTCCCTCTGCAAGGTTTACATATGCATCCCTGAGGCATGCAGGCTTCCTTACACAAATTGGAAAGGACAGAAGTGAGGTGTAGAGAAGCTGCAGCTTGTCCAGGAAACCTCTGCATCAGGGCTTGAGGTTCTTCTCCAGCTTGAGTTTTCTGACCAGGAATTCTAGATGGATTTCCTGAGGACTCCTCACTGCCGAGTCTCCCAAACAATTCAGTAGAAATCTTCTTCTCTATCACTTCTTGTCAGATTGTAGAGACCCACTGAGACCCCTGTTCCCATGGAACACCTGTATTTCCTGTGCTACCTCTGAAGTCCTTGTGTCTGTGTATCTTTTCTCCTTTGCAAACAAAATACTTGGGTTTCTGCAGGACATGATGATTTTGAGCCAGTGATGTGTCCTTGTGGCAAAGGCCAACAGACTCCTGGGGTGCACTAAGGAGAGTGTAGGTAGCATGTCAAGGGAGAGACACTCCATCTCTACTCAGCATTGGTGAAACCATATGTGAAGTACTGTGCCCAGTAAGAGACAACTGCTGGAATGAGTCCAGCTAAGGGCCACAAAGATGATTAAGGGACTGCAGGGAGCATTGGGCTAGATTCTCTGGGGGTCCCTTCTGTGTTTCTAAACCCATTTTCATAAAATGGAGATATCAGGAGTTTACAGTAGATGCCACAGATATTGTTGTCCTCAACAGCACTTTTAAGAGTGGCTCTGAAAGATGCTTGCACATTTTGATCACAAAATTGAAGTTACAGCTGTCCACAAGATAAGAATAATGTGGTACAGTCTATTTCTGGTTCTTCTCTCCAACACTCTAAATTATTTCTTCGATGTCTTCTGCTTCATGATAAGTCGGGGCTGTTGAAAGAAACATAATTTGATGTTGAAATGAGTCAGTCAAGTTGTGGTAGGGACCTCAGCCTGAATAAAATGTCAGGAAAAGCTTAGCCCTGCTTGCTCAGACCTCTTAAAGGAGGGTGGAAATTCGAGTCCCAGTGGTGGAGCTGGTCATGTGTGCTACCCACACCTCCTAGGCTTACTTCTGTATACTTCACCTGACCTTTGCAGTATGTTGGGTAAGATGCCTGACCTTTTCACATCCAATTAGCAGATTTGTTCAACTGTTGCCTGAATCCTGGTTTTACCCTCTGCCCCCCCTCCACAACCCTCTTGGTCTTCAGCATCTTGGAAGCATCATGCTCGCTCACCAGAGCTCGCTGATGTTCTGTAGCTCTCAGGGCTGTTCTCTCTCTCAGAAGGCTGATACCCCCTGCCTGGTTTTGCAAAGGGCTCTGCTTCTCCAGTCTTACTTGGGGCATCCCTCACTTTAGGGAAGGGATGTGTGCCAGAGAACTAGCTTGCTCTTTTAAGCAAAGGTCACAGGAATATTTGGCAGGCATGATGCTTGCATGTTCTCACTCAGGGTTTCCCTTAGCAATGGCCTTAGGCTTTTGCAGATTTTGTTGCTTTGCAGAGCCCTTGGTATTTGCAAACATGCAAAATATATGTAACACACATTTCAGCTGCTGGCACTGGGGCCCTATGGTGAGAAGAGAAGAAAACCTGCCTCCCCATCTCATTGCTATTGCAGAAGCAATTTGTTTGATATGACCATTAGAAATCCAGTGTGGTTCAGCTCTGATTCTGAGCTGTTCTGATCTGGAGCAGGTACCTCCTTGTTATTGTTTGTCCTCTCACCCCCTCCAACAGATTGTGGGGTTTATTTAGCTCAGGTAATAATAAAGCTTTGTTTTAGTCTTCCCCCCTGTGTGTTTGGAAGCCAGTTAAAATGGGATTAAAATCCTACTTTGAGCATGTTTCTGTTTAAGGGAAGTGAAATGGATTTGCTTTCTGGTGTAGTCCATATGCCTTTTCCAAGCATCTTGCATGGTAACTTAGTTCATGCTTTGAACTTTTAAAATAAGGCTAGGGCTTTGATAAATTTATGCTGAGATTAAAAAAGAAAGCACAGGTTTATAAGTGAATTACTAGACTGAAAACTGATAACATGTGGGAAAACAGATTGCTTAAATGTTCCAAAACTTTCACAAAAGCAAAGATTCAAGTAATTTTTCATTTTCTTACATTTCTTAAATTGCAGCCTTGTTGCAGCACTTCAGCAACTTGATTAATGTGACTTTATTGTGTAGTCACACCTTTTCAAAGATCCTTGGCTGTTTCTAGTGGAATGGCTCCAGCAGTCAGAATCTGGCCCTTGTGCTCTACTCCTGTGGGCAGTGGGATCTTCTTCCTCAGCCTTCGCAGTCCCTGTGCATGAGGATGCCGTAGGCTCATCTGTGACCTGGCAGTCACTGGGGGGAAAAAAAAACACCTGGGCAGGAATCTGTTGTGCTTTGCCTTGTGTTAAGTAACATTTCCACTTCAGGATCACCTGCAGCAGCTGTTTGGGGCTGCTGTCAGGTAAAATAGCCACCCCTCTGAAGGGAGAGTGCTCTCCAAACCAGCCTTGTCTCTCAGGCAATGCTGTTCTCGTGAGTGCAGTGTTTGGTCTTGTCTTTGGATTCTAAGAGTTACTGGGAAGGGCCTCAGGACCCTCCTGAGCACAAGGCCTCACAAAATGTGAGATTTTTCTTCAGTGCAGTGTGAGCTAATAGTGCATGGAGACTTAGTGACTTGCCTGTGTGTTGCCAGCTTCCTCAAATGCAGTGGATGGGCGTTTCTTCCAGCATTTACAGTTTGCTTTGCATTCCTCAGTAATCCCCACTTGCTCATTTTGTAGCTGTGATTCAGAAAGTGGGATTTAGCAAGCTCCACCTCTGCTTGCCTGAGACCTCAGTGTGCATGTCCAGCTGCCATAATTCATGGAAACAGTGGAAAAAAGAGATGTGTCTGTTCTCAGTGCCTGCTTGCAGCTGGTATGCTGTGTGCCAGACACCAGGAAAAATGCAGGGAGGGAGCTAAGCTGCAGTGATAAGATAATTAAGAACCTGATCCTCCTTTTTCTTCCTTCTGGTTCATACTGAAGCCAGTGGAAGGGTGAGGATTAAGAGAAAGAGGTTTCTCTAACTTTCTAACCTCTAGGATCAGCAAATGTGAAGTAACTGATGAGAACTACAGCAGTACTGGTGAGTCCTAGTGGCTGCATTCAGCAGGGCAGATGGGATCTGGACCAGAGTTCAGATGCTGTTGTTGCTCTTGGTCCTGTGCTCGGACCATAGGACTGCACCCTGTGCTCATTCCCAAGTGTTGCAGAGTTTAATGTATCTCTTTCACAAGATTTATGGGGGTGATGGGGAGGAGCTGCTGTTCATTTTGTGCCCTAGGGTAGGCTGTAGCTGAGGATTTGAGATTGAGTGAATATGAGAATATGAAAAGTGACAGAGTGCTAATACATTAGGCATTCACTTTGTATCATATTAGTAGTGCTTGTAGTGGGTAAGTGAGATGTCATACCACGTTATGTGCAATTATGAGTATGCAAGCGAGCATCTCATTGAAGTAACGTGGATGTGCTGAGCAGGGACTGAAGCCTGTACCTTCAAACCATATCAAACTCTGCTGAAAGTCTCTGCAAGAGAAAGGTTCAGGAAGGCATGAAGTTTACTTGTGAGAACCTTCTGGGTTTCCTGGTACCTTTTTTGGCAACCTTAAAACAAGATTCAAAATTCAAAAAGAGGAAATTAGAACAAGGAGGAGTATTTAGGAATAAAAAAATCTTTTTAAGTATGTCTAAAATTCTTGAAAAAGGACAGCAAAGCAGCAAGAAAGTTATTGAGGGGATCTAGCATGGAATTTTCAAGGGTAAATTGTGCCAAACCAACTTGATTGCCCTCTCTTGTTATATGATTAGCTCTTTGGAGAGGAGAGCAGTGGATGTCTTTTATCTTGACTTCAACAAGGTCTTTGACATAGTCACACATAATATTATTACAGACAAAATGTAGAGATGCAGGTTGGATGGGTGCAATTTAAGGTGACTTAAAGACTGAATAGACAGCTGGACTTAAAGGGAGGTGGTCCATAGCTCAATGTCTTGCTTGTGCCTGGTTATAAGTTATTTTCCTTGAATTTCTGTGACAGAGACCATCAGAAAAGCACAGTCAGTTCAGTGCTTTCTGGTTGGCATTTTTACACAGATGCTAAGAGGGAATCCTCAGTGCAAAAATGGATTATTTGGAACCTTTATCAACCTCTTGAGAATCTTCCTCTCCCTGATTTTTCAGTGTTACCTCAGCTGATGCAACATACTCCTTGGGTTTTGAAATCTGAAGATCTGATGGACAAATACTATTCTGAAAACTGTTTTGTTGCTGTCTCTTCTGGTTTGTACTCTGGATTCTGCTTGGTGTCTGCCTTGGGCAGATAACTTCATTTCTGTGTGCCTTCATTTTTATCTCCATGAACTGACAGCAACAATAGGCTCCCTGGAAGTCTCAGGCCTATGTGCATGTCTCAAAAGATTCCCCAGAAATTATTACTGAAAGCATCTTTTCTTTGGTACATTCAAGCCTTGTTTGAAACCAGGAAAAAGGAGTGAAATTTCTGATGTTTAGGGGTAGAATGTCTTTGTCTTGCCCTCCTCAATACAGAGCTTTGTAAGGCACACAAGTTAGCCCAGAGGATGCTTGCAGAGAAGGGAATATCAGACAGTCATAGGTGCTTCAGCCCCCAAGGAATCTGTGATATGTACTGACAAGCTTTCTGTACAGATCTAATCCACACAGCTTGAAATCACCAGCTGCATTACTGAAAGGCTTGGCTGAGTGGTGTTACTGTAAACAGAAGACACCTGGACCATTTTACTGATAAAATTGCCTGGACTAAAGGCTAAGGGACTTCACACACTCCTCTGTACAAACACTCTGTGAACCATTAAATAGGAAGATGTAGTTCTGATGCCTTGCTTTCTGTTCTCTGGTCTCCAGGGATGTAAACCCAGAATCTCCTACTTGCACTTGATTTTAAAATGCAATGAGGAAAAGGGCAGCCTCAGTACATGCATAGCTGCTGGCTGCCTGTGAAGATCCTCAGCTAGTGGAAAGCTTCAATGCTTTTCCAATATTCCAAAGTCTCTCCAGGCTTTGGATTCAATTGTGTGTGGTGGTGCAGAGGACAACCTTCCTGTTGGCATTTTCAGGCCAGAATTTTACCTCTTGATTCTGGGATCACACAGGTAAGATCTTTAGATTGTGTGGCCACAGGGTACTGCAGGCTTGGTCCTTCACCTGCCTTTGCTAGAGAAACCAGGAGTATTCCACAGGGAACAGCACATCCTTGCTGCTGGAGGCCTTTTGTGAGCCCTAGATCTGCACTGAGGAACACATTTCTTGCCTACACACATTTGTGTGTAGGGTGATGTCAAGCCACAGTGCTGGTAAGAGCTGTCCCACAGACCCATCCCTGCCTCATCCAAGGAAAGGTTGGTGGCCAGCTCCTGCCCATGCCTCTGAGCTGATGATATCCCTGTTGTAAGGAGCCTGTATGTCACCAGTGAAATTCTGGCCCCTTCTTGCCCTCTTTGGTTGTGCAAACCTTTAAAGAATGGAGTTTTTTTGTGCAATGTTGGTTTTTTTCTGTTCTCCTTGGGCTGTCCTGGCTTCTCAGCAGTTCCAATTCCAAAGGTTTCACATCACCACTTGGAAGCTCAGCAATGTGCAGGAGGACTTTTTTTTTTTTCTCTCCCCTTTGCTTTCTGTTTCACCAGCCCCCTCAAACCTCAGCCCCCGAGCACATCTGGCTCCAATCACAGCCTCCTCAATGCCGTGTGGATGTGGCTGGGGATAGGCTGACCTCTTTGTTTCACCACCAGCCTGCCTGTTCCTGCGGGAGCTGACTGCTAGCTCACATTTTTTCTTCTTTGAGATGCTTTTGCCTCACAACGGAATTCCTGAAATCAAAGGGAAGCAGAGGGGAGCAGGCTGCAGGCAGCATGCACTGGGGGCCAGGTCCTGGTCACTTGGAGCACTCCAGCTCTCGGGAGAAGGTGACCTTTAGCCTTTATGTCTCTGCCAGCCAAGGAATACAGAAAGCAGATGTCCCAGAGCACAGCCTTGGCTGAGTTAATTATCCTTAGGAGACTTTGGCTGTCCCCAGTCCTTCCTCCCTTTTGCAAAGAATGCAAAATAGCAGTCTGTAAGGAGACACCATTTTATATTTATTTTGGCCTAAAATGCTGTCAGGGTAACTAACTGCTAGGGCTGGTGTGGTCTGAGGGTGCTGACCTTGTGGGTTCTTCTTGCAGCTCTGGAACAAATCAACATAGCTACCCAGTGTGGTTTATCCACCCCAGGAACTGGGGGAAAAGACTCAAAGGGGAGAGAAAAACTTTAATGTGCATGTGCCTGTCAATACCAAATACTAATGGGGGGGGAAATGTTTGGTTTCTCGCTAGAAGAGATTAATTTTAAGACTTACTGAGCCTTAAGTATTTAACAGTAGAATGAGCATCTCTGGTGTCGTCAAAACTTAGCTGATCTGAGCTTCCAAGTCATTCATATGTCAGAGATTTGCTTAGGATGTAATTCTTCATCCATAAAAGTAGCTGTTGGCCTCAACTTAAGTCTATAGAATTCTAAATTTGCTTATCACAAAGTGCTGGGTTTTGCTGGTCACCACTGCGATGACCACCAGACAGAGTGGGAGGCAGGCTGCTGCTTTTCCACAAAGAAGCTTTAGTAAATAATTTCCTGCAAGACTGTAACAAGATCAATCTCTAACAGATGTGAAATGTCTTGAATTTCCTCCATGGAGTGGCTCAAAGTTGCAACATGGCAAGTTGTCCTCAGCTTTTTTTGTTTCTTAATTCTCAGACATTATATATCCCATTTAGACTGATAATGTTTTCAAATACTTTGAGTGGGATAAATATTTTTAGGATGACCAGAAGTTAAATGTGTGGGATTATTCAGCTAGAGGAACACTGCAAGCCTGAAATATACTCCAGGTATTGTTTATGGTGAAGTTGGAGGTTTCTGTGAGTTTGGATTCAGTTCTGACTATAATGAAGCACTTTAAGCTGGTCAGCCTGCAGGTCTAGCTGAGCCCAGCTGTAGCATGGGACTGGTGGGTGCACTGAGGTTTTCCCAACCACCTACCTGGGTTTTGAGAAGGATGTGTGTTACCTGGAGGACCATAGGATAAAATCTTCCTTCTCACAAAGGACCCATTTTCAAATAGTGTAATTTTAAGAGTATCTGAAGGACTCTAAAGCAACCCACAATGTCACCAGTTACCTTGAGAACTTGTCTGTAGGGGACTGCTCTTCTCTCAGAAGAGATGTGATGTGCCCTGACAACAGTGGCCATTCACTGTTCCTGCTACACTTTCATCCAGGAAACACTTTGATATTAATGAACAAAAGCAGACAGAGCACCTATCACAGGTGAAATGGAAATTGTCCAGACAGTGCTATAAACTCTGTGTGTGGATCCTGCTGGAATTCCTGCTTTTGCTGCTGTATTCAAGTTATCCTCAGCAGCAGATCTGAGTCACTTGCTTCCTGAGCAGATTCCCTCTGGTGCTGGCATAGCCAGTCTTTGAGTTACAGGAAAGAGACAGGTTGCATTTCTACTCCTGCTTGGACATCACTGGCTTTGGAATAGACTGTTGTGAAGGTTGTCCTTGTTGTAAAGGTTGTCCTTGATTAAAAAAAAAAAAAGCCAAATTAAATGGCAATGGGTCCAAGCTGGAGCAGAGGCAGACATTCCTGGAGCAACTGAAAATTTCTGGGACCCTTTTTGGATATCTGCATTCAATGGACTTGATGTAGTTACAGTTTGGGCCAGGTTTACAAAGCATTATTGTGGGTTTCTTGTATCTCAATTATCTGAACCTTTTCTAGGCTGTTCCTCTGATCTCTAGTGAAGTGGAATTTCCTAACTCATTACATTAAGAACTATAATTGATGGTCAGTGACAGGACAAGGGGCAATGGGTCCAAGCTGGAGCAGAGGAGGTTCCATGGGAACACCAGGAGGAACTCTTTCCATGTGAGGGTGAGGGAGCCCTGGGCCAGGCTGCCCAGAGAGGTTGTGGAGTCTCCTCTGGAGATACTCCAGACCAATCTGGACACATTCTTGTGTGATCTAATCTAGGTGATCCTGCTCAGGCAGAGGGGTTGGACTGGATGGTCTTTCAAGGTCCCTTCCAACTCCTGATAATCTTTGATTCTGTGATCTCTTGCTCCCCAATTCAAACCTCCTGAACCCAATGAAAGCTTTAAATCTGCAAGTTCTTCAGCTTTTAGTACATGACTGCCTATGAATAAAAATATCAGCAAAGCATTTATTTTCCCTTTGATTCTGCTTGTATGTTTATGTGTATTTGACAGTGTACATGTGCATTCATATATATGCCTGATATTGGGCATGAAAATAAACTGAGCTTCATGCTAGTGTGTAGATGAAAGCATGGGTGATCATATTAAGGATTCAGATGTGAAAACACTACTTTGGGATGGGCATAAGCTGTGTTAAAGCCAAACACAGAATCTGCTCAGCACTTTCTAAACTGCACAGGAGATGGCTCCTTCCTCTGTTCCCAAGGGCAGCAGTTTGTGGACTTGAAACCCTCTCATTACCCTCAGGATTGGTACTCTTCTAAAAATGATGCACTGAGGTCTGGGAAATGCTGCAGGAGTGACATCTCTGTGTGAGAAAGTTGTAGGGGTATTACCCACACTTATTATTTTCTTTACAGCCTGCTGGACAGAATGGCTGGTTTCTGTGCTGGCTAAAACTCCTTTTGTGTGCCCTTCCCCTTGGTAAATCTCTGCTTTTGCTGTGTGGGTGCTGCCTGTTTCGGTGTGCTGGCTTGGGTATTAAGTATTTGTTTCTCTGTTTCTTAATTTTACAAAACACAGTAAGGAATAAAAGACAATAATCTTTCTCCCTTGTCTGCAGGGTGCTGGGTGAGTTATTGTTTTCTGAACAATAGAGTGAACGTTGAAGTGGTACAGTGGCCTCCCCCCAGTACAGAACACTGCATTGCCTGGGGTGAGCTGGCAAGCCTTGGCAGCTGCACCCAACACTTTTCAGGCCCCCAGCCAATGCTTTCAACATGCTGCAGTTGCAATAGGCTCTGGGGTTCCTGCTCTGCAGGAAAAACAAACCATCCTTCCTCTGAAGTCATGGGCTGAGTAAGGTCTGAGTAAAGCTGAACGATGCAATTCCCCAACTGCCCTTTGGAGTAGCAAGAGCCGCACACAGGATGTGGAAGAGGTTTTGGGGTAGGAGCTGTGGAGCCTGTGTGTATGAGCCATTACTGAGCCAGACTCTGGAGAAAACCATTTCTTGTTCTAATCCTGGCTGGAGCCAGTCCCGTGTGTTACTCAGAGCAGGCTCTGCCATCGTGTGGCTGCGCAGCTCTGGCAGGGGATGGAGCTGCACACTCATCCAGGAGGGCAAAACCCTGTGCCAGGACCAAGCAGTGTTTGCAAACCAGCTGAGGTGTGTCCTGGTCAGCACAGGGAAGTGTTTGTTGCTGCACAGGGCTGTCTGTGAGCCGCTGCTTTCCTTTAGTACTCATTTAAATGCAGCTTAACTGCGGGTGGGAATAAAAAATAAAAGGTCTGTGAGCACAGTCTCATTTCTTTGACCTGATCTCACTAAATACTGCATCCAAAAATACAACAGGACTTCAGAAGGGTTTTATTCTTCATGAATAATAAGCTGCTTTCACTAAAGGGAGAGTGATATATATATATACACATATATAGTGAAATATATATAAAAATATATATCTCCAAACCCCAATCTCCAATTATATATAATTCCCCTTTCTTTCTAAGGTGTGTACTGAAGATCTAGCACCCATCTGAAGGTAAACTCCCCTTTTATCCCAATAAGACCCTGCCCCAACTACTGAGAGGCTCAAGGTGAGCTCTCCTTGGTTTTTCTGGAGGTATTTTCCATAGCTGGTGCCCAACGTTCAGTGTTTTAATGAAGCCGCGTTTTGAGTTTCCTTTTGATTTTTGTGCAGGTACAGATGAGCAGAAAGAAAACCTGCAAAATTGAAGACTTCTTTGTGCCTTTGTGGGTGTTATTAAAGAACTAATGAGGACTAAAGGGACAAGCTTTTTTTTTTTCTTTTTTAATGACAAGACATATCATGGAAAAAGTATGCAATATGCATAATAATATGGTTATCAGCTCAGGGGTGAATCAGCTCCAAATTATCTCTGATTGCAGGTACCCTAGGAAAAAAAAAACAAGGGTGCTTTAGCGACTGCAAGTTCTGGATGTGTCCCTGATCTTGCTCTTATTTAGGAAATGAGTTTACAGGCACAAGGCTCTTTCTCAAATCCGGAGCACATTTGCTGGTGGCAACAAAATGGACCAGAATGTGAGTTCTCCTAAAAACTGTCCATCCCAGCCAGAGTGGAACAAAAATGATGCTTGTAACACCCTCAAAATTTGATTTATAACCCTGATGAAGGCTTTTAATGTAAAACTACACTCACAAATGTGCAATACCACATGAGGTGTGCACAGAACCACATTGCTGTGCTGGCCCAGGACTTTGAGAATGCTGAAAATGTGTTGTGGTGCTTAAATTAAACTTATTGATCAGTCATCTAGCGTGTGTCAGCGTGTTAATGAAGGCAGCCTGCAGCAATGTGGGCTGGAGGAGAAAGCAGGCACTCATCTTGGGCACAGTGTGTAATTGCATCTGGCAGATGGAGCTTTGAGACTGGGGAGTCCTGGGATAAACTGGATAATTGTCCCTTTAAAGCAAGCAGCTAATGTGGCTGAAGAGGAACTTCACGTGGAGATTCACATAGGGGAGAAGAGCTTCATCTGTTGCAGGACTCCACCTGTCTTACAGTTCTAGGTGTTGTATATATGTGTGTGCACATGATAGGTCATATATTTTAGAAATGCTGGGCAAGTATTGATGAAGTATCAGAAGCTCAGGAGCTGAGGGATGGCAGTGCTAACACCCTAGCGGCAGATCTGAGAATGGGAACAGGAGCTGAATGGATTTTCTAAAACTGGAGGTGGTCCTGATGGCACAGGAAAAGCTGAGGAAGTGTCATGGGGGATGTCATCTTTCCTGGGTGCTTTTTCCTCCACGGAAAGGTACGTGAAAGGTTAAAGTTCCACTGTTTGAACACAAGGATAGGAACAAGTTTAGCCTATGTAAATAGAGCTGCTTATGGAACAAGTTGCCCAGAGAGGTGGTGGATGCCCCATCCCTGGAGAAGTTCAAGGCCAGGTTGGATGAGGCCCTGAGCAACCTGATCTAGTTGGGGGTGTCCCTGCTTCTTGCAGGGGGGTTGGACTGGATGACCTCTAGGAGTTGCTTCTAACCCTGATCATTCTGTGATTCTATGCCCTTGCCAGTAATCTTGCTACATAATCACCAGACTGCACATCCCATCACACATGTCCCTTCCCTGTGCTGCCCATTCTGTTTCCACCAGTTTCACAATTATTTGTGCAAGATGCACAATATTTCACCTCACTTCAATGGGGTGTGTGTGTGCGTGTGCTTTTAGGTGTTCTTCTTGCAAAGCAAAGCTTAAGAACAACCCAAGTGCAGATAGTGCCCCAGAAACCCCCCTGATAACTTGGTTGGAAATGTTTTTATGGGCTGTCACAGCACATCAGGGGCAGGGGATGGTCCCTGGCCTAAACTCCCAGGATTTGCCACACCTTTTGGGTCACTTTTAATTGAGTTTGAACTCAAACATATGCTACCATGCATGGGAGTTTCACAGGGACATTGATGTCCTGGAGAGTGTCCAGAGGAGGATGACCAGGTTGGGGAAGGGTCTGGAGAATAAACCTGCTGAGGGAGCTGGGGGTGTTCAGTCTGGAGAAGAGGAGGCTGAGGGGAGACCTTCTCCCTGCCTGGAATGACCTGAGAGGAGGTTGGAGAGAGGTGGGTGATGGTCTCTCCTGCCCAGGGACAGGGGACAGGACAAGGGGAATGGCCTCAAGCTGCACCAGGGCAGGTTCAGATGAGATGTCAGAAGAAATTCTTCCCCCAAAGAGCTGTGGGGGTGTGGGACAGGCTGCCCAGGGAGGGGGTGGAGTGTCCACCCCTGGGTGTATTGAACAGATGGGAGATGAGGTGCTCAGGGAGATGGGTCAGGAGAGGACAGGGACGGTTGGACTCAGTGATCTAAGTGGTCTTTCCCAACATCGTCGTTCAGTAATCCTGCACTGCCTGACCCACCGCCTTTTCCCACTGCCTCCGGGTCCAAGTTTTCAGGGAGCCCATATGTGCCTTGGCTTTGCCTGGCAAACATTTAACAGGCTCTGCTTCCCTCTCGTGGTTCAGCATGGAAACATCTCTTTTTTTTTTAAATGATTTTTTTTTAATAAAAAGCCTGACAAACCTTTTTTGACAACCTAGAGTTGTTTCTTTTTTTTGACGTTGCTGTTCACAGACACATCACTAGCCTGCTTGTACCGTTCCTTTCTTAGGGTTAACCCTCTTGTGTCCAGGCTGCTCTCTTATTTCCAGGGCTGAAATGCAGGCAGTGAACATCTAGTGCTAGTCCAACTCTGATCCTTGCTGGGCTGATGTAGGAACAAATCAACAAGCTCTGAGAGTCTTTTGGGTGGAAAATGCTGCTGCTGGGTTAAGGTACTAAAAGGTGAAGGCGAAACCAAGGAGGTTGGCTGAGATTCTGAGCTTGTGGAAGATGTGGTTGTGAATTTAGTATTGACAGCTCTGGAGCGTGAAACCATCTGTTCTTTGTGCTTAAATATTAGTGTGAAACTAACTGCCTGTGTATGTATAGATGTCCCCTTCAATCAGCCACAATCTGTCCAGGCAGCCAAGCTGGTGGGTTATCTTTCATGCTGGGAAGCACACGAAGGAGAATCCAGCAAAACCCAAGCTAGCAACACTTGGCAGTGCAGAGGAGCATCCTTCATCCCAGCCTCTGGCATGTGTCTTTCAGCTTCCTGTTCTCTTTGGCTGTCTGAGGCTCAGACTGAATTTAAGAGAGTGGCTGAAGAAAACGTGACCTTGCCCTGTCACCACCGCCTGGGCCTCCTGGAGCAAGGCAGCCTGGACATCGAGTGGCTGCTGCACATCTCCGAAACGGTGCAGAAAGCGGTAGGTTCAGCCACGATCAGTATCTGCAGAGAAAACTGTCCTGTTTCTATGCTGACATCAGGAACCAGTGATTTAAGGAGACCTATGAGCTGATCCCTGAAAGTTATATGGATGGAGTAAGCAGTGTTTAGAAACAGAGGGATTATTTATTTAGAGATGTATAATGTTTAGAAGTTATTAGATATTCCTGCATGCTGTGCTGGAACAGGATGTGTTACAATTGAGTTTTCTTTACATTAACCCTGTTATGTAATTGGTCATCATTGGATGAACTTCAGAGCTGCCCTGCAGGTTTTCAAAATCCACTCTGGGTCTTGCAGGCCACTGAAACTCTGGTTTTAGGAAAAAACGGTATTTTTTCAGTAAAAACAGTGGTTTAGTACTTCTAAAAATCAGGCCTGCAGCAGCTTAAATTAGCCAAAAGGAGAGAGAGCTTTTATGTGTTATGGCATGAGCTGGTGCCTATTTTGACACTAAATGGTCCAGTATAAATCTCTACTACAGATATGGTTTATATATCAGTTTCAGACTGGAAATCCAGGTTTAATTTTCCACTCTACCACAGTCTTAACCAAGCAGAACTTAGTCTTGCAGTTCCAGAAAACGCTTGGATCTCTCCTTCTGTGTGAAAGTCAAACACCAGTGGCTCATCAGCACCTTATCTGTGCCCCTCAGGTGATCACTTACTCTGGAGGCCGCGTTTATGATGACCTGAACGAGGAACAGAAAGGGCGTGTTTCTTTCACATCCAACTTCCTTGCTGGAGATGCATCCTTGCAAATCATATCCCTGCAGTCCAGCGATGCAGGGAAGTACATCTGCAAGGTTAAAAATGCTGGGCAGTACGAATGGGCTCGCATCACCCTGAAGGTTGTGGGTAAGGTCATTTTATTGTTCTCCCAAAGGAAAAAAAATAAAAATATCACTAGACTCACTTCCTGGGGAGAGATTCGTTTCAGCAATGAGTAGATACAAAGGTATCTCGGGGTCAGGTTTCACTGTCCAACTCCTTATCTGCATTTGCATTTTTTATTGGCAAAGGACAGGTGACAGGAAGAGCCTAAAGAACCGGTTTGAAGTCAGTATGATCACCTGCAAAAGCATATAAACTGTTTTTTCCAAAGAAAAGATTATGACCTCATCACACACACTAGACTGATACTGAATCTTTGCTGGTGATCACCCTGTCCAGATCTCCTGCTGGGGACTCTGGGATCATGTCCCAGGATCCCAAAGTGATCCAAGTTTGCTGAGTTGACAAAGAAGCTGCCAGGGTTAGTGTTTCTCATCCCTGGTTTCAGTTTGTTGGTTGGGTTTTGGCACATACCTTGTCATCTCATGGAAGAAGTGCTGGGGCCTACTGGGAAGAAGGAGGAGAAGGAAGAAATGGAGATGTGGGAGGAGGGAAGGGATGTTCTCTAAACAGCACCTAGAAAGGGAACACAGTGGTAAGGCTCTTCTGATGCAAGTATCCATGAGGCAAACCACACCAGAGTACTATAATGTGTCATTTTTATGTTTGAGCCAACCAGCTCCACTTCTCAGACTATGAAGTTGCACACAGTTGCAGCTAAAGTCCTCCAGCAAACACCACTGGTGTAATTCCATAATGCAGCCCAGAGAAGGCAGTTCTAGGAAGCTGCTCAAATCACGTACTTTCACAAAGAAAGCTTTCCTCTGAGAAAGCAGTCTGTTACATTTGCACAACCTGTCTTCTGTTTTCTCTAGAAAAACCTTCCAAGCCCAAATGCTGGCTAGAAGGGGAGCTGTTGGAAGGAAAGGAACTGTCCCTGCAGTGCCGGTCCGTCTCTGGCACTCCACCCATCTCCTACCGATGGCAGCGCATAAACGAGGAAGACGAGAGAGTTGAACATCTCCCACCCACGTCCAGAGTCAGTAAGTCAGGTCACTTTCTCGCTCCAAGCCAGATAACCACCCACATGTACATGTGCCCTCACGTGTCTGACTTCTAAACAGGGATTACTTGATGGCAGCAGCATCCCAGTACCTCTGCTGCAGCTGGACCCTGTGCTGCACTCTGCCCCAGAGAACTGCACATGAGGTTTAGTGTTTAGCTTAAGGCTGACAAATCATCTTTATGAGGCATTGTTGATTGTTCTTGAACTGATTTGATCCAGGCATTCAATTTGTCCTGTGTGTCCTATGGACTGTTAAAGTCTCCTGGTCTTTCTGATTAATCCCCGTGTTGTTTTGTCCTGTTTCAGACATTTCTAATCCCGGGCAAGTCCTGCTGAAGAATCTTACCCAGATGAGCACAGGGTTATACCAGTGCATTGCCACCAACGAGGCTGGACAAGAAAGCTGTGTGGTCCAGGTGACAGTGCAGCGTAAGTACTGGCACACACTGGGATCCACACCACCGTGAGAGCTGCTTCCCAGCTGTCCCAACTCTGTGCTTGAATCACACAGATTAGTTCTTATTGATGGCATTGATGGCTTGCACAGCAGTCCTCTGTCTGACCTGAGGTCTATCAGCTGGGCTAAGATCTTTTGGGCTGTCAGAAATTCTGATTTTGAGAACAACTAATGAAATGTGAGGTAAAAGCCTGTGAGTTAGAAGTTCCAGAGTCTCTGAGGTACTTCTGGCTGGAGGGACTGCGTGAGAGAATTACAAATTACTTACCTGGTGCACTTCAGACATACAAACCTGAAGCTGGATGGAAAGACTGGCTGTGACCTGAAGTAACATCCAGGATAAAAAGCAACTTTTTGACACGGTTTGGTTTTAATGTAGATTTAGTAAATCCCGATCTGAGCACCAGAGATTAAAACCAATGCTCTCCCTGACACACCAAGGGTGTGTGCAGGCTTTTGGCTACTCACACAAGGAAAAGGGTGGTGTTAGCACCAGCACCTGAGGACAAATCCAAACAATGCCACTCCCGAGGTTTTAGGTGCAGACCTCAGGGGAGATCAGCAGGAGCTGGATGGGCTGTGATAAAAGGCTGTGGTAAAGGTCTCTTTTATGGAGATTCCATAGCTTTGGAATTTTTCTGCCCAGCCAGGCCTGAAATAACTGGTATATGGTCAGGAAGGAAGAAAAACCTGTTTGCCTCAGGCATCTGAGGTAAAAGCATCCAGGCAGCTTTTATGCCAATTGAACTGGTTTAAAATCACGCTTAGATTTGCTAAACTCTCAGGAGGGACAAGCCCTAAGGAAACACCTTCCAGCCAAACCCAACCTAACAAAAAGAAGCTGTCATGAGGTATCAGCTACAAGCCCCCATGTACCCTGGGAAGGGTTCACTCATTAACTTGGTTATTTTAAATGGAAAATGCCTTTCACCTGGAGAGTTCAGGCTTCCATTCCTCGTCTACAAGCCCCGAGGTCACTTTTCCTCCCCTCATTGAATAATTCATTCTGCAAGTGGATTGTAGTGACTTCAGGGTGTGTTGAAGGAGGGGTGGGGGGGAAAATCCTCATGGGGAAACACTGGGGTAGTTCACTCTGGCCTCTAGAAAACTGCATGGGGCTTTGTTTCACCCATGGGTTGTCCCATCTGGGTGCCTTCTGCAGTTCTGTGCTCTCCTGAGAGGACTTTTCCTCCTCATTTCAATTCTGGCCCATAGCTGAAGGCACAGCACTTTGGATCCAAGCCCTTCAGAGGACAGTCCTCGCCTCACCCTTAGCTGGCTTTAGAAACAATGCCTGAAGAGAAACTGGCTCAGCTTCTGTGTGGAGACACACCTACAGAGCAATGCATTCTGCTCTGGTTCACAGCCAGCATGAGAAGGTGTAGTATGGACTAGAACCTGACCCCAGTGAGAGTTTACTGACTAAGGCGTTGGTTTTCTGGACAACAGATGCACAAAACATCGGCATGATCGCGGGAGGAGTTTGTGGTGTGGTGGTGGGACTTGCCCTCCTTTTCCTGGTGGTGAGGCTGACCATAAGGAGGAAAGAAAAGAAGAGATATGAGGAAGAGGAAGCACCAAATGAAATCAGGTAACACCTAATTCTTCCCCGCCCAGCCTCCCTCCTTTCAGTTTCACACCTCTTTTTCACTACAGTTTTAAGTAATTTTAAACTTTTTAAAAAAGTTTAAGACAGTTAAACCCTTAAAGACAGTTAAAGTCTTAAGCTTTTCTAAAAAAGCTTTTGCAGCCTCCCCGAAGTATCTCTGTCGAATCTTTTGACTCTGAGAACTTTTGTGAAGGCTTTGCAGAAAATTAGATAAGTCTTCCCCGGCCAAATTAGCACAAAACTCAAGAAAATATTTGCTCTCACGCTTGTGACTTCAGCATATTAAATTGTAATCCTTTTCAATAATTCATGCCACTTGTCTGTTGCAGTTCTGAAAGGGGTTTTATTTGGTTGGTTTGTTTTGGGTTTTTGTTGTTTGTTTGTTTTCTTTCCAATTGCACTTGCTGTTTCCTTTTCCATTGCAATTTCTGTTTTCAATTGTGATTGGGAATTCTACAAGGCAGGCAGGTCCTCACAGTCTGCCTTGAGCCTTTGGAACAACTGTGCTTCTGGATTTAGCTCCAGGAGAGAAATCCCCTGAGTTGCTGCAGAGTTGAGAAGCCTCACCCCAGGCGGGAGTACCAAGAACGCTGACGCATGTTCTTTGAGCTCATCTGTTCCACGCATGTGAGGTCTGCTGCTTAACTCCCCTAAGCAGGGATTGGTCTCTAGCCAATGAGTCAGGAAGGAAAGTGCTGGAAAAAGATATTTCCAGGAATGAGTTTTAGCTGCTCCTGCCCTTGAAGCAACGCCATGCCTCGTTGCACCCTTTGTAAGAGTGCCTGCCCTCACAGGACATCTGTGTAGCATTAGGATCTCTAAGCCATTGAGCAGCTGATTGCTCTGCCTGGCGGTCAGGCTGCCAGCAGGAAGGCAGCCTCTGCTGATTTCTCCCCTTCCCTTTTGCCTCCTCTCTCTGCTTTCAAACCTTGCACACCTTATTTTTAGTTTGAGCCTCAGCCTCTTGCATCCCCTCTTTACACGTGGCTGTTACCTCTTTTCAGTGACTGTTACCTCTCTTCCGCTTCCTGCTCATCTTTTGCTAACCACATTGTGTTTTAACTGGAAGAACTGGTCTCAGCTAGTCCTGTCTAGGTCGTTTGTCATTAATGAGCAGGGATTACAGAGCAGACAGTTCTATAGTTCTATCTGCCACCTCTTTGGCATTCGCTCCACAGACCCCAGAGCCACCCACACAAAGAGCTGTCGTGTGCAGCACGTATTCTAACTCCATTTTTCTGTTCTCCTGTTATTTGAGCCCTGTCATCTGTTCACTTGCAGAGAAGATGCAGAGGCACCTAAGGCCCATCTCGTCAAGCCCAGTTCCTCTTCCTCTGGTTCCAGGAGCTCGCGCTCAGGTTCCTCCTCAACCAGGTCGACAGCCAACAGTGCCTCTCGCAGCCAACGGACTTTGTCAACCGAAGCTACTCCTCACCTAACTCCTCCCCAGTACGGCCAGAGGGAGACAGAAGGAAAAGAAACTGAGCCAAAGAAAGTCGACTACAATAACCTGATGAAAATGGGAGCAACACTGGTCATGGTGCCTGCCCAGAGCCGAGCGTTCCAGACCGTGTGACTGCTCACCGGACTCCTGCTGTCCAGAAGCACTTCACGTACCACCAGCCACATAGGAATCATTAGAATAGCCAGTTACCTTCCTGGTCAGCTTTATTTCTCATCACTTGTGATTATTCACACCACGAGAAGCCCCTCCCACTCAACTCTTTCTTACATCTTCCAGCACTGAGGTTCTGATACAGAATTTTGTTGTTGTTGAAAAGATGCGTTGGGGGAAAATGGAGTCGTCTTTTTTTAAATTATCTTTTTTTTTTTTTTTGGAAATAGATCACTGAGCATTTAAAAACTGTAACAGCTAAGAGCTGTACAAAGGAAATGAAGCCAAACCTCAGGATGTTTTTTAAAGGGATCAACAGAGACCTAGAGACACATAATAATCCAGAGAGGTTTTGTGGAGAGGGAGCAGTCTCTGGTACTAGCTTTGGAGTCATTGTCCTGTCTGAGGATGTTGAGGTGGACTGCTGAGGGTAGTCTGGCCTTCAACCTCAAAGGGAACTGACAGATGCTTCACCTTTTCCACGTTCAGTCCTTCCAGGGAAACACTTTTGGAGGCTGGAACCACAGTGGGAAGGAAGGGATCTCTCAAAAATATCAAGAGTCCGAAGAAGGCATGTGTCTAAACTAACTTCCACACTAAAGGACCCTTTATGAGCAGGGAAGAGAGGTGCTTTAATTGCCAAAACAAACTTAAGGATGCACTCAGAGACAGCCATGAGCCTGACTGCTTTTATGGTCAGCACTGCAAAGCTGCAGTAACTCCACTGGAGTGGTGGTCTCTGCAGCCAAGGAGCCTTAGTGACATGAGAACTGGGCACTGAATCCAGAATGAAGGCAATGCCTCAAGAAGTGAGGGCCACCAATCTGCCAAAAAGCCTGGATGAAGCATTTGGAAGATCTCTCTGCTGTTGCCAGGTTGTGAATTTACCAGTTTGGGGGTAAGCCCTGCTGTAGAAGCCTTATGGAGAGCTCTTCCAAGACTGAACAAACAGCTTTCAGGCATCCAGGTAAGACTGCAGGAGAGAGTGGTGGAGCATGTAGTGAGGTAAACACACCAGGGACAGGTAAACAAGCACAACACTGCTTCCATGGGACAGTATCTGTGTTCATTTAGACACCAAATGCTGGGCCACATGCCATTGTTGAGGCTTAAACCTTAGCATAGCTCTTAAATAACTGCAAGAACCATAAAAATTATTTTTGGTGAATAGAAATTACCCAGAATAAACGTTTCCAAGGAATATGAAGCTTTATGCTTCAAATTGAAGGCTAATAGGAGCTGATGGGAGATAGGGAGAGGCTTCCTCTGGAGGCAGATCTGTCACTTATCTATTCCTCTGAAGGACTTGGCTCTGATCACTGCCACACACAAGACACTGAGCTTGTAAGTTCTAGATTCCTGTATCCCTGGACTGCTAATGTTTTATTTAAAAAAAAGGGTTTTAGGGGGATTGGTTGGGTTTTGTTTATTTTTTTCCATTTGAGGGAGGGAAGATTTACTTCAATTTGTGGAATGAGTCTACAGGAGATGGATCAGCACAGAAGAACCATAGATCTACAATTCTTTCACTCCAGGGACTGCTGTTAATCACCTTCTCTGACTGAGACCCACAATTCTGGATTCTTGGCCGGAGATCTCAGGCAATCTGATCAAAGCCAGGCACTGCTTGGGCCACTTCCTTATGGGAATTAGTTCTGAAAGTTGCCCTGTACACAGAATTTCTCCTCCTAGGAGCAGTCACCCATTTTCATCACTGGTGCTGAAATTTCACTTCCTCTCCATACCCCAGAGTCAACCTTGCCCCCTGTGGTAGGACAAAGCACTTGAGTCTCCAGTTCAGACTGAGGAGACATCTGGTATTGGGTGTTTGGCGAGCTTCTACTTTCCTACAGCCTGGGGTTGGGCATGGTGTCCTTCTCCCTGGATACCCAAGGCACCCTCCTGGAGTACCTGTGCTTGGGTGGGTTTGGCAGTGGCTCTCACTGGGATTCTGCTGTGGTGACACCTCTCCTGGATCTTGAGCAATGGCTCAGGCTCTCAAAAGTGCTTCCAAAAGGTATTCCCAAGCTCTGGAGAGCATGAGCAGGGCTGCTAACGTAGTCTGTGGCTTCTTATCGTGCTTGATGTTACCTGTGTGGCATCTGAGCATCCTTACTGAACACATGTAAACCCAGGAGTGCTCTTCTCAGCAATGACTACATGTCTGGGAAAGCAGAAGTGTGTTACCACAAAATAAGGGTTCAAACAGTTGAGTCAGACCTCTGAGTCACAGGCCAGGCTTGCAGTTAGCAAGGAGGATGCTCTGCCTCCAGCCCAGAGGCCACTTGCTGCCGGCTAGGAGAATCTGCCCAAGGTGCTTTTGGCAGTCTCTTTCCTGAAGGCCTCTGCACAGAGCATCCCCTGCAGCCCTCTCCTGGCCTCCAGCTCTCCTGGAGAGAAGAATTCACTCCTCGTCCTGTGAGCGGGCTGCCCCGTGTCGCAAAAAGCACCGCGGTCCTCTGCTGCTGTGGAACAAAGGCGCAAAGATCTGTGGGTGGCACCAGGGTGATTTAAAATCACTAAGGCTGAAAGGCTGCAGTGCTTTGCAGACCGCACACCAGCGATCTCGGGGAGAAGACAAAGTCAATTCTGCACTCCAGTTGCCAGCACAGAGCCCAAAGGGAAATGTTCCTTACTCCAGGGAGATACAACACAGAGATCACTTCAAAGGGACTTTTTCAGAGCTCTGGTTAATACTATCACGAATTGCAGAAGGGAAGAAAACAAAACTAGAAGCCAAACTCTTTATTATTTTGTAAAATAGTGTACTTAAAGCATTTACTGTCATATACCAGTTATTACTAGTGTGATTAAACACATACAATGCTACGTAGCTCTCTTGTTTCTCAGCAGCCAAAACTAAGCTTGTATCTCTTCTACCTGCTATAACTGGTGTACTTGTACTGTGTCTGAACAACTCAGAGGAAAGCAAATATTTATTATTGATTCCTTTGAATCGATGATTTGATAATTTTTTGTTCTGTTGTTTTATAAATAAATGTGCTGCAGCAGAAGCACTGCAGCTCAACTGAACTTGTGCTAATGCTCCATCTTCTGTGGTATGATCTGTTACAAGCTGTCAAGCTGACTCCAAGGGGAAAAAAAACCAGTATGGAGTAAAAAATACCGTTTTTAAGATAATGGGGACTATGTGCATATTTGTGCAGAAAGCATGGGAAGCTGGTTTCTTTCCTGCATGGTTTTTTTTTTCAGTCTAAATTCTGTGACATGGTATGAAACACGTGAGACCTTGGGTGCATTGAAGTAAATGGGTGTTTTGACTTCCACACTGCTATTTCACCTCAGATATTTCAGCTGGGGATGTAGATGCTTCAAGCTAACACAGTAAATTGTGCCAACGCAGACACAGCAGAGACGCAAACCTCAGGTGATGCTGCCCTCCCACTCCTCCCATCTGCGACCTGACTCCTAACAACCACCTAAGTGTGTTTTAGCTCATCTCCTGAGTGTGACATAGCAAGGAAACCTTAAACAGCTAATTGCTCGGTTCAGACAATTCAGATCAGCTCTGCAGATAAACGATTTGGGCTAACTAACATGAATCTCGGGGTCAGCGGGATGGAGGTGGAATTCAGGGTAACTAAACGTGACTCTGGTTGATTCCTCTCACAGTGGTTCCGCCTTCCTTCCCTGGAGGAGTTTTGTGATCTTCTCTACTGCAATCTGGGAGGAAAAATTGCAACAAGAAGCACACAGCATTTAAAACACAGTGAACAACACTGTGGTCTCATGGGTGTGACCTTACATCTCTCCCTGATGAGGAAATGCTATCACTGGCTCTCTCCTGTGTTGATGACATCCCAAATCCTGATTAGGTGACACAGCTTTGAGAGGGGTTGTGCAATTGCATGCTTTTGTACAGAAAAAAAGGGAATCTTGGGTTATTTTTAACCTGGCTCAGTCTGTACTGATAAACTGAGGGGGAGAACCGCCTTGGAAACGTGATTCTCGGGCCTGAGCCGAGGTGTGCAGCTGCAGGAGTGGTATAAACGACCAGTGCCCCTGTTAGAAACAGCAAGCCTGTCTCTGATCATCTCTGCTCTCTCCCCAGTTCCACTCTAAACGCTTGAAGAAGCAGTAGTGCTTCAGCTCTACACTAAATCAGCTCCCCCAAATAATGCTGGAACTCAGCATTTACACCCCCCCCCTTACAAAATACTTGTCCAGCCTGCAGGGCCTTAAGTTTTCCCTAGGGACAGGGAATGAGCTACTTTTGTCCAGCACGTTAACAGCCTTTAATTTCAAAGGTAATGACTCATTTGCCAAACTGCCCTCCTCCCCGCACTGACTCACTGTTGTTGGTTTAGGCTGCCTTCGCTCCCTATCAGTCTGCTGTGCTAAACACTGCTGCACATCTAAATGTCACCATTGCATTGCAAGGAGCAGGTAGTGCTATTCTTAGATCCTACTGACATTCTGCTTGCGATTTTTTTTTTTAATAAAGCAGCCAACACAACACTAAAGGAAAAAAAATAAAGCACAGGCAATGCCTTGCTAACAGCACGGCTCTGGTGAGACCTGGAGCACGGTGTTTTCAGTGGAAGTTAGCAGTGTGTCTCTCCTGGGAAGTGTCTCCTGCACAGCCTGTGCTCTGGATGGGGTGGAGAATGCTGTGCACACCATACCTGGTCAGCTATGACTGGATTGACCACCTCTACCTTCAACAGCCCCACACTCTAGGATATGGAGCCCCTTTCCCTTCCCTCCTACACCCCACTCCTGACTCCAGACTACACCTTTTGCCACCACCTGAAGGTCCCAGTTGGGGTCCCAGCGCTGTGCCAGGCCAGGACCCACAGGCTCCATGACTTCCATGGGCCAGCACAGCCACACACAGGTCGTTTGATGGGGGAAGGATGAAACGAGAGGTTCGTGCCTCCCTCCTGGTGGGGGACCGAATGGAGACCGGGAGGATGGGGGGTGTCTCCAGCCCACGCGTGCGGGCAGCGCCAAGCGAGCACCAAGGGCCTTTCCGTGAGTCCCTACTCCGCTCCCGGCCCCTTCCCGTGGCATTCCACCCCGCCAAGGACCCTTCTCCGTGGTGTCAGACGGGGTGTCCCCTCACCCCGGTTCGGTGCCTTAGCACCGGCCGGGGAGGTGTCGCAAAGGCCGATCGCGCCCGGCGCTCCCCTCAGAAACGGTTCCCTCTGCCGCAGCCAGAACCGGGCAGCGGGGAAGGCACCGGGGAACGCTGCCTTCTGCCACACGGAGGGGACGGCTCCGGGAAGCGGTAGGCGCCGAGCCGCCAGTACCGCCGAGCCGCGCCGGTACCGGGGTTCCTCCGCCGGTCCCACCCCTGGGGGCTCCCTGCTCCTCGGACTCTCTATACCCGACCCGCCCGCCGTTAGCCGGACCCGGCTGCGCGGACGGCTCTCAGCCACGCCGCCGCCATCTTAGGGGCTCCCCATTCTCCTTCCCGCCAGCTCCGCGGCCTAATTAGCCATTCCCGTCTGGGAGCGCCCTTCCCATCGCCCGCCAAATATGCAAACGAGGCCCCGGACGCCGCGTTGCGATTGGCCGCCGTTCGCTCTCTAGCGCTCTTTTTTGTACTCCCGCCCCCGCCACCGGCCCACGCTCGCCGGTGTCGTCACCCGCGTGCGGTATATGGAGCGCTCTCATTGGCTCCCGCGCAGGCGAAGCTCCGCCCGCTGCGGGCGGGGAAGGAGCGTTGCGGAGCGGCGGGCGGTTGGGGTGGGGGAGCGGGGAAAGCGCATGAAGGTTCGAGAATACCGGCCGGCCGGCGGGTACGACCCCTTCCTGCGTACGTCACGAAGGGTGCGGGTTCCGGCAGACGGCCATTGGCTGGCTGGGCGGCCGCATACGCGAGCGGATTGGCTGGAGCTGAGGGAAGGGGCGGGCGCTTCTGGAAGGTTCTGCGGCGGTATTTAAAGGCGGCGGGGCGGGCGCGGAGCGGTCTCATTCAGCAGCGGGCTGCGGAGCTTCTCCTGTGATTCTCTGGGAGATTCATGCTACAGTTCCAGAAAAGTAGGGTTTAGTTTCCTCTCCTGTGATGGGAGACAAATGGAATGAATAGCAGGCTACCCAAATTCCCGTAGTCCTGACTGAATTAAAACCTAATGCCTGGTATTTGTTGCTTAATTTCATACTACAAAGGATAGGAGCCAATGATCCCACTTGTTCCAAATGTCAAACAGACTTCCAGTGACTTCCCTTTGCCCATTTTTATATTTCTTTTTTAAAGTTGGACATTATTGCCTTTGTGAATTTTCAGTCAATGAGATCAAAGCTTCCAACATTGCAACAACCTTCCATTATCAAAATAATAACTAGTCAAGAGCAGTGTTAATTGCTCATTCATAGCTGATGTCCTAAATTTGCACGAAAAGGATGATATTATAGAAAACTCAGAAAGCAAANGGGCGGGCCTGTGAGCCTTGCCCGGGGGCTGGGCACCGGCTGCCGGTCTGGCATGGGGGTAGCTTCGCTTAACGTGCTTATCTCCTGGGTTTTTTTTTAGGCAAGATGTCGAAGGGACCAGCTGTCGGAATCGATCTCGGCACCACCTACTCCTGTGTTGGCGTGTTTCAGCACGGGAAGGTGGAAATCATTGCCAATGATCAGGGCAACCGGACCACGCCGAGCTATGTTGCCTTCACAGACACCGAGAGATTGATTGGCGATGCTGCCAAGAACCAAGTTGCAATGAACCCAACCAATACAGTTTTTGGTAAGGCTTCCAGGACTCGGGCTTTGTGTGCAGGAGATGCAGATGCTCCCTGATCATACAAATTACCGACTATGATGGCAGGGTTAAAGTTTCTTCACGGAAATTAAAACTCTTTAATTAGCTTTTAGACTATATAATAAAGACTGTGTAGCTAATAGGCTTTTATTATGCACAGAGAAAGTGTGTGCCTTGCAGGCCTAAATTGTCTTGCTGCAGGCTCTTCTCAACAGCATTTAAGTGGTCTCATTCCTACTCAGTTTTCTGTACTCTTCTTTACCAAGAACTTCAATTTTTTTTTGGGACAAACATATTTAATATTACTGTTCTTTTACAGATGCAAAACGGTTGATTGGGCGTAGATTTGATGATTCCGTGGTCCAGTCTGATATGAAGCACTGGCCTTTCACTGTGGTGAATGATGCTGGCAGACCAAAAGTCCAGGTGGAATACAAAGGAGAGACAAAGAGTTTCTACCCAGAAGAAATTTCATCCATGGTTTTAACAAAAATGAAGGAAATTGCAGAAGCATATCTTGGGAAGGTGAGGCTTAGGGCTTGTGTAGAGTGCAACTGCCTACATCTGTAGTTTTTATGTTAACACACCTAACTGACTCTCTGCTGGCTTTTTTTTGCAGACTGTTACTAACGCTGTAGTGACTGTACCAGCCTATTTCAATGACTCTCAGCGCCAGGCAACAAAAGATGCTGGAACCATTGCAGGGCTCAATGTGTTGCGAATCATCAATGAGCCAACAGCTGCTGCAATAGCCTATGGCCTGGACAAGAAGGTACAGTGATGTCTCTGATGTTGAGCTGGTAGAGCTGCTGAGGGTGGCCATAGAAAGTGAGGTGCATTACTGAAATTGATCTCTCTTTTTCAGGTTGGTGCTGAAAGGAACGTTCTCATCTTCGATCTGGGAGGTGGCACCTTTGATGTGTCCATTCTAACTATTGAGGATGGCATCTTCGAGGTGAAATCCACTGCAGGTGACACTCACTTGGGTGGAGAAGACTTCGATAACCGCATGGTCAACCACTTCATTGCCGAGTTCAAGCGCAAGCACAAGAAGGACATCAGCGAGAACAAGCGGGCGGTCCGCCGCCTCCGCACCGCCTGCGAGCGGGCGAAGCGCACGCTGTCTTCGAGCACTCAGGCCAGTATCGAAATCGATTCTCTCTATGAGGGCATTGACTTCTACACATCAATCACCAGAGCTCGCTTTGAGGAGCTGAACGCCGACCTGTTCCGCGGCACCCTGGATCCCGTGGAGAAGGCCTTGAGGGATGCCAAACTCGACAAATCCCAGATCCACGACATTGTGCTGGTTGGTGGGTCGACTCGTATCCCAAAGATTCAGAAGCTGCTGCAGGATTTCTTCAACGGCAAAGAGCTGAACAAGAGCATCAACCCTGATGAGGCTGTGGCTTATGGTGCAGGTAAGGAATAGTGTGAGGGTGTGTGTGTGAGCCAAAGGTGTTGAGTTGAGGGGGTTGCTGGCAAACATTGAGCTGAAGTCTGGTGTAGGCCCATGGTCTCTGAGCTCAAAGCCATAAAAAGCCAGTTAATGTGATAAATTTGGGTTCTAAATACACTTGTAGCTTCCATCAGATGTCTAATAGTCATGGCTGAAGTGGGCTTAGATGCCTAAGCAAGCCACTGGTTTAAATGGGGGTGTGTGCAGTGCATCTTGCAGGGCTCTGATGGTTTTTCTCCCCCCACAGCTGTGCAGGCTGCCATTCTGTCTGGAGACAAGTCTGAGAACGTACAGGATCTGCTGCTGCTCGATGTGACTCCTCTGTCCCTGGGTATTGAGACAGCTGGAGGTGTCATGACAGTCCTCATCAAGCGCAACACCACCATCCCCACCAAGCAGACACAGACGTTCACCACTTACTCAGACAACCAGCCTGGTGTGCTGATCCAGGTAGGTGGTGCTGGGGTGAATCTTAGGCTGGGCTGTTGGCAGTGCTGGTGACTTAGTGCCTGGTTGCTATGATGAAAGTGATTCCAAAGCCATTCGTAGTTTCCACCAGAAGTCGAAAGACTCGTGTTGGTCCAAGTACCTTCCTTGGATGTCTGAGCGACCAAGTTCCTTCAGGATAATACCTGTGAAGACTTGTAATATGTCATGAAACTTAAAAGACTTTTTTAAATGACCAATTTTCTGGTCTTTCTTCCTAGGTGTATGAGGGAGAGCGTGCTATGACTAAGGACAATAACTTGCTGGGCAAGTTTGAGCTGACTGGCATTCCCCCTGCTCCCAGAGGTGTACCTCAAATTGAAGTAACCTTCGATATTGATGCCAACGGCATCCTGAACGTATCTGCTGTGGATAAGAGCACTGGCAAGGAGAACAAGATCACAATAACAAATGACAAGGGTAAGTGTGTGTCATGGGTCTTGGTCTAGCATGGAGAGAACTTTATCAGGAAGCTGGGAAGGGTTTCAGGTTAGCTCACCCAAACCAGGGGCATGTGCCATCCCATAGGATATGTCCAGTATAGGACAGGAGATGGCTCAAGTTGCCTCTTAACATGCATACACCTTGATTGCAACCATGGGCAATCCCTGAGGTTCTGTCAAGGTGTGTAAGGTGAGGGCACCTGGTGGCTTAAGAGCCTCCTGTGGAGGGGGGGTGGCTGTCACTCCTCCCCTGAACAGGACAGGCTAGAAAGTGATGTGAAACGCTGCTGTGTTTGCAGGCCGGCTGAGCAAGGAAGACATTGAGCGGATGGTTCAGGAAGCCGAGAAATACAAAGCTGAGGATGAGAAGCAGCGTGATAAAGTGTCTTCAAAGAACTCCCTGGAGTCCTATGCATTCAACATGAAAGCTACTGTTGAGGATGAGAAACTCCAGGGCAAGATCTCTGATGAGGACAAACAGAAAATCCTGGACAAATGCAATGAAATCATCAACTGGCTGGACAAGAATCAGGTATGTCACAGTCAGGGTTGCTGCTTCTGCCTCACTGAGCATGTGCAGGTCTGCTGGTTGCTATGATGAAAGTGATTCCAAAGCCATTCGTAGTTTCCACCAGAAGTCGAAAGACTCGTGTTGGTCCAAGTACCTTCCTTGGATGTCTGAGCGACCACAGCTTGCAAGCAAGTAGATTTTGGTTCTCTGCATCTGGCTTGCAAGTATGATCTGTAAACCTTGAACTCCTTAACTCTGGGAGCTATGCCCTGGGAGTAATTTGAGTGTTCTGAATCAGCCAGGCTGAAACACCAAATCCAGCCCAGTGACTGACTTGGGCTAAAGATGGGCTAAACTTAGGCACACCAGGTCTCAAGAAAGACCATAGAAATAACATTGGAGCTGTGTCACCTTAGCAAAGGCAGCTGGTGTTGAGCTTTTTTTTTGTGTTTTCTTTCCAGACTGCTGAGAAGGAGGAGTTTGAGCACCAGCAGAAAGAGCTGGAGAAGGTGTGCAATCCCATCATCACCAAGCTGTACCAGAGCGCAGGAGGAATGCCTGGTGGGATGCCCGGAGGATTCCCTGGGGGTGGTGCTCCTCCATCTGGTGGAGCTTCTTCTGGACCAACCATCGAGGAGGTGGATTAAAGCCAGAGAGAAATGCATTCCACTAGCAGTTAGTGTTGGAGGACCCCTGGGTTGGGGGTTAGAGTGAAGGACCCAAACCTGTAGGCACATCTGGGTATTTTCTGCCAGATTAAAACTCCATAACTGAGCTGCTGTAAGAATAAACCATTTTCTGGGCATTTTCAATACTTGAACGTGTGTGCAGGAGGGAGATGGATGCCATTGCACTTTACAGTACTGTCAACAAGTGGAAATGCAATTCATGTCCGGTGGAATAAAAACTATTTAATGGGCATCACCTTGGCTCTCTGTTTGCTTCTTTGTCTGTGCAGATCCCCAACACCCCCTGGGAGCAGGGTGGCCTTTGTGCCTTGACCCTTGGCAGTGGCTTAAATGGCTCCTTGGTTCTGGAGCCTGAGGAGTAAAAGGGGAAAGGTCTGGTGTTGCAGAGCCTTGTGGGTAATGGTAGTGCTCTTCCAGAAGCAGCTCTGGCTTGGGCTGTTCTGCAGCTCCATCTGTGGCTTTTTGGCTCCCCCTAGTAAAAGCTTCCTCCTTTAGGGCTGGTCTGTGCCAGAAATGCAACAGTAACCACAAGCAATGCCTTTTCCTACCTGCAGGTGTGTAGTGGTTGGGGAGTAGCTGAAGCTGAGTCCATAAGTCTCCCAAGAAGTTAGGTAGCAGTTTAAACTGTCAACCCACAGCACCACTGAGCATCTTCAGGACAAAAAGCTGCAGGGCAGGTGGGTGTGTGATTGAGTGTTCCACACCTCAGGGACCCCCTGGGCTGGAGGGTGCAGAGGTGCCTAAGCTGGAAGCCAAGGGAGGGCTTTGGGGGTGGTCTAGTTGTGACCATGTGTACATAGTGGGAGGGTGTGTGTTAAGTGACAGCTTTAACTAACTTATTATAGAAAGGAATTATTTGGAGTAAGTTTACTCATGGTTTCTCACCTGGGTGATAATGCTTCCCTGAACTACCAGCACAAGGAGAATTAAAGGGACGTTCATTTTTAACAGCAGTGCTTAAGGGAAGGAGATGGCTTTGGGCTCTTCCAGCAGAGCTGGAACCTCCAGGGAGTGGTAAAACACTTTGTATCNGAACTAAACTGCATTGTTTACTAGAGGGATTATTTGGAGTAACTGTTTACTGATGGTTTCTCACCTGGGTGATAACACTTTCCTGAGTAACTACCAGCACAAGGAGAATTGAAGGACATTCAGTGCTTAAGGGAGAAGGAGATGGCTTTGGGCTCCTCTTCCAGCAGAGCTGGAACGTTCTGGGAGTGGTAAAACACTTTGTATCTCATTAAATCAGGACAGTCTGGTTTGGTTCCTTTCCTGGAGTGGTGGGATATGGTAAAGGAGAAGCTGCTCCGGCTGCCTCCCTTCTGCTGCCTCCCTCCTGCAGGACTTTAAGGCATGGCAGGGACGGGTGTGGGCATCATTATCACCTGCTCCCAGGGAAGCCCCGCACAGCAGAGCTCAGTTCACCTGCTCCCTGTGAAACTCGTCCCTAGAATGTAGTCATTGAGTTGGAGGGGGCTGGGAACCACTGTGCAGTCCAGCTGACCACAGCAGGACTACAGGTTACAGCCCCTTACCAAGGGTGTTGTCCTCTCAAACCCTGACAGACATGAACAGGGTGGCATTGACCCCTCGAGGAAGCCTGTGCCAGGCTTGGACCCCCCTCTGAAGACAACTCGAGATCATCCAGTCTGTCCAACAGCACCAGGTCAACTCAACCTGTCCTGGAGTGACCCTGGCTGCGTGTGTTTGGAAGCCCTCCAGGCACAGTGACTCCACCTCCTGCCTGGGCAGCCTGGTCCAATGCCTGACAGTCACTGCCCTGGTCCCGCTGGCCACGCTGCTCCTGGTGGAAGCCAGGGTGCTGCTGGCCAGCTGGGCACACTGCTGGCTGGTGTTGAGGGGGCTGTCCAGGTCCTGCTCTGCCAGGCTTCCCAGCCACTGCCCCGAGCCTGTGGCGTTGCTGGGGGTTGCTCTGGCCCAAGTGCAGGGCCTGGACTTGGCCTTGTTAAGCCTCATACAAGTGGCCCGTTGCTCCAGCCAGTCCAGGCCCCTCTGCAGAGCCTCCCTCCCCCCGAGCAGGTGGACACCCCTCAGTTTTGTGCTATCTGACTGAGAGTCACATCCACCATGTGACATCCACCCATGACCTTTGTGGTGCTGAGGTTGACCCCTGGTCAGCAGCAGGTGGGATGGGGGTGGGGATGGGGAAGAATATGAAGGGCTGAGCTGAAGGCTCAGGAAGTGAAGCAGGAGCTGGGTGCCACCAAATCTGCCCATGGTGTTCCACCACCATCATACCTGCTGGTGGCTTGGGGAGACCAACGTCATCGCTTCAACCCCCTCCCCATCCTCCCCTTCTTTTCCCTTCCCTCACTTGATGTGTTATGACATCATATGTGTGGAATGACCCCTTTGGTCACTGGTGTTGGCTGTGCCCCACCCCCACAGCCCCCTGTGGTGGGGTGTGTGAGCCACACACATCCCTGAGCTGTCATCATCGCTCACAGCCACCCCACCAGCACCACCGTGAAGGAGCGCTGACGTCACTCCAGCACGACGTCACCTTCGCACAGCAGTGACGTCATCAGGCCCCTTCCCATTGCCGGGGGGGCTGTGAGGTGCCCAAGAGCCGGAGCGTTAATGACACTTCGGGCTGCGATCACCAGGTGGCAGCACAAGACCACAGAATGGCGAGGAGGCGCTTTGGGGGTTCGCATCCCCCTTCAGACACACCCCCCCCCCCCCCC
>VXBZ01012276.1:206407-217256 GCA_013399135.1 Heliornis fulica
CCTGCGTTTTGAATTAAACTGTAAAAAGCGTTCCCGGGGGTTGTCACAGCTGTGATGTCACATTACCGGCCTAGCCAGGCTAAGGGGTGAGGTGTCACGGTGCGAAGGACGGAGCAGCGCAGGTTCAGGCTGAGGGACAGGCCCTGGGGCGTGTGAGACTGAGATGAGGGACAAGGGGCTGCTGCGGGGGGGTCAGAGTCGCACCGGCACTTGCAGGAGGGCACAGGCAGTTTGGGGGAAGGAAAGGGATGGCAACTGGTGACATTTCACCTTCCTGGGAACAAAGAAGCCTGAGGAGCTGCGTGCACAAGAGAGGAACAGTGTTTGTGTTAATGTGTGGCTAATTCGAGTTCAAGTTCTTTCCCTTTCTTTAAAAACTTTATTTCTATTTTCCACCCTTTATTCTTTGTTAAAAGATGAAAATTCAGTATTTTGGGTGTTCTTTTTTTCCTGCCACCAGTGTTTCTCGACCAGGCACTGATTGGGTAATAGGCCTGAATGCTCCACAGCCCTCCCTGGTGATGCTGGTGTCAGGGGTCGGCACCTGTGGGGCTGTGTGTGTGCTGGCAATGCTGCTGCTTGGCTGGGAGAGCAGAGCAACAACCCCAGGTAACCTTTACACAACTTATAACTCGTGTAACTTTTGAGTATTTTACTTTCTTCTGAAGGGCTGGGGGGTTCAGCTTTGTTTTCTTGGCTGATGGGCAAGATCTGTCTCTGTGGGGACAAATCAGAAGCAGTGTCACCACATCTGACAGCGACAGCAGAGCTCTGTGGGAGCCCAACCCTCTGTTCAAGTCCCTGGCTTTCCCCACCACCCAGTTTTGCAGCCAGGCAGCTCTTGCAATGGTTTGGTCTTGGGCTGCTTGGCTCCCATACCACAGCTTCTTCTCTTTTGTAAGGTGTCCCCAGTTTTTCCCCTGCTGTGAGGGACATGAAGGAGCTGGCTATGGGATTCACCTCCTTTGTCTTATCACAAAGGGCAAAGTGTCTGGGGGGGTGGAACTCAGGGACTACCACGGTTTTGTCTCCCTGGAAAGTCTCTCCTGAAGCTGCTGTGTTGAATTAGTCCAGAAACAGTAGTAGAACTGTAGAGGAGAGTCCATCTGCTCTGGATTCAGCCTTGCAGCTTCCAGCTGGAGCAGGGAGACTTTCCCAAGTTCCTCTGCTTGGTGTGGAATAGCTGAGGGAATTGTTCTCCTGCCTGGTTTAACACCACAGTGCTTGGGGAGTCTGAAATGCTGATGCCTGGGGGCTGCTGGTCCCTGCAGCCTCTCCCAAATGCTTTAGGGAGTTAAGAGTAGTTGGTGGAGTAAAGTCCAGCTGAACTGGAACCTGTTGGTGACCAGTATTACCTGTTTTGGAGGGAAAGTTAGAAAACCTTCTCAGTAAAGAGGGCTAAGGTGTGGAGGGGGTGTCTTTACTTGCTGTTTCACTTGAAGAGGCTGAGTTTACCTTTGCTGAGGAGGAACTCTTGGTTCCCTTGCAGGTGACACAAACATGCTGCATAGCCTGTCCACGAGGCAGGACTGAGCCTGAGGGTTTGTTTTATGGGCTCAGAAATCTGCTTGACCACTGCTGACTGATTTCTGGGTGTCTTCTCTGAGGCAAATTAAATTTCTTTGCCTTTTCAAAGCATTTTGATGTGTGTTTTCAGAGACAGGGAGTGCTGTGGCTGTTTGGTAGAACAGGTGAGGAGCATCCTACTGGCTTGTTACCTAATTTCTGTGTGTGGCAGATGGAGCACATTTATTTTTTGATTAAAACTGGGGTGGAGGTATGTGGTTTTAGTTTGGGCTTGATGGAGGTTGCTGCTGGAGGCAGTAACCCAGCTGGGGAGACCTTCATTCCTCCTGACCCATAGGAAGCCCAAGTTGGGTTTGAGTCAGGATGCTTTTCCAGACAGCCCCATCCAAATACCTGATTCAAGTTCTTGGAAAACCACAGCCAAAGGGTTACCCAGGGAGCCTGGGAGCAGAGATAGGAAAAAGACCTCTGGGTTCCTTGTACAGCTTTGTTATCACATATTAAGTGTTCTGCTATTGTGGTGTGCAAACCTGTGTGTGCTCTGGGAGTTTATTTCCTACACATAAAGCAGAAACACAAAGGAAGGGAGCTCTGGAGAGGCTTTCACAGCTTCTGGGAGAGGAAAGTGTTTTGCAATAAACCCCAATAGCTGTCTCTCAATAATGCTTATGTTTTGCAGGTAAAGCCAGGCTTCAAGCCTGCAGTAGCTTTAAGGATAATTAACCAAGCTGTGCTTGACTTTCCTACCTTGGGGAAGAGAGAGCTCCCTCCCCTTCAACAATAACAAAGGTGCTGTTAACTTTCAAATCATGCTCAGGGACCCACAGCAGGGAAGGAGAGTGATAAAAACACCCCAGGGAAAGCAAAGAACTGGGTGTTCAGCAGCAGGTGGGGACAACTAGTTGCAAGGAAAGGGAGCTGTGGCTTGAAATTGCCGTTACTGAAGGGCTTGCTGTAAAGGCAAAACGCAGCTAAAGCGGGAGCCCCAGCAGCCTGCTCGCTGCTGAGCCTCTGCACTTGGCTCCTCTCCCTGGTCAAGTGCCCGTTTTTTCATCACACGATTGACTCGGCGGCTGTTTTGTTCGGGCTGAAAGACGGGGGCGCCTGCTGGAGGAGGTAGTCAATGGGGAGGTCCCGGGGCCTTGGAAAAGCGAGGATGAAGAGGTTGGCTGCCTTTGAGCTGTGCACCCAGGTCCCGTTGAATAAAGGTTTCTGCTAGCAGCCAGGCTGCAAAGCTGCTTCGGGGTGTCTGGGTGGGAAGCAGGGTCAGGGTCCTGGCAGGGTGTGAGTAGCCAGCGGTGGCCATGGGGGATTTTTGGCACTTGGGGCAGAGCACTCCGGGGTGGTCCTGAAGTGTAAAGTTGGTGCCTTCAGTTCTGAAACCCTTTATCTCTAGCAGTAAAGGAGAAAACATCCTGTGGGATGCAAAGGCAGGTGTATTATGGGCTGGTTTATAGAATCATGGAATGATTAGGGTTGGAAGCGACTCCCAGAGGTCATCCAGTCCAACCCCCCTGCAAGAAGCAGGGACACCCCCAACTAGATCAGGCTGCTCAGGGCCTCATCCAACCTGGCCTTGAACGTCTCCAGGGATCCAGGGGCATCCACCACCTCCCTGGGCAACCTGTTCCAGTGCTCCACCACTCCCACAGGAAAGAACTTTTTCCTAATATCCAATCTAAATCTCCCTCCCTCTATTTTGAAACCATCACCCCTTGTCCTGTCACAACAGGCCCTACTGAACAGCCTCTCCCCATCTTTCTTGTAGCCCCCTTGAGGCCCTGGCAGAGCGCTAGAAGGTCTCCCCGGAGCCTCCTCTTCTCCAGGCTGAACAGCCCCAACTCTCTCAGCCTGTCCTCGTAGGAAAGGTGCTCCAGCCCCTTTAGCATCTTTGTGGCCTCCTCTGGACCCTCTCCAACTGGCCCATGTCCTTCTCATGTTGAAGGTTCCAGAACTGGACACAGTTCATGAGTTCATCATGAGCCTTGACAGAAAATAGAGCAAACCTCTGGCATGTCTGCCTGTGTTTTGTGTATCATGGGGGATTCTGTGCAGTTTAAAGCATCAGCGGAGCATCCGAGCCTGGCATCTGGGAGCAAGGCCCAGGCAACTGCCTGGTTTATACCCTTGGCCACCCTGTCAGTGGATTTATTCCCAGCACTGCCTTTAGTTAGCAGACAGGTGGGTTCCTCACCAGCCCTCCTCTCAGCCCTCCTTCACCCCTCGTGCTTCTCCTGCTCCTCTTCCACCACCCCACATCATCATCCCTTCTCCGTCGATTTTCCAACACCGCCTAATTCTATTATTGGGAATGATTTCCCAGCGGGCAGTAGTTTATTTCTGTCATCAAATCTCAGATGAAATCTTTAGACATGAAATATTTAGCCTGATAGCCAACAAATCACACGTAGTGTTAACGTGCCACAAGCTGCCTGGAGGCAGCATTAGGCTGTAATTTGAAAGCGAGTGAAGTGATAGCGCCTGCTCCTGCGAGCCTGCATCCGACACGCAGCCTTTGCCAGGGCTGCTCATTGACAGCGAATCGACTCCCACTAATAGCGTGAGGGAAGGTGGCAAAATTGGGGGTGATGCAGAAAATAAAGCCTATTGACCAGCCAACTGCAGCGCCTCAGTAGCCTTTAATCTATGATTGCCCTTGATGGGGGGGTTTTAATGCAACTTTACCGGCAATCGCGTTTCCAGGCGCACGCTCTGCCTGCTGGGGAGCGCTGTGAAAATGGCAGAACTTGGATCATGCTGTTGCTTAGAGCTCATAGGTATTGATTGAGGCTGGGCTCAGGAGTCTGGGTTATAATTATTTCATTAAACCATTTAATGGTTATCAAATATGAGCCCTTCTACCGTTCCGTTTCGGAAGTGCAGCGAGCTTTAAGTTTTATTGCTAATCCATCTTCATCTTATTTTTCTTAAATTGCCTGATGCTCCCAAGTGGTGGCTGTTGTCCTGCCAAGGCTCTCTGCGTATCGATCCCAGGAGAGCTGCTCTTGGTGACGCTGGTCTCTCACGTGGCACAGGGAGATGGGATTATTTGGGAGTGAACCTGCGTTAACAGGTCATCCTAAATAATAACCAGACACCCTGGTCCTCTCTCTCACCTGGTTTTGCCATGGTGGAGTCAGTCCCAGTTTGCTGATGGAGAAGCTAAAAAATCAGCTTTATATTGTCTGGTGGAGAAGACATTCAGTCTGTTTCCTTATGGAAGATATTTCATCCCCCAGTTTCTCATTTGACCAAGGGAGTTGCTTGCTTTTTTTTCCTACTTATTTGAGGATTAGGGATGAAAAAGGCTGTTCACTACCACCAAAATCCTCTCCTTACTCAAAGGCTGTTAAGGAAGGAGGAAATTCCCCTTCCAAAGTGTTTTTGAGAGGATGAAAACAGTTATGTTGTTTTTTTCTCTTCTAACTGGAATATGGCTGCATCCCACTTGGTCCCAACTGTTTGAGGCAGCCTTGGTAGGCAAAACACAGTCTGTTGCTGCATCTCAGCGCTTCCCACTGTCCCCTGAGGTGTTATCCTCAGCATGGCAGCTCAGAGCCCCTTGTAGTGGTGTGGGGACATTGTAGGGGGCTGTGGCAGAAAGGAGACAACTTGGGGGGTGCTGCTTGTGGTGCCAGAGCAGTTCCTGGCACTATCTCTGCAGGCTTTGGACTTGTTTTTCTGTTAAAGTAGACCAAATCTTCCAAATTCCTCTTCATTTCACTTTCCCTCCTTTTGAGTGGTACATCAGGTCAGGATTTAATTCCTCTAACTGGAAAAGCCCCACAGGACCCAGGGGATCTGCAGAGATCTCAGGGCCTCTCACCGGCTGCCCCGGGGCACGCTCCTGCCCTTCCCAACGCCCCAGTGCCTTTCAGAAATCACCTGGACCACTCAATTAAAACATGGAAAAACCTGATGAACCCAGGTCTGGGGGGGATAAGCAAGGCTCCAAGGAAGTATCTCAGCATGTATTTGTATTCCAGATCCACAGAAAACCTGTATTTGTTGGCACCTTTTCATTAAAACCCCGGATGCTCTGGAAAAAAAAAAAAAAGCTCCATCTTAATTTGAACAAACTGATTCCTTTTTCCTGTGGGCAGGAGATACAGTTTTGCAGAGTCCTTTATCAGTATTCTGAGCTGCCTTCTGGCAGCTGCTCATTTTATGTTGCCTCAACCTATGCTGACCTCATTTTCTATCACAGAGCAGTGAAGGATTTGGTAAAAATTAGTTATATTAGTAGCTCCCGATACAGCCAGTTTATTTGTGATATGACAAATATTTCAGCCATTAGGATCTTTCCATCTCTTAGCAGCTTAAATGCACTCACTTATATTCCAAATCACTGCTTAATTTAAAAGCCTATTTGTCTAGATTGTTGCAGGCATGAAAAAAAATGCAGAACACTTACCCTTTCAAATAGGCCTGTAGCACAAGCAGAGTTTGTGCCTGTGATTGGATCTCCTGCTCCATAACTTTACACTCAGAGAAGCCACACACTAATCACTTAGTGTGCAGCAGAAGCACATCAATTCCACGGAGGAAGGGTGGGCACGACGCTGAGGATGCAGAGGCTGGGTTGCTGCTTCTCTGCAGTGACTCACCAGCCGTGCCTCAGTTTCCCCACCCGCCCTGCTGGGATGTGGGAGGTAGTTCCTGGCTTTCTCGGTCACCCACCGGTTTGGGAATGCTGCATCTGCAAGATAGTCACTGGGGGGCTAGGGAAGGGCATGGGGGGCTACAAAGCCACCCCCTGGAGTTGGTCAGGGGGGTGTTAAAACTCTCTATGTCACTGTCAGCTCCTGGCTGCTTGGCAGGAGGCTTCAGCTCCACAGGAGGTATGTGCTGGTTTGATATCTTGGGGGGACACACACGACACTTTCATGCCTCCTGCGACCCCAACACTTCTCTAAAGTAAATAAATCGATGGCAGTGCCTCATAAATTTGGCTTGCTGGCCCCTTCTTCTCAGCCCTGTGGTTTGGGGGGACCACAGGGGAGATGCTGGGGTGCTGTGACTCCCTCAAATCTTCCTGGCATTCATCCAGGCCATTGTTCCAGGCTTTTGCCCCACACCCAGGAGTCCTGAGTAGCTCTTTTAGAGACACACGTGTTATTATTTGTCAGAGATAACGCCAGGGTGTAGCTACAGGGCCACTTGAAGGAGCACATCGTGTCTCCTGCAAAGAGCACGGTAAAATCCCCAGAGCTGCCAACACTCCTGCTGCAGAAAGGTGCCCAGATCCCCTGGGCTGCCCTTGCTCCCCCTCTCTCTGTTCCCACGGGGAACTTCTCAGTCCCCTTTGACGTTTGTCTTCCACTCAAATCTAGGAGGCAAAATCCCTTCCTTCTGCTGTCGGTGCCTGCCTGGCAGGTGAAAATCACAACAGGACCCGTTGTCTCCACTGGCTCCTCTCCCTGGGTACAGGAGGAGCTTTCCCTCTGTGTGCCGCATCACGGAGCAGCCTCCAGCTCTGCTTCCCCTGGGGATGCTCCCATGGGCACGGCTTACAAAAGGGAGCACTGCACAAGGGAGTTGTTTCTGTCCAAGGGATGAGTTTACATGTGAAGAATTCACAGGCAGGTTGTGCACCCTGTTTCATCCCCCCCACAGGTCTCCAAACCTTTTCCCCCGCCCCCGGGAGCTCCTCGACCGTCCCTCCTGGGATGAGACAACACTGGATGGTGCCCTTTAGCTTTCAGGAGGTGAGACTCAAAGGCTGAATTTTTTTTTTGCGAGGAAGGAAGGAGGTTTTTACCGTGGGACCGTGTGTTGCTCCTTCCCAGGTAGGTGGTGTCTCTGGATCGCACCTTGCAGCTTCACAGAGCAGGTAGTGATAGACCTGCTGATGTACAGAGCAATGGGAGGCAAAGGAATTCTCCAGCTATAAAAGGCAACAGCTGGAAAAGCCATTTTCTTCTGAGGGAAGGTCCTTTGCTTGTGGCTTTAGTCCCTGGGACTCCCAAGCATTGGTAATTTTGCAGAGCATCCTTTGTGAAGAAGCGAGAGAAGGAATTTAAAAGTAAAATCCTGCTCACAGGATTTCAATCCTGCTCACAATGCTTTCAATTGTGTCAAATGGGATGTTTGATATCTTCTCTAAATGTTAATTATCTCTAAAATTGCAGCAGGTTATGGCAGAGGATTCTAGCAAGCAACATCTATTGTAATGTAACTTGGTCTTGACAAATTCTCCTGTATGTTTCACTATTAAGGAGAGACATTGATGGAGACATTGTTAATTGCTAGGAAAAGCTACACAAAACCAGAGTGAACTGTAATTCTTGCTTAGTTTCACTATTCAACTTGCAAGACTCTGGGAGTTCAAATGCTGATGGAAGTGTATCGATTTTCCCCTATATTGAATGCTTCCAAAAAAAAACCCCTCAACAAAAAAACCCAACCCACCTCCCGTGATGCAAGTCCCATGGTTCCAATTAAAATCACCTGTTAACTTAAAAAGGTCTCTTTTTAAAAAGGGTTTAAAAGATTTTCATTTAATTGATTCAATGTAAAATGCCCTTTACAATTACCACTATAAACTACTTGTTTCCCACTGTGTAAGACCCAATTTGAGATGTTTATCAAGACTTTGCACTCTTTCCACTCTTCATACTGAGTTCTTAAATTCCTTATTGACAGCTTGCATCTGGCAGCAATGGATATTTTTAGTTTGTTGCAAGAAAGCTTTTAAAAGGGTTGTAATGGCTTGATTTTGTCTCTGTGGTCTCAAGCGATAAATCAGCCCTGAATGGCCTCGTAAGTGTGGGCAGTGCTGGGTGCCCTTTATTTCAGAGCGGTGAAATGACATGATGCAACAGATTTCTCCTTGCCTTCCTCGGGGTATTTCCATGGAGGCAGCACTCTTGAGTGCAAAGATCACACCCCTCATGGGTTTTTTTTCCTCCTTTTTTTTTTTGTTTTGTTGTTTGTTTGCTTGGTTTTGGTGTCTGACAATAAACTTCTTTGCGACGAATGAACGTTACGGCACCAACAGGTCTTAGCATCAGGAGACAGGCACATCCCAATTTAATTGAGCCAAATGCTCTTATTAGAAGAAAAAGAAGCAATTAAAAAGCCAAATGCTTTCATTAGAAGACAGCAGTTTGATAGTTGAATACCTTTGCTACCTCGCTGTTCATACAGACCACAGACACTTGATGTTTTTTTTCAGGTGAAACAGGCAGAATAGCAGTGGGTTTGCAGTGCACAAGCCCCCTCATTCTAGATCATAAAAGTCTCTCAGGGGGGTTTATCCATGAACACTGTGCCCCTGAGCTGGATGGTTTTACAGGTGCTCAGCCCACCCTGCCCCATCTTCTGAGCAAGGGACCCAGACCCCGAAGCACATCCCTTGATGTAAGGCAGAAAGCCTGCAGAAACTGACTGCACAGGGAGGAGGAGCAACTGCTGGAGGAGAGAAAGAAAAGGGTTGTAGTAAAGGGTTCAGAAATCCAAGCCCACCTTGCTGGGTGTTTTGAGCCAGCAAGGGAGCTTCAGGGGTTTTGAGTCTGGGAACCTTCATCTGGGGCAGGGCAGATTTTCTTGAGGACCTGAGAAACCATCCCTGTGCCCTCAGCTCGCTGGGCCTGTGAAACAGATGTTTTAGCCACCAACCATCCCCACCCTCCCACTCTTCAGTTTTACACCACAGGACCTTTGAGCCCCTGGAAAGTGTTTCTTCAGGCCTGAGCTGAGGATCTCCAGGTCCCTGCTGCTAACCTGGTTCTGCCTCAGAAAACCCATCAATCAGCTCTTTCTTGTGCATCCTTTGGGCACCAGAGGAAAAGAGATGGGGTTTGGGTGGGGGTTTTTCCTCCTCTCTGGCAGTCAGAGTAGGTTGAATTTAGGGAATAGTGGTCCTGTCTCTGAGGGGTGCTTTAAATTCACAGCCTCCTTCAAACTGAGCAGACATGCTGTTAAGGTGAGCCTGACACGTCAGGCATCTGCCCATGATCCTGCAAAGTGGAGTGGGGGAGCCTTTTCCCCCTGAAAATCCATCTGTGCTTCCATGTGTTCCATCTTACCGAGGGGAAGTGCTCAGACAGCTGTCCTGCACTCTGCATCCCTGCCTGCATCCCTGCCTGCATCCCTGCCTGGCCCACAGTGAAGGTCTAGCCCTCTCCCCTCCTCAGAAGGGGGCTGGCTGGTCGTGTAGCTTGCCCTGGCCAGGCTTCAGCTTCTTCTCAGCATTTCTGGGGGAGCTGGTTGTAGCTTCTCTGCTACATGATCATTGTGAGCACCCCCTTATTCTGGGTTAGGGAGTGACTGTGAGGGGTTATTTTACTCTGTCACCCCCATGATACAGAAAGACAATGAGAAAAAAGCTGAAATAACTCCTTGCCAGCTCCAGGTAGACCCACAGAGCAGTGCCAGGGCTCAGCTCTCAGCTGGACACTGATTCAGGATGGAGTTGGGGGGAGCTGTGACCAGCGCAGCACTGAGTGCATGTCCATGTCCAAACCCACTGCTGCAGATGGAGAGGAGTACCTGGGGTCCCTTGGGCTGTGCTCACCTTTCCTGACCCAACCTGTATGTTCCCAAGCCAAGGATGAAGGCCAGTGCTTGCTGCCAACATCAGGAGCAAGAAGAAACCTGCCAGCCACTGCATGGAGAGTGGGGTGTCGTGGAGGGGCTGCAAGCACCGTGGGGTTTCCTCTCCTCAGGCAGGCTGTGGTTTTTTCTGTCTGGCCTGGCAAGGCCACCCTGCCTATCTTCATTTAGGGAATTTGGGGTTTGGTGTTTGCACTCTCTATGCAGTGCAGGCTCATCCTCGCTCTGGGTAACCAGAGGGATGAGGAGGTGCTAGGCTGTGGAGGTGGGACAAAGTGGGGTGAAGGGGGATGCTGTGTTGGTGATGCCTCAATCCCCTGTATCACTGGCCTGTCTTCTTTGTATGGGAGGGGAAACTGAGGCACAAAGTCTGTCTGTCTAACAATCTATCTCTCTCATCTCTCTATCATCTCTCTATTCTCTTCATCTATCTATCTATCTATCTATCTATCTATCTATCTATTTTTTTTCTTTCTATCTGCATCTTTCTATCTTACTCCCTGTTCTGGTTCACCCCTCGGATTACTATCCATTACTCATTGTTCAGTCAGGCAATGATGAAGTCTCTCAGAGAAGCCTAAGAGCTATCAAAAGAGACTTCAAGGGTTTAGTGAGGCTGATTGAGGGAGGGGGAGCACAAGTGGTGTTTTCCTCTATCCCAACTGGGGTGGCGAGGGACACGGGGCGGGTTAGACAAGCAGAGGAGTTAAATAGGTGGCTGAGGGATTGGTGCCACCTTAGGAACTTTGGGGTTTTTGATCATGGG
>VXBZ01012276.1:231823-245146 GCA_013399135.1 Heliornis fulica
GCCCGGGAAGCACTGCCGCCGCCGCAAAGCCCGCACCGTTTTCTCCGACTCTCAGCTCTCCGGCCTGGAGAAGAGGTTTGAGATCCAGCGTTACCTCTCCACACCCGAACGGGTCGAGCTGGCCACAGCCCTCAGCCTCTCCGAGACCCAGGTACCGGGGCGGCGGGGACCGGGGGCACCTGTATCCCGTGCAGCATCCTCAGCTTCTCTCTTTAACTTTTATTCCTTCTTTTTTCCACCCACACCCGCTTTTCCATTTTTTTTTTCCTCCCTCACTTTTTCTTTCTTTCTCCAGGTGAAAACCTGGTTCCAGAACCGGCGGATGAAGCACAAAAAGCAGCTTCGGAAAACCCAGGACGACCCCAAGCAGCCGGGCGGCGAGGAGAGCCGGGAGCAGAGTTCCCCGGAGCCCGACCTGCCCGAGCCGGCCGGCGCTGAGCCCCGCAAGGGTCCCCCCGGCCCCTTTCTGCTCCAGGACCCCGAGGACGAGGTGGACATCCTGGAAGAGGGGGACCTCTGCACCGGCCCCCACCGTCTCTAGGAGCCCCGGGACCCGGCCCGTGTTCACCTGCCTCCCCGGGGCGGCTTTACCACGGCCCCGCAACTCGTCCCTGCCTCCCCAGCCTTCAGTAGTGCCGGAGCTCAGAGGGTTGGGGGGCACTTTTTAATTTATTTTTTGTTTTGGTTGTTTTTGGAAGGAGTTGTTGATGCGGGGGGGATCCTCCACCCCGGCGGGCAGGTGCGGGACGAGGGCAGCGATGCTTTAGACGGGGCCGGGGACCCCGCGGTACCTCCGGCTGGCCCCCAGCATCACCCCACGTCCGAGCTTTGCCTGCAAATCTGATGAGAGGGGGAGGTTGGGGGAGAGCAAAACGATGCGAGTTTCCCCTTAAGTTTCCCCTTTCCTTCGAAATATTGGACTTATTTTTTTTCCCCTTCCTCGAAATTCCCTGGATTTTAAAATAAATGTATACCCGTGCCAGCATGTTGTGGTTACTGAGAGCGGCGGGCAGAGCAGGGCACGACCCCCGACCACCCCCAAAACCTCCCCACCTTCTCGAAGCACCGGCGAGCGGGACAGGTGCTCACCGTTCCCACCCCAACCCCGCAACCCGTAGTGCGGTCAGGTCGGGTCTGATCCTGGGCAGAGCTTCCAAGACACGCAGGTACCCCCTCCCCTCCCCCAAAAAAGGTAGAAACACCCTCCAAAAACATAAGGAAAATAATTAACAAAAAAAAGACCGTTTATTTAATTCCGATATGGGAAAAGGGAAGGGGGGAGCATCACGGATAACTCGATCCTGCCAGGGTTACTCGGAGCGAACGCGGTTCCAGGGAGCATGAGAGGCTCCCTACGGCTTGGGGAAGCACCTGCACCGGCAGCCTGATTCCTTCACCGCCTTCAGGTGCGAATCATCACCCTCCGGATAATTTTCTTTTCCACCCAAAGAGCCCCAAACCTGGTCCCGCGGTTGGTGCCTGCTCTCCCCGCATCTCCTTCTCCGAGCTCCGCGTTGCAGCCGGACAGAGCGCTCACCGCCTGTGCTCGCTTTGCCAGGGGAATGGTTTTAATTTACAGGTAAATTAACATTTTTATTTTGATTTTTTCCTCTCCTATTTTTTTGTTTTTCTTTTGGGCTGAGCTGGTGCCGGCAGATGCGCTGGGAGCGCGGCGGAGGCTCCGCATCTCCCGGGCAGGGCTGGGGTAAAAGCCGGTAAAAGCCGGGAGCGGAGGCTGTGCTGGCTCCGATGGTCTCTGTGCATCCCGCTGCCACGTCGGTGTCTCCTTAGGTTCCTGAATTTCCACCTTCCTTAATTTTTCTTATTAAACGGGAAGTTAATTTGTTGTTGTCAGCACTTTCAGGGCATTTTGGATTATGGAATTTTATGAGGAAAACCGCGCCCCAGTTTAATATATAAAATATAGATGGTTGAAATGCGTATTTGCTTCCTTTTTGCGGGTTTTCCTTTATTTATTTTTTTTTACACATAAAATAATAAAGATTGGGTATTGGGGGGAGGGGAACACCCAATACCCACCCATCTATCCAGAAAAAGTATAGATATCTTTTTCATGGCATTTATAAATACTCCAGAGCAATCATTTTCATCGACAACAATAATTTTCGTCAACAAACTTTGCTGCTCTGTCATCTGCCTCCCTAAAAATGATAACTCCGAGGGTGAACCCAACCACCTTCCCCCGACTGCCTTGCAGTGATTGGAAGCGCGGGGTGCAGCAGGTCATTGCACATCGCCTCCTCGCTGGCTGGAAATGCTTCTTCTCCCAACTCCGTGGCTGGGAGGGGATGGGAACTGGTTTTTAAACCTTTCGGTGCGACGCCGCTGCTCGTTCGCGTCCGGACTTGGTCGCCCTCGAAGTATTTTGTTCGTTTTGCTCTGTGCTGTCAGCTCTCCCCTCTCCTCCCCTGAGCGCAGATTTCCTTAGGAACTATTAAAAGTGATGTCAAGGAGAAGCTTTACTGCGATATTTCCATGATAATTGGGTTTATTTTTTTTTTCTGACCGTACCCACTGTTGCTGGGTGCTGTGCATCGCAGCGGGCGTTCGTCTCGCTGCCAGCCCGGCCAGTCGTGCTCTGCTGGGGAGGTCAGTGACTTCACACTGCTCACTCAGGTGGACCTGCCTTTGGGAAGAGGGTTGGGTGGAGAAGTGTTTAGAGGAGCACAAGAGAAATGCCTTTAGCTTGGTGGGTGAGGGCATTAGGAGCAAGAATAAAGAGCTAATAATGGAAAAGAATCTGAATGTAAAGGGGTATTAAAAATGCTGTTTCTGTGTGTCTGTGTTGATGCCTTTTACTTCTGCAAAGAATTATTATTATTACTAAAGATATAGGGATGTAAAGGTGCTGTGAGCTGGAAAGAACACAAGGAAAATGGGCAGGAGAAGAGTAGGAGATCAGGATGTGTTAGTGACAGAAGTTTTTGGGCACAGGTGTGCAAAAGCAATTTGTCTCCCCCCTGTGTATTTACAGGGATCTTTCCCAAGGCACCCAGTGGAGGCTGAGGAAATGGTGGGTTCAGCCAGTGGGCACTGCCAGGCTCTGCCCCCCAAGAGAGATGGGGGGGTGTGGCTGTGTGTTTTGCAACCAAGTATGTCCCCTAGAAGTTAGTGCTTGTCTCCGGTGGGGTATCAGGGCCTGGGGAATTTGCACACCCCCAGGCTGGGGGTGTTTATAGTGTGGCTCTTGAGGGAGGGAAGGAGCTGGGCTTCAGGTGCAGGCTCTGTGGCACAGGACCTTTACCATGCCATGACCCAGACAGCAAGTGAGGTCACCTCACCTTGGTGATCCTCACCTTGGTCTCCCGAGTAGGGCTGTGTTTGTGGGACCCCTTTGATGCAAGGTGCTGAGGTTTCTCTGGGGCACAGAGGTGTGACCAAGAGCCCATTCCCCTTTCTGCCACCAGCATTATCACATTTAGGATGTGCCAGGCTATGAAGAAAGGTCAGAATACGAATCAAAACCACTCAAGTCTCTGCTGTCTCTCTCATGCCATTACAGCAACTCTCTTCTTCGCCAAGTATCTACACCAATTACTGAATTAAAATCCACAAATGGCCACCTCTCTTCACCTCTCCAAGGTTCTAGGCACCTTGGCTAACATTTAAAATTACAATCATGTTTAAAACCACAGCCACTGTGAGAAACACACGCAGACTGGGAACCACCCAGCCCCAGCCCAGCCGCTGCAGGGCTGTGTGCTGAGCCCACGGGAGAAGGCTTTGGGAACAGGCTGCTCTTCCCAGAAAGTTTGGTGCAACACAAGGGGAAAGAAACTGAGATGGAGGAAGGGAACAGTCACTACCTGAGGCATCCCCTCCCACACCAGCTCCTTCCAGGCTGGGAAGCAATGTGTGCCAGGCTGGTGACAGTTTTTACCCAGTCTGGGCAAGCTTTTGGGCAGAGGTTACAGTGTGGCTGGGGAGCAGAGAGCATCCTGGGGAAGAGACATGTGCTTCAGTCTCATTCAGATTTTTTTTTCTCTTAGAGTAAGTGAAATGAGCTTTTATTCCTGGGTCCTGACAGTGATGTCAACTTTTTCCTGCTGCTGCTTTCCCCAAGAAGCTTGAGGAGAAAGGGAGAGATTGTTTAGGGGTGGTCATCTTTTTTGTTTTTCTGTTGTTATGTGTTTTGGATTTTTTTTTCATAATTATGTGAGTTTGGGGAAATGGTGAGGTTGAAATAGCTGCAGGAAATAGTTGCTGGAAATGGGAAATCTTGGAGTATTCCCTATTTTTCAAGAAATCCACCGAAACTGATTTTCATGAAAAGTCTTCTGGGAGTTTTTTTTTAAATTATTATTATTTAAACTAAATTGTTTCCTGCTATTTTAACACCAAAGTGGTTGATTTTTGCTGTTGCTTTCATTATAGGAAATTTTAAAAAGTTCTAGAAAATGCTACCATGAACCTTTGCTTTTTGTTTTGATTTTGGGAATTTTCCTGTCTGCTGAACTTAATAGTTTTAACTTTCTGGGGACTGGAAAGCAGCTCGAGGCCAAGTTTCTTCCTTCTGTGGCTGGTGCTGTGTAAAAGCAGATCAGATATTCAACAGCTAGAGCAGAAATAGTTTGTGAAATCTTGCTTTGAAACACATGTGTAATGTCAGCCCTGAAAGTACTGGGTGCTGTTGCTTGGTGAGGGTGGAAATAACCCATGGCCAGGCCCAGTGAGTGATCCAGGCATTGTGTGTCCTACATAAAACTCTTTCTACAAGTTCATCTCATTATTTCTCTCTGCTGGCTGATCTTGGTGTAATTTTTTCTTTGGGTTTTCTGAAGCAAAGTTTCTTCAGGTGTGGGCCATGCTGAGGAGCAGAGGAGGTGAATGGAGAGAGGTGCTGATTACAGCACTACAAACAGAGAGCTGTAGCCTCCTGAACTGATGACTTCGTTCTTCATCTCTTCTAGCCACAATACTAAATAGCATCACCTTAATTAACTGCAAGCTCCTGCTCAGATGGTCTTAGCTTAAAAAGTGGCTTATTTCTCTCTTGGATTTACCTTGTTTCTATATTATTGTAAGCTTAGGTGAAACCCTTGTAGCCCTGTTGCTTTTTCTGCCTGCTAGGGTACATATAGTCTTCCAAGGAAGAAGTTGGTTTTATCTCCCAGTAATAAGGTAGCTCTGTGACAGAGGTTTCTGAAATGCCATGAGGAAAGGCAAGCTGACCGAATTCTGTGACTCACTTTGTTCAGCTGTTGCTGGCACCACTCAACTCGCTGTCCTAAAGACTCAGCATTCTCCGGTGTTGTGGATCTTGTTGCCTTTGCCGTGACTGCTGGAACAAACAAACCCTTAAGTGCTCCTGTGACACAGAGCAAACCAGCCCCGCGGTATTACCTGCAGCTGCCTGCTTTGCCCTGACGATTATGCAAAGCTCTTGCTGAGCTGCTGGATGCTTCTTTAGCATCTGCTCGATCCAGGTTTTTGGCTCTGTATCCCTTGTGTTCAAAGCCGGCTCTTCTGCAGGGCGGGCTGCTTTCACTCACCCCTGCCAGCTGTCACCGGTGGAGGTTCACTGCCTCTACCTATCCCAGCGATGTGCGTCTGGAGCTCGTCCTCACACCACGGGGGCAGTCACCAGAGCTGGTCCTTTCTTCACATGCCAGCTTATTCTCCTGCAGAGAGCACTTAAATTTTGGACAATGCACAAACTAAACATCAAATGATTAAGAAAAGGCACATTCTTTGTGATATTGTAACTTACTGTAGGATTGATCCCAAACAGGAGATGATGGCATCAACTGCTTGGCTTGGGAGCTGTTTGGACATGAGCTTGTTCATGCCTATCTGAGGTACTCAGTGACTGCAGGAGTTAGACATACTCTTGTCTGGGTTATAATCCTCCCCTTTGACATTCTGTCTTCAGAGATGCAGGGGTGGAACTCAGCTTTTAGGCTCTGCCTCATGTGATGTTTTTGACTGAAGGTGGTATCAGCTTCTACACTTCTAATCTAGGATATTAAGAGACAGTGGCACTGGAAAGAGCCCACCAAGTCAATGTTGAGAAGCTCCAGTGGGTGCTGCACACAAAACACGTTTCTGCCCCTGTGAAGACAGGCTGTGTGCATAGTAACACAAGTACCATCATGCTCTGTGATAGCTGTGCTGGAGTCGTGGGACTATGGCAGGCAGGTTCCAGCTCAATCTCTCCCTGAATACTTAATGCAAAATTCAAGGCCTATTTCTTATTTAAATTCCTTGCCTTCCTAATTTGAAAGACATTAAGTTTTGGCCTTTGCTTTTAAGCAGATGGATGCTCATCATTTACTTGTATGGTCCCTTTTTGTGCCGCTGTACCTGATAGGTGCAGGGAAAATTTGCATTAATATTAAGGTAGATCAAAAGATTTTCTTTCCACATATGCTGCAAGTAATATCTTTTTCTGGGAGGAAAAAAAACTCAAAAAACCCCCCTAATCTTTCCAAATTGTTTGCAAGATGATCACAAATCAATCCCCATTCCCACCAGATCCAGCATCATACAAGTACACACAATTTCTAGTTTAGCATGGGGTTAGTATTTAAATTTAGTTTCCTAAAAGTGCATTGCATTATTAAAAAAAAAACCCAAATGAAACTCACCACCAACCCAGAAAGACCACCCTAATTTATGGGAGCTGTAAAAGGTAGTAGGATGACAGATAGGGAGGAAGGTGATCAATTAAGACATTAAGCATTTTGCACCACATGGACGCATCTGCATGTCAGCCAAATAATAAGGCCATCAGCTCATTTTCAGGGGGCTGTTGCCTACTTCAACTCAATCCTCAGATCAAAGAGAAAATGTCTGCTTGCATTTTCTAATCAGAAAAGGGATGCTAATTTAGGTTCCTTAATGTGTGGTGGTAAGAGACTTCTTCAATTAACTGAATTCTATAGCTCAGAAAATAAAAAAAGGGGGATACAAAGGGAGTCAGGCTGGAAAGGCAGAAGTTCTCATTAAATCAAAGGTCCAATATTCATTACCTCCAGCATCTGGGGCTAAACACTAAACATGGAGATCATCAAAGGGGGTTTAATGGGTTAAATTGAGAATATAATCTAATTAAAATATTAGATACGAGTAAATAGCTCTTTGATATTCATCTGAAGGTTTCATTAAAATAGGTACTTGAGGTTTGTATTAAGGGGGGATTATCACTTTTAAGCAGAAACAACAAGTTGAGGTTCCCTAATCAGAAATGCTTCAAAGTGTTGCCATTTGGTTTAAAAATAAAAGTAGAAAAGCAGCAACTGGCAGAGCAGGGAAACATTTACCCAGCCCAGTTTGATGGGTCATACCTCAGGCATCCATGTCCTGCAAGGAGGGGGCAAATGCAGTCCCCAAAGGGGAGGAGGAAGGAGGCTGAGGCAGAGGATGGTCCTGTTCATTTGATCATGTCCACTGCTGCAATCAACAGGTTGGAGACCATCTTATCTCTCAGGAGGGCTTTAAGGAGAGGAACATGTCCTTTCTCCACGCTGGACAGATGCAGTGTTGATCAGTTCTTCCCACATTAAGTTGGGAGCCTGACTGGAGATCCAGGGTGCATTTCAGCCACTGACCCACTTTCAGGAGGACTGAGCATCCTGAGTACTGTAGGATCTAGGTCAAGCTCACCCAAGACTCTATAAAATAAAAGGTACAGGACTTTCCCAGCAATGTATATTGTACATCCAATGCCTTGATGTCACTGTACACCTACCAGAAAATTATTTCCTGTAAAATACCCAGCCAATTAAGTGTTAACACTTAATGTGTTGTTTTACACATTTCTGTCCTTACCTTCAACCATCTAGAAGAGAAAGCCATTTCAGAGATATTATTTCTTTTATTCCCCACCTTGCCTCTCCACTGTTAGCCTCCTTCAGGAGACTTGAACCCTTTTTTGCCCAAATGCTAATCCTCTCTCTCCTCCCATGCAAAAAAGCACCTAATAAATTAGATAAAGCAATTACACATAATCACAAGGTGTTTGTCTGTTTGCTTTTCCTTTTAAGTAGCCTGTTTTCTTCAAAATTCCCTTGCTGTGTGTTCTAGTCACATTTCACATGTTGACTTAATTCATAATTTACTAAGTTAAAGAAATGGAACCATCATAAGAAACCCATCTGTTGGTTGTTATTTTTATAGATTAAATCTGTTAAAAGCTGCTTCCTCTTAAACATGTAATTCTCAATTATCCACAGTTACTCAGCATATTTTCCAACTGCTTCTGGCTAATAACAGACTGTCTGCATGAGCAGCCAGCACTTGTTTTGAATTGTCCTCTCCCAGATGAAGCTTCAAAATTTCGGTCTTGATGTGACCATTCTTCTCAAACAGAGTAAAATTGGAATAATTAGTATTGTATCACTTCTAACTGCTATGTTTGGTGCACATTTTTTCTCTCTTTCTTACTAGCAATCAATTATTTTTGGCTTTATGGACAGTCTGCCAGTCTCCTCTGCACTTTGTAAAGAGAAACACTGCTGATATTATGATCATCAAACAAAATGGATGTTTATTTTCAGTGTTTCATAGATATGTCCATGTGTTTGACATGTCTAAAAGTGATCCAGCTGTGACAAGCTGTGGAAGGGACCTGGAAAAACCATCTAGTCCAACCCCTCTGCCTGAGCAGGGTCACCTAGATTAAATCACACAGGAATGTGTCCAGATTGGTCTGGAGTGTCTCCAGAGAAGGAGGCTCCACAACCTCTCTGGGCAGCCTGTCCCAGGGCTCTCTCACCCTCACAGGGAAAAAGTTTTTCTTACATTCAGATGGAACCTCCTCTGCTCCAGCTTGGACCCAATTGCCCCTTGTCCTGTCACTGGCCATCCCTGAGAAGAGCCTGGCTCCATCCTCCTGACACTCACCCTTTATATATTTATAAACATTAATGAGGTCACCCCTCAGCCTCCTCTTCTCCAAGCTGCAGAGCCCCAGCTCCCTCAGCCTGTCCTCACAAGGAAGGTGTTCCACTCCCTTCAGCATCTTGGTGGCCCTGTGCTGGGCTCTTTCAAGGAGTTCTGTGTCCTTCTGGAACTGAGGGGCCCAGAACTGGACACAATACTCTAGGTGTGGTCTCACCAGTGCAGAGTAGAGGGGGTAAAGGACCTCTCTTGAGCTCTCTAAGACAGCTGATTCATCTTATAGATGCAACTTCTAGATCAGTTGATTTCAAAGAAGAACAGAAGAGATGATTGTATAAAAAGTTACACAGGCAACTGTTGACATTTTAAAAATAAGGTATATTAAAACTGATTCTAAAATTCAACAGCGATTCAACTCAAGTCAATTTTGTATTTCAACAGAGTAATAAATCAATATGTGATGGTCACTGCTTATAATTAAACAGTTCAGACATTTTTGCCTTGAAGAAACCCCTAATAATTTCAAAATACTTGAAAGATATGAAGGCTTCTGAAAGCAGCTACAACTTGCTTCTCCGTCTCGTGTCTGTTTTGCAGAGTTTCCAAGGATGTAATTTTCGGTAAACTGTCTCTGTTTAAAGTCTGTGGCAGAACTCTTTCCTCTTTCACCTCTTTTTGTCTTGCTGTAAAAGTCTTTGGTTTAGGAATCTTCTTAGCATATTCCAGTGCCTAAAAAAATGAAGATTGGGGCAATTGAGTAAGTGAAAACCTGACCAATATTTCCAAGAAAATGTACATGTTACACTGCCAAGGTTTCTTGCAGACACCACCAAAATATCTACTATTAGAATCATAGAATCATAGAATGATCAGGGTTAGAAGTGACTCCCAGAGGTCATCTAGTCTGGGAACTCCCAGAGTTCCCAGAGTTCTGTTGTAACCACTCACTTTCTATCACGACTGGAAATGTCTTTTACCAGTATCACCCAGTCCTTGCAGGACCTGCACATGCTATACTGATGATACAAAGAGCAGCATGAAATAAACCACCATTCCAGTCCTTTTTCTACTTCAGATGCTCTGAGTGCTGAACAAATATACCATGAAGCAGAGGGAGAGGAGGGCAGTAATGGAATACTCCAAGAACCGCCCTTCCCACACCGGCCGAGTGTTTACTTCTATCCCATGTCTTCCCAAGCAGGTTTTTCTGTGGCAGTATGTAGGTAAAACTGCATGTGTGAATGTGAGATGTGGGTAAAGACAGCATTGTGCAAAATATCTAAGTTCTTTTAGGAACTTCTGAAGGAATTCAAAACCCTTTTGACATGTGAAGGATGAGGTTTCCTCGCTTTTTAGGTTTATGTGAGGTTTGGGAGTAAATGCAAGTAACTGAGGAATTCAACTGAGCTAAACTAAACTCTCAAACTTTTTTTTCCTTTCCTGGAGCATGCAGTTCTCATTCATCACCTTGGAGAAATACCTGTTAGCATGCTTTCAGCACCAAGCAGGTGAGCTCCTGCAGAACTGATTGGATAAAATATATGCTATTTCCAGAGCTTTATTACTTCCTGCAATAGGGAAAAGGTGCTCCCTTTGTTTGTTTATGTATGCCACCATCAAGTAGTCAGTTGTTGCTCATTTGGACTATTTTTGAAGGCCAGTGAAGGCTAAAGTGATGTTATATGGGCTTGAAAAATAAGACCAATTACTGTAGCTATGCAACTGAAGTGAAAAGAGTTTGCGAGTGAGACTGACAGGCAGGTGAATAATAGACTAATAAGAGGATATCTGTGGTCCATTAGAAGAGTGCATTCTGCAGTAGTGTGGCCTCTACTGCTGATGTGAAGCAGAGCATGTGCTGCACTGGGTAATGTTCCTAGGGGGGTCCCTTTATTTCCACCCTTTCTCCAGGAAAACATCACTAGCTGTTTAAGGCAAGTTGGGGACTGGGAGTTTGGGTGGAGGCCTGCTCCGTTTCCACTCGGTACCCTCTCGTGATGCATGGAATAGACAGCTGCTGGCAAAGAAATCAGCAGCTCTTGGCATACATCTACAGCTGGAACAGAACAGGCACACAGATGAGCACTTGTCAGGATCCCATGGCAGTAGAGATCCTTAGAGTTGTTGAAAGGAAAATCAAAAGAGAGAAACTATTCTAGCCTAATCTGAGTGCATAAAATTTATGCTTTTTCACTGTGCAAAGTCCAGAATCTCTTCCTGCATGCATTTTAAAGGGACTCTGATCTCACCTTCTGTCTTGACACTGAGATGAACTTGGGTTTTGTAGGTAACCTTTGAACTGGAGCAGCGTTTTTGATATTGTGTTCCCGAACTTGCTTTGCATATTCCTTTTGTTGCTTTAACTTCTCCTTCTGACGAAAGGAAAAAAAAAAAAAAGTGTGGTTAATTAAATGTTTCAGTGGATCCATCAATGAAACACTTTTTCCCCTCAGGGACTTCCATTTACACCTCTGCTGTTGTTCAACCTGGCTATGCTATTGATCATTCCTCAGCAGAACACAACAGGAAATCCTGATAAATGGCACAGCTTTTTTAGTCACTCTTCATTTCTAAGAGCTTTTTCTTGGACTGTATTGAAGACAGAGCTCAAGAGAAATGTGATGGATACATCCTTATTCTGAATGTTTCAGTGTATCTGTTCAGTTCTAAAAAAGGCTGTGCAATGCCTGTTAAAGCCTCTGTACTTACCTTTAAAGTCCTGAATACCATGTTTCATTCACTTAACCAATATTCTGTGTCTTTGTATTTCCAGCAATTTGTTATGCTCAAATTCAGCAGTATGCTCTCCCTTGTCCCTGTTATCAGACATTTGTCAATTATTTCCCTTCAGTGCAGTTCTACCCCAGTGGCATGCCAGGTTCCAGAGGTGTTATGATGGTGCCAGAAAGATGCAGAGCCCTGGGCTGTGCATTGCTCTGTCCATTTCAATTTTATATCTTTAATCTGTTTTGTTTATGGCAAGGAGGAAGAAAATGCAGGGGCTTCTCAGGGATAATTTTATAATGTTTCCTTCCTGCTGCCCTACAATGTGTATAAAGAATCCTTTAATAAAGCATGTGTTGTCAGATTAACAGGGTCTCAAAGCATGCAGGATGGAGTTTGCAGCACCTCAGATACATACCTGCTGCCAGACACTCATTATCAGCAGAGAACAGGTGAAATGATGCTAATTGTTCAGATATGTGCTCTGAACAATCTGTTTCAACAGGGTGGCTTGCATCTCACTGTTTTCTTCTTGTGTGTACACCACTTCTTTTACTTCCACTCTGGAGGTTAGGCAAACCTTCTACACTGGGATTGACAATGCAGCTCAGTCACAGGAGTGTGTACTTAACCAATGTGTAATTAGCCCTGTTGAATTATGTGAACTACTCCCTGTTTCTGGAACTACACATCCAGAGGGTTAAAATTATCCCACGATACAGTTGTCTTTCCATCTATTTAAACCTCCCCTTAGGATCTCAAGCTAGACATAGAGTATCAGACCAATATAAGTTGCTCCTCAGCAGTGATTCCTTTGTCATTCTCCTCTAAGTTCCCTTTGCACAACCAAAAAGCAGATGATACAATAGGGACCACTTACTTTCTCTTTGATTGCTTCATAGTCAGGTCCAAGACCTCCAAGCTTCACATTGAGGTTAACGTAGGCTTTCGAGCCACGTGACTGAAAAACAAACAGCATCTCCCTTTATATGATTTCACAGAAAGGATAATTAAAGCAAAGTTTGTAGCAGACACCCAAGGTAAGAGCAGGATCCAACTTGCAGTCACATTCTTACCTGCACTGCCTTATTTGAAGGATTGTAAGTGACCAAAAAGATTGAGTTAATTGCATGAGTCAAATTACACTGTATTTCCTTTGAATCTAGGTGGGTAATTGCCAGTCATCCAAATGACAAAGCAATACTTTCTTAGGCAAAAATGATCTTTTGTCAGCTTTATTTTTCTGCTTGGATGTTATTAGAATGAAACAGCAAAGAAAATGTTATAGGAGAAGCGCAAAGAAGTACCTGATTTTGGTGGTAAAAAAAAAAGGGCAAATGTTATTAGCAATAGTAACCTTTCTTTGTTCTCAAAACTACAACAGAAAGATTTTCACAGACAGTTGAAAAATACATGCCTGGCAGCACAGCAAATGCTATAGAAATGTGTAGGGAAGACAGAAGATGAGTGCTGGGTGATGCCATTTCAACACTTCATGAGGTTACCGTGAAGACCCCAATATTTTCAGAAGCATTTTAATTAATCTCAAGAAACACTGGGTTTAGAAGTGGATTGCATTTCAAGAACATGTCAGTGAAAACTCTCTGTGATCAGCTCTGTAGTAATTAACAAGTAATGCATAAACAACAAGAAATTTCTGTATGCAAATAAAGCATGAAGGGACCATTCAAGTAAAACTCAACTGCAGAGAAACTGCTCTAAATTCTCTATTTGATG
>VXBZ01012276.1:245385-260374 GCA_013399135.1 Heliornis fulica
AAAAAAAAAAAAGTGTGGTTAATTAAATGTTTCAGTGGATCCATCAATGAAACACTTTTTCCCCTCAGGGACTTCCATTTACACCTCTGCTGTTGTTCAACCTGGCTATGCTATTGATCATTCCTCAGCAGAACACAACAGGAAATCCTGATAAATGGCACAGCTTTTTTAGTCACTCTTCATTTCTAAGAGCTTTTTCTTGGACTGTATTGAAGACAGAGCTCAAGAGAAATGTGATGGATACATCCTTATTCTGAATGTTTCAGTGTATCTGTTCAGTTCTAAAAAAGGCTGTGCAATGCCTGTTAAAGCCTCTGTACTTACCTTTAAAGTCCTGAATACCATGTTTCATTCACTTAACCAATATTCTGTGTCTTTGTATTTCCAGCAATTTGTTATGCTCAAATTCAGCAGTATGCTCTCCCTTGTCCCTGTTATCAGACATTTGTCAATTATTTCCCTTCAGTGCAGTTCTACCCCAGTGGCATGCCAGGTTCCAGAGGTGTTATGATGGTGCCAGAAAGATGCAGAGCCCTGGGCTGTGCATTGCTCTGTCCATTTCAATTTTATATCTTTAATCTGTTTTGTTTATGGCAAGGAGGAAGAAAATGCAGGGGCTTCTCAGGGATAATTTTATAATGTTTCCTTCCTGCTGCCCTACAATGTGTATAAAGAATCCTTTAATAAAGCATGTGTTGTCAGATTAACAGGGTCTCAAAGCATGCAGGATGGAGTTTGCAGCACCTCAGATACATACCTGCTGCCAGACACTCATTATCAGCAGAGAACAGGTGAAATGATGCTAATTGTTCAGATATGTGCTCTGAACAATCTGTTTCAACAGGGTGGCGTGCATCTCACTGTTTTCTTCTTGTGTGTACACCACTTCTTTTACTTCCACTCTGGAGGTTAGGCAAACCTTCTACACTGGGATTACACCAATGTGTAATTAGCCCTGTTGAATTATGTGAACTACTCCCTGTTTCTGGAACTACACATTCAGAGGGTTAAAATTATCCCACAATACAGTTGTCTTTCCATCTATTTAAACTTCCCCTTAGGATCTCAAGCTAGACATAGAGTATCAGACCAATATAAGTTGCTCCTCAGCAGTGATTCCTTTGTCATTCTCCTCTAAGTTCCCTTTGCACAACCAAAAAGCAGATGATACAATAGGGACCACTTACTTTCTCTTTGATTGCTTCATAGTCAGGTCCAAGACCTCCAAGCTTCACATTGAGGTTAACGTAGGCTTTCGAGCCACGTGACTGAAAAACAAACAGCATCTCCCTTTATATGATTTCACAGAAAGGATAATTAAAGCAAGGTTTGTAGAAGACACCCAAGGTAAGAGTGGGATCCAACTTGCAGTCACATTCTTACCTGCACTGCCTTATTTGAAGGATTGTAAGTGACCAAAAAGATTGAGTTAATTGCATGAGTCAAATTACACTGTATTTCCTTTGAATCTAGGTGGGTAATTGCCAGTCATCCAAATGACAAAGCAATACTTTCTTAGGCAAAAATGATCTTTTGTCAGCTTTATTTTTCTGCTTGGATGTTATTAGAATGAAACAGCAAAGAAAATGTTATAGGAGAAGCGCAAAGAAGTACCTGATTTTGGTGGTAAAAAAAAAAAGGGCAAATGTTATTAGCAATAGTAACCTTTCTTTGTTCTCAAAACTACAACAGAAAGATTTTCACAGACAGTTGAAAAATACATGCCTGGCAGCACAGCAAATGCTATAGAAATGTGTAGGGAAGACAGAAGATGAGTGCTGGGTGATGCCATTTCAACACTTCATGAGGTTACCGTGAAGACCCCAATATTTTCAGAAGCATTTTAATTAATCTCAAGAAACACTGGGTTTAGAAGTGGATTGCATTTCAAGAACATGTCAGTGAAAACTCTCTGTGATCAGCTCTGTAGTAATTAACAAGTAATGCATAAACAACAAGAAATTTCTGTATGCAAATAAAGCATGAAGGGACCATTCAAGTAAAACTCAACTGCAGAGAAACTGCTCTAAATTCTCTATTTGATGTTTATTGTGTTGGTTATCCCTATTCTGTTGTGATATACTTACACTTTACATTTAACTTCAGGTACTGTGAACAGCAAATAATCTAGATGTCTACAACAACACTGGGGTTTTCTCACTTCATGTGATGAGTATGACTGCATTTGTTTATTAGGAAAAGCTTGATTTTACTGCAAGACACAGTCTTATTCTCCATGGCATTTGTCACATATGAAACATGAGAAAACTACTGAAAATACAGGACAGAAACAATGGTTTGAACTCAGGGAAACAAAAAGGGAAGGAAATCTGCCCTTCAGTTACTATCATAATCCAGCTAATTCTTCTCAGAGGCATTCAAGCAGCAATACACAAACTGCCTCCTAGATGAAACACATGAGTAATTAGTCCAGCTTAGTTTGTCTGCCCTGAGACTTGAGGCTAACTTCTTAAACATTTAATTTGTCATGGACACACAGGGGTATCTCTATGCTGTTCCACTGCATCTGTAGTTAACTGGTTGCAGTATGAAACTGGACACACAGAAAAGACAAAGAGAACCAGGTTTTAATGAGGACCAAACCGGGATCATCAGGAGACTTGTAATAATGTTTATGCCGTTAGCTTTACAAATCCTCTAAGTTTGGTGTTGTTCAGTTTGATTCCCTTGGAAACCAAGAGATTTGAGCTGGATAGCAAATGAGCATGACCAGGATAATGGTTTGCTCAGATCTGAGGCCTGGCTACCTGCTGCTTTATACAAATAGCTTTATTTTAAATCATTTTATCACTGGATAACCTAAAGGACAAACAGCGTTCTGTGTGTTCTTAGAGCTAATCGAGACTGAAAGTGACACAGGGACAGCTGGTGGTAAACTGCCTTGCTCCTTAGACCAAGATTATTTTACTGTCTGTTTCCACCTTTGCTTCTTGCTTTGGGCAAGTCAGTGTCTGTTAGTGTGCCCTCTGTAATAACAAAATATTTCTCAGTCCCCGTTCCTTTTTGTTGGTTTTTTTGGGGTTTGGTTTTGGTTTGTTGGTTTTTTTTGTGGTTTATTTTTGTGTGAAGATATTTGCATTACTGAAAAATTAGTATTAATCAGAGGGGGAAATAGAAATGTTAAACCATCCAATCTGCAGCTACTTTCTTACCTTCTTGCTGACTTTAGACTGTTTTTGTTTTTCCATTTGCGTGAGAGATCCTTCTGAGTTGTGCTGGCTTATTTTCACTTGATTTCCTTCACCACTCTCTGGATCTACCTCTGAACCTCTTTGTACCTGTGGGATTATAGGTGGGAGTAGGCTGAACCCATGCATTTGAGCTTCTGTCAAACCAGTGATATCTTGGGGATGTCGCTCCATCATCTGTGTCAATTGGGAGGTTGTACAAGGGGCTGTTGGTGAGCTGTGAAGAGAAGATTGAGAAGGTCTCAAAAAAAGAAAAAGGGGGAAAATAAAAAACTTTACTTGTATGCAGTAGAAAACATTCAGCCTGTACATGGAATGGTCCTTGCTTACAGAATATACTGGGAATGTGAAGATGGCAAGATGGGTATTTCACAATAACTTTGCTTGTGCCTAAGTGTATGGAAACTGTTTAAAATAAATGGAAAAATTATAGAATGGGAAACACTCAGCCTGATGCAAAGCCATCTTAAGTCAATGAAAACTGCCTTTAAATGGCTTCAGATCAGGCCTGCTGACTACTGAAAGAATTAATTGCCCTTGTGAAATAAAATCTTCACTTTTATCAAGGCAGGTGAAATTCTAAATAGCTAAGGATTTTTGTGCCTTTCCCCATGTGTAGCGAGCCAGAATCAGCACTGGAGTGACCCTGGATATTCACCCTGCAAAGCAAAATTTTATATAACTCCAATATGCTAGCTAGCAGTAGACTTAGTTTAGGCACAGCACTCTTTGTTATCTAATTTTTAAACTTCATCTTCAAGCCTTTCAGAAGGAAACTTTCTATTGTGGAAAAACTCTATGTGCTAGAGAGCCTGAAGTGCAGAACTGTCCTTTTCCAATGCCATATTTAAAATAGTTACAGTTCTTAAGTGAGTAATAATCTATTGCAGCAGGTTTGTAGCAAAATAATATTATACTTTGGACTATAAAACATTTTCTTGTCCATTTCAGTCTTTTCTGGGCATCACAGTGTTATGTTAATACTGATTAAAGGCTTCTATCCTTACCATAAACTATGGATTGCAGAGTTCTGATGTATCTCATCTGCAAAAATGTGTCCTTTGCAATTATGAAGTGATATTTGATCCTGCACCCACTCTTGCAATCTGGTGTCAAAAGTAGGTGAAACATTCCTCTGATTCAGATGTGCATTTGTGCCGTTTTCTCTTGCAAGAAGCTGCACAGTGACATGGTTGTAGAAACATTGCTGGTCATGTGGAAGTCCACTTGGAGAATCATGCTGACATTTCTTGTTCTCCTTGCTGGTATATGCTGGAGATAAAATGTCAGATGGGTTAAGTTTATGTAACATTGAATGAAAAGGATAGGTAGATGTGGTACAATCTTGATTAACAAGATGCCTTGAGTTTGGGAAAGTACTTAATGGAGTATTGGAATTTGCTGGAGCATTGCTGTCAGGACAAACAGAAGGACTTGGATTCAGCCATTTCTGTAGTGTGCTGCTGTCTTCTTTCTTCACTGCATGCGTGGGGGCAGTCTGAAATTCTGATATTTGGTGGTGCCTGTGGTGCCCAGCCATTGGTTCTGCTGGTCTTCTTGGTGGTTGTTGGCTATCCTTCCTTGGGAAAGCTCTTCCATTGACACTCAGGTTGGACTTCCTTGTATTTTTCTGAGAGGACTTATTTTTGTGATCCTAAAACAAGTTATCAAAAGTGGGTTGAGATGTCAGTGGTTGCTATATTATATATATGCAATATGCAAGTGCATGGGTAGGTTTGCCTGTCACAATGCCTTTCATGGAGATATTTCTTAGCATTCTAAAAATTCACTGATTAATGATGTTTAATGAGATTACATCACGTTTGATGATTCTAATCCAGAACAACATTCTTGTTTTAGACACCCCCTAAATAGCTGTGTGGGTTACAGTGAAGTTGAATTCTGAACATGTACTGAACTTTGAACAACTGTTGATGAGACACAGCTAGAAAAGGGTTACTGCAGTGTTTTTATAGGGCTGAGTATTGAGATGGAAATCAGTTTTAAAAGTGAGCTCTTAGCAGAGAGTGAAGTGTAAAAGGAAAAGCATCTGTGTCCTGAAGTCTAGTATGGTATGGAGAACAGTCTGTCTTTGGGGCATTTGTAAGGCTTTGGGAGTTTTGGCTTAACAAACCATGTCTTGATAGAAAGGCCCTTAAAGAGACCTAGGTGTGGTATTGGTCCTTCCCAACTGTTCTAATCCTGTGGAAAAGTGGGAGCTCCCTGTCAAACATCTGGCTAAAATGTTTCAAAACCCAAATCAGTCCTTGGGTTTTATCCTCTAGTGAAAGCAAGATGCAATAAATTTTGGGAAAAGATGGCTATGTACACACTATTAAACTGCTCCACAGTAGAAACAAACTGATGTCAAGCATTTAAACTATTTAATTTCTACTCCCTGCCTTGTATCATGCAGAACATTTTCCAAGGAATAAGGAACAATTTCAGAATTTAAGCACTCCAGGACTACTGTCTTAAGCTAAAGTGACATACTCTAAACCTGGAGTTTATTGTTATATTTTATATTATATTTATCACTTTCCAATTACAGCATCAGCTGTTTCCTATTTTGAGGTAAGACATGGCTTTCCCTTCTAGGGAACATACAAATCCATTCTCAGTCCATTTAATCTTTGTGAGTGCTAAAATCCTCCATTTCATCCTCCTGTCTCTCTAGGGTTCTTTTGTTAGAAACACTTGCAATCACTACATAGCATATGCACTCAGAATAACTACTTAATGGTAGGTATTAAATCCACATATAGAGCAGAATGTTTTGGCAAAAGCTTTAGCACTAGGGAATCCTGACTCCTGGTGCCAAGATGATGATTTGTTAGCTCGACCTCTGCTGTAACAATTAATGTTGTGGCATATTGTGCCACTGGTAGAAAGCATAAACTACTGCCAAACTGGGACCAGGCCAATGTTTTCCCATTTAAACAGAATGAGAAGCCCTGTAAAGTACCTCCTACATTCTGAAATTCCATACATAAAGCACATCTCTCACAATGAACAGTAGCATAAAATCTTGCCTGTCTTTTGGAGAAGTGCAGCTTCCAGTCTTAAATGAAGGGTGGGAAATCTAAACACTCTGCCTGAATGACTTAAAATACTTGTAATGCAAAGAGGGTAACTAGGTTTGCTAAGAATAATTCCAGCTGGCCTCTAGTTCTGGTTCTGAAGCTCTTGTTTTATCAGCAGTGATGATATCCTGGTCTCTTATTGCTCCAAAGACTATCCAATTCCAGTGGTTTGACTGGTCAGCATAAAACCAACCTATAGACTTAACTATATGGTGGAGTAGTTACTTGTAACATATTCTGGTTTTGGCAACTCCTTCCTATTCACAGGGATTTTAGGGGGCAAGTAATGCAACAGTAGTTAAGTTCTAGCTCAGAATCCTCATGAACCATCAAACAAGACCAGGTACCAATTTGTCCCTTTACATTATTATCAACCAAATAATATCCCAAACAGACCAGACTCTTTAAGATCAGAATTTCTTGTGATTAATTGGATTTAAAATAATTTAGTATATAAAGTGGCATATACATAAATGTTTGTGATTGCCCACTGATACTTATCTAAGAATTTACTGTCAGTAATCAGTACTTTAAAAAGTAATGAGATTATGGCTTTAAGTATTCTAACTTCAATGATTTTGCATATATATTTCAATTATTATGTTCTATCAAAAAGGAACCTTGAGTTGCTGTGCTTTCAGGAACCATTTGTCTTCAAGATTCATTTTCACAGTCTGGAATGGTGGGACACTCTGAACTGCTTTCTCATCAACAGTTTTAGGATTTTTCACCTAAAAGAAACAAAAAAAAAATGTTTATGACCACAACCCAAACAGATGAAAGGATTTCAAAGTGTTTTGGGAAGAAAAAGGAGAAATAATTTGCCTCCTATTCAAGCTAAAATCATTAAAGTTAGGCATTATATAATAGATAACAAGAAAACAAACAGATAAATTAGAAAATGAGAAAGGAAGCAACCCCCCAGCTAACAGTGGTGTGGTAGTAGGGAGTATTCCTTCTACTTTTAAGAAGAAGAGAGGAAAAGAAAATTGCAGGAAGCACAGAAACCTCCTCCTAACTCTCAAATGTCTGGGCTTGTCCATTTATATGAGAGCCAGTGGATGTATGTAATAACAGAAAAGCAACTAGACAGTCCTCATTGTCCAAGCAATCAGCCAGTGTACCAAGATATTGATGGATGACACACACCATAGCAAGGTCTTGAACAATATACAGCCATGCAGAAAATGATGGCAAAACATAGTAATGTTAGAAAAGTATAAGGAGTAGCTGCAGAAATAAAACAACTAACACACATAGGCTGGCAACAGTATCAAACAGCTTGTGCAAAGCAGCAAGCCTGCAAACAAGAGCATCTTCACATGGCCATGGCTGTGCCAGCATGATGACTGGAAATCAAATTTGAGCAATTTTTTTTGAGGGTGGCTGCTGACTAGACAGATTTTGAAGCCAAGAGATATCCTCATAAATATGGCCATAATGACAATTTTTCTTGAAAGTATCAAACTTTTTTTTTTTTCTCAATCTATAAAACTTCACAAAACCTAATGCTTTTTTATTGTTTCATTTATACCTGTGTTGTCCCAAACTCCCCTGCTAAGCTGACCTCAATTAAGCATGCAGTTAGGCAGTCTCACTATAAAGACACCCCTAACAATGTGCTGGACTCATTCATGCTTTTGGCATGCACCACCAATGCACCACTGCAGGGTTACACTGGAGAACTTGCACTGAGAACATATTTGTGACCAAGCCCATGATTATCTGAAAACCACAAGGGTGAAATCAGTGGGAAGGAAGTGTTCAATTCTTCTGAGGAGCTGATCTTCTCTTCTTTAAGGGTGGGAGATGAGGACAACTAGGACAAGGTGTGCAGGGTCTACTGCTGAGTATTCAGGTGACCTCATTGCTCCAAATGGTGATGCAAATTCTATTAGTCATGACTAGAAAAGTTCAGAGATTTTAAAGTTGCCATGCAACTGTAGAGAGATGCAGCTTTGCAGTCAGAAAGATGTTTTTGGTGGAACCAACTGACTCACTGTATCGATAGTTTACTGGGCAGGTAAAGCATACTTCTACATTATCTCTTTGAAAGAGGAACAGGACACAACCTCTGCCAGCATTTTTTTGTGAACTATTCTATTAATACCAATCAAATTGAGAAAATGATCAAATGAAATTGCATTTTGAGCATCATAAGCTGTGTAATGCCTATTCTGTTAAATTGAGGCCCATAATTGCTTCTCTACTGAAAAGATACAACAAAGACAGCAATCATGGCATGTCATTATCCCAGACTAGAAAACCGGCCTTTGCAGTGAGGACTTCAAAGGCTTGTGGTTCTCGAATTGCATTTGGCTGCTATTGTTGAAGCGCAGGCAATCTTGATTAGGTGTTTACACTGAGGTAAGGCGCAGTGCACAGAGAGTCTGAGTGCCTTGGTCTAGAGCCATTAAAAAATTGTACATTATGTTCCTTGCTTTGAAGTAAGGGGCTTGTAGGTAGGAAAGCAACTCATATTGAGTACAGCTGAGCTAGATTGGGCCACTACTTCTCTCTCTTTCTCTCCCTCCCTCTCTCTCTCAACGAAACTCATCATCGGGTTCTTAAAGATTATCAGACAACACTGCAAAGAACTTGATGCTTTATAAAATGCTATATAAATTAGTAAATATACAGATCAACACACATTTAGGGTATGTTTTGGTACATACAACCTTGCTGTATGTATGAACTGAGATAACAGCTGTAAATCTTGTAAGTATGAGGCTGCAAATATTTTAGGTCGTGTTATGTCAGTTGAGAAAAGCTGTACACAAAGCACTTCCATGTAAACATGATCTCACTACCACAGTACCAGACAGCCAACATGATCCTATCAATGAAAACACCTTCAGTATCCTGTGAACCTGAAAATAATCCAGTTTAGGAAAAACCAGTACTCAGAACATGTTTGATGGCTCTAGCAGAAGACACGTGGCTTGTTTGCTTCGTCATGTATTGGTGGTTTTGCACTTCTGATGCACTTTTCCAGGTGAAGTGACCAAAGTTGGCTCATGGCACATCACTGATCAGCAAAATGCTTCCACCAGGCCTTCCTTCACCCCCTCCAACAAGATGGAGCAATGGACATCCCGATTGTGAACAAGAGAAGTAAGTACTTCTTCCTACACTTATCCACAGCAAGTCCAAAGCTACTTGCTAGCTGACAGTAGGTGGTGATGCTGTTGCAGCTGTATGAGCTTGTCGAGGGAAAAACCCACATCTGTCTGTCCACAGGCTGCCTGGCCTGTGCTGTGTCACAGCTCTGCTGTCCCCACGGCTACTCCAGCAAGTAATTTAGCATATAGCACTGGTTTGAACAGATTTTATTTTTCTGTTGCATATCTTTGAATGGTATCTACATGATGAAGTCCTGATCCCTGGCTCTGACACTTACATACGAAACATTTCCATAATTCCCCAAATAGTAAACATAATCATATCAACGCAGCTTTAATTAGCATCAATATACGCTAATTATTTTTACCATCAACCAAATCATAACTGAAAAAAACCAAGTGCTCTTAATAGCTCTGGTAGGAAAAAGCTTGTCCAGCGTTACACCCATTGTAATGTAGTCAGCAGATGCCCTCTAGTGTTGTGTCAACTGTTCATTAGCGTTGGAAGCAGAAAGTCTCTGTAGTTTTGCAAGTTAAGAATTGTCTGTGCTACAGCTCACTGAGTGATTCAATGACTCCCACCTTTCCATTATGCATAATAAGTAGTGAGTAACAGCAACAAACTCTTGTATAATCGTTCATTAGGAACTGTAATTGCATTTCCACTTGATCCCTAATACAAGTTGTCTGACATTTTGCAGTCAATCATCAGAAAGCCAGGCCCTTCAAACCCAAGTGCTCAACGTGGCTGGTATCCACTGACTGCTTCCAAATACAAGGTTTGGTCTGGGTGAAGAAGCAAGCACCCAAATTTCACATATTTTTCTGGGATATTCCTACATGTGTGGCCCTGAATCACAGTGGTAAGCAAGACCCTGCATGGTCCTTGATAGCAGTGTGAACATAATATATTTTCTGTTTCTCAAACCCAATTTTAACTTCACATATACTTTTTTTGCTATGATCAATGCTAATCAATCATTTTAAGCCATCAAGGTTTCTCACTGCAGTTACAAAATTGTGAGTGTTGCCCTATTAGAAGTGATTTGCATTTGCTGCATTACTAGGAATATGCTATTAGCAGAGAGAATCGTTACTCAGTTCACATTGGCCAAGCACAGAAAAATCACAGGCAGCAAAAAAAAGGACTGTGGATAATATATGATGTAGATCCCATAGGAAGGAAGGCAGCATTTATTTAGCACTGAGATTAAAAGCTAGTGAGAGATTGCCTCTGTGACCATGCACACATGTTTCATGGCTGCAAATCTATGTAGCTAAACAAAGCTTGTAGCAAGGCCATCACTAGGGTTGTGAGTAACTCCTGAGGGTTTGTTTATTATTCCATAAAGGGTGAACATTGGGTATCCTAAGTTATCAGGGCCATGATAGACTGTAAATCTACTTACCTCCTCCACAAACCTGATCATGCAGCTAATTCCATTTTAACACTAGTTAAACACTCAGTTTTTACCAATTGGAAAGCATGTAGAAGTTACCTACCTGCTTCTGAAGAACTTCTTGCTTTTTATTGTGCAACTGAAGGTAGGAATTTATCTTCACTGAACGAAGTCCTAAAGTCTGTTTATTCTTCTCCACAAAGTTTTCTTTTGCTCTTTTTGGTCGATAAGAAAAGGCACTGCCACGTGTACTGGCACTAGGGTTGAAATCACAGCCATCTGCAGATTCCCTCCCTTGGGTTTGTAGCCTAAAATGTTCACTTGGTTCATGAAAGCTTGGTAATTCTGTACCAAACCCTGAGAATGAATCTTGTGACTTTGCCTCCTGTTGTTTTTCCTTTGGGGAGCCATTGGAATGGAGGTAAAATGAATCTTGTGAAAAGTCCACACTGCTTCTTCCAGCAACTTCAGATGCTTTTTCTGCCTCTGAAAACTCTCCTACACCTCCTGTGTTCTTCCAGTTAGGGTTGTATCTTAGGCTGAAATATTTGTCCACAGATTCTTGTTTCCTATTTAAAAAAGAAGCACAAAATTATTTATGTATAAATTGTGCATGAATTTTGGTGTGAAATTTGGACCAATAATTGTCCTGCAAATATGGTCAAACCGAATTATTTGGCTATGTACTCAAAATATGTCCATTTGTAGGAATGGATTCAGGATAGCTTTATCAAACATGATTTTAGCAAAAAATCTAAGCAGGACCTCCTCTTCATTTTTAATTTTCATTATTAGCAAAAGACAAACTGGTCTAATGTTCACATCACAGCAGAATACAGCCTTTATCTGAAATTTATCACTGAAATAATAAGAATTAGTAAAATCAACTAAAAGATGAAGTTATCCTAACATGCTGCTTCTCTTACTTTAAAATGAGGCAGCCTACAAAAGACAGTATCTGTTGCTCATTGTTCAAAGACTCTGCTGTGTGAAAGAAAAGCAATGTTCCTGGTAAAATCCCTCCTGAATGTCAGCAGAAGTCACTGTCTAAGAAAGAACAGCCTACAGCTCTGTATTTTTATCCTCCCTTCTCATTCCTATGACACATCATGTTTCAATAAAAACCTCTCCTTAAAAGACTTAATGAGATAAGCATAGAAAAAAAAATGTTTCTGAGTTTGGCTGCTTTTTTTTTTTTTTATCAAGGACCCAGTGACTACATTTGTCATAAAGCAAAGAAAGAGGGTTTGCCTTAAAAACCCCCCAATTGATTCTGCTTATGATTTATTGGATCAAACAGGAGGAAAACCATCTGTGGGAGCCAAATACATAAAAATTGGCTTCCAGGAGATATTCAGGCCAGTGGCAGGAGAAAGGAGCACGGGAGAAAAAGGCTTTTAACACTTTCAAAGTGACATTTATACACACTGAAACCTGACTGACTCTTCAGCCCCAATGAAATGTACTGATCTGCTGGATTCTCCAAACTTGTCCCAAATTATTTACTCATCCTTCCTAAATTAGTTACATGCCTCTGTCTATATTTCAAGTGGCTCCTGATAATAAAATAATCTCATTTCAGATAAGCATCTGTGCTGTGGTATCCTGTATACAAGAGATTAGATGATTTACATGGGTGAAAACATTGTTCCCTGGTTGTCACACACCACAGGTAAACAGAAATAGGTGACTGTATTTTGAAATGAGTACAGAAATATGTGATATAATTGCAGTGATTCAAGTAACAGAGTATAATGCTAAAGAGTTCCATTGTGCTGAAATGCGTGGAGAGCAGCTCAATTGTGTTGTGGAGCCCGGGTCACCGCAGGGGAACAAAATGAGTGTGAAGAGCTCCTTCATCTCTAATCATCTGCAGACAAAAAGGGCACCTTTTATTCCTTCCCCCCAACTTGATATAAAGGTTAGATGGACTCTGTGCTCATCAACAAAAGTGTTGTAGGTAGACAACAGATGCAGAGTTTCCTCTTCAAATTCCGAGGTTAGTAATGGATGTAGAGAGGGGGTTTCATATGTATATGCTGTGATATTTGCTCAGGTTAATGGACTGTGTTTGAGTACTTACTAGGCTAAGTTCAAACAAAATAAAATCAAATTTCCATTTAATGAAGAGCCTCACATTCAGCACAGTATTCAGTCAAAAAAATTACTAAAAATTAGAGCATGTTTCTAGTACAATTAACATCATTTGCACTCACAATAAAATATTCAATAACTGGCCATTTTGCCTGTTGAGGAGGTGAATAAAAGCATGCTATTAATCATTTAGCCTTCATTTGTTTGCCATTTTATTTTAAGTAGACAATTAAATTGAAACTGCACATTATTATTAATTCAGGTTTAATTTCATCCCTCTAAACTTGAGAATTATTCCCAATTTATACAGTGTTAAACCTTTTATGCATATGCAGCAAATTAAATTTTATGTACCAAGTTAACACTTTCTAAAGAATGTTTAAAGGTGACAGTAACCAGCAACCCTGGAACTGCAGCTGTAAGGACAAAACTGCATTTATTTAACCCACCCCAGCCTGTGAGTTTTCCTGCAGCACGTGGCCTGGCTTGCTCAGGACAGATCTTTTTGTAGGGGAAATCCCTTGACTGCAGTTCTGGATCAGGTAGGCAGGAATAATAAGGGATCTGCATTTAGTAGTGTTTTACCAGAAGAAACTGTAGTTAAATTCTTCCCTGTTTGCTTAGACAGTAAAGTTTAAGAGTAGGGGTTAGCATATATCAGTCTGTTCACCACATCCACCTTCTTGCCTGGCTGAGCGGTGCCTAAATGGACATGTGGCTACTCCATAGGTAGTGTCTAGAGTACATGCAAGGGGAGCCTATACAGGACTGTGAGGGATGGTTTCTTTTTCATCTTCCTCTCCTATGCTGGTGTTTTAGGCAACACACAGTTGAGACTATGTGGAGAAACTGGTGTAGTAACTATGAATGCAAGTGAGATGAAACTATGTCTTTGTGTGTAGCTAAGTCCATAGGGTGAATAGCACTATAAATGGGTCTGGAATATGGAATGTATTCTAAGGAGCATAAGTGTCAGAACTATTCTACTCATCTACCAAAATCTCATGCCTTACCTTCTATTAGCAACACTCTTTTGTCTTCCATCTGTATAATGATTGGTGTCATACGCATCTCCTCCTTCTCCATTCAAACTCATTCCCTCCAAGCTATCCCCTTCTATGCTGTCCTTCTCCAGCTCTTCAGAGTACAGTCCCAGCAGCTCTTCATTCTCCTGAATCCGTTGCTGGAGTTCTAACTGATATTGTCTCTCCTGAACAAGGTTCTCAGAGTCAGACTCTCGGGAGTCATGCAGGCTTGAGGGAAAGTCCCCTCCACTGATAGGTGGCAAGTCCCCTCCACTGATAGGTGGCCTGTTGCCACTTGCAGGGTGCAAATCCGGTCCCATGAGTATGCCTTGTGGAAATTCTTGTTTACTCATGTTGCAGGTATGTAGAAACTGAAGTGTACATTGTATCTGAAGAAATAATTCTGTGCTTTGCACTGATGGTGTACCCCAGGCCTGTGTTTGGAAAACATGAGAGCAAACATAAAAAGGTTGTTTACACTGTGATAATGAATATAGTTGTTAAAACCTAGAATTGTGGGCAGTATCACTGGCTTTGGCTCAGAACTTGAACTTCCTTAGTTAAAACAATCATTTACTCTCTCGTGTTACATTGCTTTTCCTGTAGGCGGTTAATGTCAAGGTCACGCTACAGCACAAGCACAATTTACACTAGGAAATCTCCCTTAAATTGTAAGTGGCAACAAAGCTACTCATGTATAAACACCTTATGAAACAGAAAATGAAGCTAAGACAAGGCAACAAGATTTCATCTGTTAACTTCTGAAAGGCAAAAAAAAAAATTATGAAAGGCAAAAAAAAATTATATGTTGCCTTTATTCAACTTTATACCATCTTGATGCATAAGCTATCAGTGAGAAAGTGTGCATGACAGAGAAGGGCACAGTGAAAAGATCTGAAATGCTTCTTAAACAAGGATGAGAGTTGCTTTTCACTTCTTTGCAGCGAGACATGCCAAAGTCACTGGCAGCACCAGATACTTTGAAGATGAAGTACCTGGGTGGAAGGAAAAAGGCAGTGGCTGCCAAGAATCAAGAATCACAGGAAAAAGTTCTTT
>VXBZ01012276.1:263033-274405 GCA_013399135.1 Heliornis fulica
CAGACGGTGGTCCCAGGTGTTGCGGGGGGGGGTCCCTTGCACACTCGTGCTGCCGCCACGGTGCGTGGCCCAGTGGTTTTGTCCACATGCAGGTGAGGAGCTGAGGCAAGGGGGAAAAACTTTCCTTTTTTTCCCCTTTTTCCTCCGTGCTCCGGATATCAGGATGCTCTCCAGCTTGGTTAAATACAGGTGGATGTCGTGGTTTGGGGTCAGAACCAGGCAACACGAGTCCCGGTTGGTTTGCAGCTCCCAGGGTTTCATTCTCAGCCCTGTGGCTGCAGAGGAGGTGGCTGGAGCATTACAGGAATACCTTCCCACCCTGCAGTCCTCGGGGCTAATTGCCTGTTCCCTTGCCAGGACCCTGATGGGACCTTAGGTGGGATCAGTGAACTCCATTTCTGGCAGTGGTTAATTAAATCCGTCGAGGATTATGGGTAAATCCGTATTTGTTGCTGATGGGTTTCTCAAAGCAAGTGTCCCATGTCCTTGGCCCATTGTGTAAAAAAACAACCAGTCCCAATTGGCTTTTGGATAGAAAGGAGCTGTTTGTACTTCTGCTCCTTCAGGTCATGCTGATACCTGAACGCTGTAATGGAAACATCAGGACCAGCGCTGTTTCTGCACGCTGCACGGAGTTGCCATTCTATACATCTGTTTCCCTTCCACATCCAAATATTTTCTCACTTATTGCAGTGGTTTTCTCTTTTAGATTCTTCTGTGTTGTTTCCACATATCCCTCTGTTACATATTGCACGCTGGGCTTCTGAGTGACAGCTGAAAGAGAAACACACACACGTTATTGATGTGAAGAAGGAGGGGTGTGTGTTGCTTGAAATCCATATTTAATAGAATGTTACAGAACAATAAAAGATGACATGTAATCCTGGAATATTCCTGTATTTAACCCACTTGAGGAGGCTGACAGACCTGCCTCCATCCATCTGTAGTCACTGTTGAAGACAGGGCTGAAGTCAGGTAGGAGCCATTCAGGGCAGTTTAACAACAGTAGCGTTCTTGGTACGTACCACACACGTTGTTTTTAATAGTGTTTCAGCAGCTTGTGTTTAGAAACTAGATAACCCCAGTGTGATTATGTGGTCAGTAGCAATGCTCCAAAAGGAATTAGTTTATGTAAGCTAAAGATTTTTACCCTGTTTGTTCTTCTCGTGGCCTGGACTGTCTTCATTAGATTTGGATTTATAACTCTCCAGCGTCTGCTCTGAAACATCATTTTCTGTGCAGAAAACAAATATAATTAAGATGAGGAGATTTTTTTTTTCCCATGACTCTTCCTTGCTCTCTTCCTTGAGCATAAAAATCCCATGCAACTGGTTATAAAATGGGGGGTGGGGTGGGGGGTGAGGTGTGTTCAGTCATCCTGACCATCTGAGATATGCTTAAGGCAACAATTTTGTTGGCTTGTGTGGCATCACCTCACATCAGCTGAGGTGTGGCCCAAGGCCACCAGTTACTTCAACAGTTGTTTGCAACAAGTCAGAGTTGCTTTGTGGGGAGAAGGACATTTACTCAGTTCCCAGAGGAGCTGTGTCTTATCTCCTCTGAAGCAGCCCCATAGCTCTTCAGTGCCTCTGAATAAAGCAGTGTCAGCATTTTCTGGGACAGGACTGTCACTCACCTCTCTTCCACACTCCATGAGCTTTTTTCAGCTTCCTCATAAAAAGCAGGACAATGATGAGCAGCACTAAAATCAGAGAGGCCACCAGGATTGGAAGCAAGAGATTATTGGTCTTCTTTTTGATGGTGTCAGACTTCAGATCTTGCTCTGTAAAAGAGGGATTTCTCTTTTGTTACAGACCCTCCTGTGTGAGTTTGCTAATTAAGATGCAAATGATAGTTAGATCATGGACCAGGATTAGTGAATATGGTGGGAGTGCAGAACTCACCTTATTGGACTTAATTTTAGGACACAAGAGAAAATATTTTCTACTTATATGAACAAGAAAACCTGATTGAAATTGGTAGACTCGTGCCCTGGCACAAGAAACAGTAACAGTCAGCTTTGTTTTTCCTAGCTGCAAAAAGTGGTTGTGTTCCTGCAGTCTCTCCACAATACTGCAAGTATCACCAGAGTATAAGGTTGGAGTAAGGAAGTTTGGAAGCTCTCACTAAAGAGCCCTTACTGAAGGTGATGAGGGATGTCATGGACACATTTTCACTTGGCACTGAAGTTTCTGCGCTGGGAAGTTCATTTTCTGTGGTGTTGCCATTGGATGCTGTTTCAGTCCCTGGAGGAACAGAAAGCAGAACAGTTCTCTGAAGGGCAAAGGACTGATTAAGAAGTGTGTATTTTTCCCAGGAACTCTGAAGCCCAGGGCACCTGGTGCTGCACCAGAAAGGGACTTCTGGAACCCCTGACATAAAGCTCTATGCTCACTGCCCTAATGCCACTTAATCTGAAGACCACCTAAGCTTTATGAAGAGGAAATCCTCAGAGTCTCATACACATTGTTGAACTTAGAGGTTCCCATTCACAGCCCAATTAAAACAAAGCTGAGCTTTGACTGGTCATTTTGGGGCTTTCCCTGTACATCAGTTTGCTTCCCTTGCTTGCAGACCCAGGAGTGAACCTATATCTTTGTCTATTAATGCAGATTTTTTAATATTTTGTTTTCTTTTTTTTTGGTATTAATATGCCTGACTACTCTTTTAGTGTCTTCCTAGGTCAGAGAGGTGCAGTCACCCAGCATAAGAATCCCTGTACTTTGCCACCACCAAGTCATGTCTGATGATGTAAATTCATACCATTGGGGATGTGATGACCCCATGAACCAGAGAATTCTTCCTCTCCTGCTCCAGGTGATGTCACTTCAGACCCTGTGCAAACAGAGAAGGTGAGCTCTGACTTTCTCACAGACAACCTGTCTGTATAATTAACATTGGTTTGTAAAATTGAAATGAGTTTTTAAAATTCTGTCAAACTTTAAATTCATAACAGATTTTCTTCCTTGTTGGTTATGTAAGCACGTGTGGTGGAGGTCCTGTTAAATGGTTTGGGCTCTCTGTGCCATGTGGGTTTTTCAACATCTGTGTGAATTGCTTATTTGGATGTAGCCATTCTGTGATGTTTGTATTCACTGATGTAGCATTTCTACACAAACCTAAACAAAGAGTTGCTATATTTCAAAAAATATATTGATTTTGGATATTTATAAATACCTAGGTATTTATATATATTATAAATTACATTATAAGCTCACATTTATATATGTATAATATATTTATAATAACTTCATGTTTTGGTTATATAGTAATATACTGATTTTTAAATGTTTTTGGAAAAATATACTGACATATATGACTGAGCCAACTGATTTTTTTTTCACTGCAGGGTCTGGCACACTGAGCAGGTGTGTAGGCAAACCTTGGTGGGTTTTGGTCATCTGATTCTGGCAGTGAGAATTTCATTCTGCTAGAAACAGGTTCCCTTTTCCCTCTCTGCAAGCTACAGCCTGCTCCATGCACAGATAACCGTGGTTGCACAGTGCCACCTTGTGCAATAGTCCAGTGCAATCCCAGCCTTAGCTCACACAGTGCTGGTCTGGCTGGTCTGGCTGCTGCTGCTCATGCTGATGTTCTGCAGCTCACAAGAGAGGCTCTGGTGGCTGTGAAAGCGAGGGCCCCCTGTGCAAGTGAGAAATGCTGTGGTTTATGTTACACCTTTGTTCGTGGTGTGGATTGTAGCGCTTCTCGGTAGTGTTTCTGTCCTGGTTTGGTGAAGTCATATAACTGAGACCAAAATCCCAGGTAGATGTGACACTGGGCTAGGGGCTTTGCTGGGTTTTGCCCCAAACCCAAGACAGACATCAGAAGAGACACTTTGATTTGATTAAGCTGAGCCATGAAAAATGAAACCTGCCCTGGTACCCTCCACACTCCGGGCTGTTTGGGTCCTCTGTCTGGTCTGTGGTTAGGCTTGAGGTCTTGCCCCCACCCCCTTCAGCTTCTCTATCCTCTGACTGTATTTAACACTATGGAAGGAGGAAAGAAAGTGAAAGCAAACCCCTTACCGGTATGGTGTGGGTAGCCTGGAGTGGAGGTCGTGCTGCTGTTCAGGTCTGACTCTGCTGTGGTCACTGGGGGAAAAAACAAAGTGGTTGTGAAGGCCGAGCAAAATGCCCCTTGGTGCTGCCAGTAAGTGCTGTTTTGCAGCCCTAGATCTAGATAAAGGCACTGCATGGCATTTTGGGTGATAGATGCTGCTTTTACCTGGCCTGTGCATTAACTGGAAAAACCCTGAGCAGATAATTCTTACTGCTCATTCCCAGAGACACGTGTGTCCACCTCTACTGCAGCTGGTGGAGGAGACATGCAGAAGACATGGGAAACTCACAGCTTTTGGTGAACACAAATTTGAGTTATCTTTAAAGCTTTAGGATAAACATCATCTGAATTCTAGCAGCACCATTGGGGAACTGACCTGGCTGCTGTGACTTAGTGTTTAATTAATTTTAAAGTGGATAAGAAACAGCACAAAGCCCCAAATCTTAGGTTGGAGCTCTCTTGCCCTGGGTAGCCCTCTCATTTAGAATCATAGAATCATAGAATGATTAGGGTTAGAAACGACTCCCAGAGGTCATTTAGTCCAACCCCCCTGCAAGAAGCAGGGACACCCCCAACTAGATCAGCTTGCTCAGGGCCTCATCCAACCTGGCCTTGAACGTCTCCAGGGATCCAGGGGCATCCACCACCTCTCTGGGCAACCTGTTCCAGTGCTCCACCACTTACAGTAAAGAACTTTTTCCTAATATCTGATCTAAATCTTCCTCCCTCTATTTTGAAACCATCACCCCTTGTCCTGTCACAACAGGCCCTACTGAACAGCCTCTCCCCATCTTTCTTGTAGGCCCCCTTGAGGTCCTGGCAGAGCGCTAGAAGGTCTCCCCGGAGCCTCCTCTTCTCCAGGCTCAACAGCCCCAACTCTCTCAGCCTGTCCTCGTAGGAAAGGTGCTCCAGCCCCTTTAGCATCTTTGTGGCCTCCTCTGGACCCTCTCCAACTGGTCCATGCCCTTCTTATGTTGGGGGTTCCAGAACTGGACACAGTACTCCAGGTGAGGTCTCATGAGGGCAAAATATATTTAAAAATATATGCTACACACAGGGCAGCAGATTATGGACTTCAGCTTTGCATGTCTCTGTGTTTTGCAGTGGTAAAATGGGATAGCTGGTGCTGAAGGAGCCTGCAGTACCTGTCTTGGGGAGGTCCTCAAACTGGACAGATGCCATCAGCTTCTTTTCTGATAGTACTTGGTGGTGAACGATGCAGCTGGCTGTTGAATTGGGCCCGTAGGCGAGGACTTTCAGTGTGCTGGTTGTGGTCCATTTCTTCCCATCAGCTTCTAACTTGTGCTTAGTGTCACCTACACACCCATTGCAAGAAAACATTGAAGTGCTTTCTAGTCAAGAGCAATTTAATGACAACCCTCCCAGGCACAATCGGCATTACCTGGCTGTGCTAAAGCAACACCTGATTACTGCACACAAGTGGTTCATTGTGGGAATGGATTACATGGGAGCCCAAAGGCTGCAAGGTCATGTTTTCTTCTCTGCAGCTGTTCAAGTGCAGACCTCACTGCACCTCTTGCTCTCAACCCAAAGCCTCTGCTCAGTTTTGTGACTCAGGAGGGGAAATTCCCCTGTGTTGCCCCACAGGACTGCAGCAAAATGCCCAGATACCCACTTTGGGTCCTTACTGAATGGAATAAGTGGCTTTGCTGTGTGCCACATGTGCTGTGGTGGGGAGTCTCAGAGCAAGGACCTGCTGTTTTACAGCATGACTGAGATCTAGGAGAGTTCTGGTTCTACCATTTGATATCCAAGGGCATCATTGCATTTGTGCCCTAACATTTGTGGACCTGTTGCCCCAAACCAAATGAAGTTATGCAATATTTGTACACATGGATAAATATGCAATAGAAGCATTGGGGTGCAATGTTTACATTTGCAATAAATACACATTTAAATAACTATGAAATCCCATGCAAGCTCTCTATCACCCCTGCAATGCAGGTTTTGATTCTCCCCCTTTTGCAGCTGGAGGAAGCTAAACACAAAAATTAATTGCCTTGCCTTAACAAATGAGAGCCGTGTCACTTGTCTGATGTAGTTCCTAGTTTTCTAGGCAATGCTGACTTCTATTTATCTCTGCATGTGAACAAATAACAATGTGTGTTGCACAGGGAGACATGTTTGAATAGCTCTGGGGTCCCAGATGTTGCTCATGGTGGCACAATAACATCTACAGTCTGTTTATAATGTAGGGGTTTTCAGGGATCAAACTGATTCTTTCTCTTGATCTGCTACCCTTAGCTCTTAAATGGAAGAAATCCCTTGTTTCCAAATTAGCCTTTACAGATGACTTTTGGTGTCACATAGACCAATATTTCTCAGCCCTCTGATCCATCCCCAGCAGGGTCACATAAGATCTCAAGGTTTTCAGCATGTTTTAACCAGGAAAGAAATAATCTTTCCAAGCAGCAGCTCAGTAATTACAGCTGGCTTGCCCCCGCTGAGCCTGCTGGAACTGAGGTACTGCCAGTAATTAAGATGCATTAGCTCTTTTCTGATTAGTATAAATATTTGCAGTAAGCAATTAAAGTGGAAGAAGGAGTGTTGCTCAAAGACAGCCACCCTCAAAAAAGGAAAGATGCCTGCACAAGGTTGGAGAAACACTGAACTGGCACACTTACATGTGCCTTCTAGACACTTCCATTAGTGCCTACCCTGAGCAGACACATGGTGCTGTCAGCCCCTCTTGATGCAAATAGTCCTTTTTTGGAAAATGAGCCACAGGTGAAGCCAACCAAGCAGGCACAACCCAGGCCCTGTAGTGCTTAATTGGGTTCCCAGGTGCCCACAGGGGGGAAGTTGGAGTAGTTTTTGTTGTAATGGCTGGCTGGGTGCTGTGAAGACAAGGAGGAGGTAAAGGTAAGTTTAGGTGCTTTTTAAAATAAGTGGAGAAATGTGTGGTTGACTTTTTGTGCTGTGGGAGGAGTTCACTGTCTTGAGTTGTGATGTTACAAATAATGTACTTTATCAGGCCAGAAACAGAGATTGTTTTGAGTTTAAGGAAGCCCCTGTTTTTAGAAGGATACTGGGGGAAAAAAGCCCAGAGGTGTCACAGCGCTTCTCTGAGCTTTTCATGGCTTTGCAGCTGTCATTCCCCAACCCCTTGTAGTTAGGGTGCAGCCCCTCTCTTCCCAAGGACAGGCAGCATTTCAGAACCTGCTCCAGAGGGTTCCCCTGGGGTCACAGACAACTCTCTGTCCTGCCTTTCCTGTGGCTCTGTTGCTTCCCTTGAGTGCAGTTCCTTTAAGCACAGGGCTTTATGTGGCTGCTTTAATGCCTGAATATTTGGAAGCCTAAAGTTTTGTCTTCAGTCTTGATTTCCAGCCACATTCAGGCTGGTATACTCTCTATTGTTTTCCAGAGCTCTTAGGTACAAATGCTACCCTGAGATGGGGGTGAAGGCTGTAGGCTGAGCTTTGGATGCATTGCTTGATGATACAAAAACAGAAATAAGAGCATCTTAATATGTGAAAGAAACTAGATTTGTATCTATGGGTATTCTTCTCATGCTTTGATAGAGATGCTCATTTCCTTTGCACTGTGCATCAGTTGATAAATCAGCTATTATTAGAACGTGGTCTTCAAAGCAGCTATTTATATAGCATGTAAGTAAAGTTGAGCTATGTGGTGACTCTGTTCCTCCTCCTGTCTGCCCAGACACGTGCAGGACTCTGGCTGGGGAGAGGTGGTGTGGGCTGAGCTTCCTGAGTGCTCCTCTGGCTTCTGCTGCCTGGCTCTGAACAGACTCATGAGAGGGATAAGGGGGCTGGTGTGTGTGTGCAGCAAAGCTGAGGAACAACCTGTCTACCAGTTTCAACTTGGAAATAGTTATAATGGATATAACTGACTTGCTACTTGGGCTCTGAAAATTGTGCCTGAGGAGTTTGGGTTTAATTTACTTTTTCAGTGAAGTTTCACTTCAGGCTCTCAAGGGATCCATGCCTGGCAGGGTTGTTCCACACAGGATGAGGGCACAGCATATAAGCCCTCTCCCTTGTTCAAACTTGCACTGTGGGGCTTGGGTTGGACTAAATGACTGGTGGAAGAGTGGTAGTCCCAGCTGATGTGTTACAGAAGGTGTCTCAGCCTCCAGTATTTTTAAATGTGGCCAAGGCTGATCAGAGATTGTTAGTAATCAATCCCTGGTCCTTTAACACTTACCAGCAATCTCTATTCCGTTGCCCAAGAGCCAGGTGATCTGGGGCTGTGGTTTGCATCCTTGGGTAGAGCAAGACAGTGTCACGCTGCTTTCCCCATCTTGGGATGCTTCCAGAACTGGATTAGAAGGAGCAGCTGCAGCAAGAAGATTTAGAGTCTGTTACAGTACAGATTTATACCCGGTGTTACTGGGGAGGGAGCTGAACAGACACCAGGATTACGTTGTGTTAAGCCTCATACAACTGCACACAAAAAGGCAGGTGTGGAGTTGAGAAGCTGGAGTAGTTGTGCACCTCTGGAGCACAGCAGGAACTTACCCAACACCTCAAGGGTTGTGTTCTTGCTTTTGAGTGGGTGGCTGTAGTAGGAGCACCTGTACAGGCCTTCGTCACGGACTGTGACATTGGAGAGCTGGATTGATAACTCGTGCTCTGAGTAATGGAGAAGTTTGTACCTCTGATCCTTTAAACCTGTAAGGAAAGTAAAACCCAGCATGCTGTGGGTGTTGGTACATAAGAGGAATGCAGGTAATCAAAGCCATAATGAGTGGGGGGAGTTTTCTTCATTGCAATTGTTTTAATTCTTGATGTCAAGGAGCAGTTCTGGCACAAAGCATCCCTAGCTGGTGCTGGGCTAGTACAGAGGCAGCAGGGAATTGAAGAAAAGGGGAGGGGAGTCTGAGCTTCCAGCAAGGAAAATCACATGTATTTTCTTTTACTTTTGGGGGACTTATTCCTGTTTTCCCAGATATTATAACAATTTGCGTTCATTTAAGTGTCTAAATGGATAAATATGAGCAGATGTTGGGGTGTGAGGACATGATATGTGGCCAGAGAAACAATATGGCCTATGAATACAGAGCATGAATTGAGAACATTTCCCTTCCCCATTCCCTGAACCTTTATTTGACCTTGAAAAACAAACAAACAACAAAAAAAATCACTTCCCTTCTTTGGGAATGCTCTATGACAGATAAATGAGCACTATGGTCAGCACTCAACTCTTTTATAATTGCTTAGTAATTGGCTGTTTTGCCTCTCCAAGTCTTGTCTAATTACCTTGATTTTAATGAGACCATCTCTGATATCTGTGCTATGCTGCACAGTCCCCTCTCTCTCTCTTGACTTCCTAGTCTTGGCTTCATTCCTTCTGCTGTGTGACCCATGGGAGCCCTTGAGGTCAGGCCACCAACTCACATGGACTTTTCCCATAACCATGGCATAGAAAGTGTTACTTTCTGACCTTAGATTGAACTGAAACTGCACATGTGTACCAGCCACTGGGGAGAAAAAGACCTCAAAAAGTCTTTTTCTTTTTTATTTTTTTGTTTTTGTTTTCAGCTGATGGCTTGTAAAATAAGAGGAGAAAATCACAGCAGTTCTATAATTTATGCAATGATTAAATATTAAAGGACTTTGAAATCGCTGTGATGTAAAACTTAGCTTGCCATAATTTTTAATTTACAATGACACTGGGGGGGAACTGATTCGTGAAGTGGTTTGTTGGAGAAGTGATTCACAGCAGTGATTCAGAATAAAAACTGAAAATGTCCAAGCACATTGTGAAGTTTTGTTTCTCTCTAAATGAGAGCTGTTTTCTTTTGTATTGCAAAAGGAAAATATTCAGTGTGGAGGACTTATTTGGGCCCCAGATGCTTTGCAAACTCTAGTCCTCATGGGTCTTATATCATGTTCTGGAACCCCCAACATAAGAAGGCCCTCAAAATAGAGGGAGGGAGATTTAGATTGGATGTTAGGAAAAAGTTCTTTACTGTGAGAGTGGTGGAGCACTGGAACAGGTTGCCCAGGGAGGTGGTGGATGCCCCTGGATCCCTGGAGACGTTCAAGGCCAGGTTGGATGAGGCCCTGAGCAACCTGATCTAGTTGGGGTTGTCCCTGCTTCTTGCAGGGGGGTTGGACTAGATGACCACTGGGAGTCCCTTCCAACCCTAATCATTATATGATTGTATGTGTCTTACTGAAGGATAATCATGCAGTGTTGAAAATACAGGTAGAACCCTCAGGTGATCTTGTTCAGATATTGTTTTGTTCACCTGGGTTAGGGTCTGCTCCCATGGATACAAGTGGGATGTTCTTTCCCTGACCTTCTTAAATTGCTGTTCAACTCAGCAAAATTTTAAGCATCAAAGATGCTAGAGCTATTAAAGGATGGAGATATTTAAAACTGGGAACAGGCAGAGTAAAGCATCTTGGTCCATGATTGTTTGAATTGAGTTTGGGGCTGTAGCCAGGGTTGTCGAGAACTTGCATAAATGAATTGTTGCTACTCTCGCCCACCTCTGTGGTGTAATATACTGAGAACACACATATATGTCAAAAACAGAGATAACTGCTGGAGAGGTGATCCCCTCCTCTTGCAGTTCTTGGGTACATGATCAGACTAATAGAGTGCAGCAGGGGAGAGGGCCCCCTGACATAGCCTGCTGTGGCTTTTGGATGCCTGGATGTCAAAGCAGTGAGGGGCAGGTTGCAGTAGCCTTGTTTCCCTTATTGATTAGCTGTCAGCAGCACAGCACTGAGTGTTCTTGGATCCCATTGGAATCTAATGGCTCATATGTGTTATACTGAGAGCCCTGAACTAGGAATTCTGGATTCCACAGGAAACAGTTCCTAAAACATACACGTGTGAGATTTAAAATCACTAAGGAACACTCATCCCATTGCTCTTCTAAGAGAGTAAAGGAGAGGAGCCACAGTTACTCATGATATTTTCCATTTAGAAATATCAGCAATACTTGCAGGAAGTATGAGTAGGCTGGTTTGATGCAGGTGGCAGGATACCATGGCTGGCATTCACAGCACAGCTGAAGAGGAAGACTCTCTGGGTCTGTCCACCTAACACTGGATACCCAACTATCCTAACATTGGATACCCAACTCCCACTGAAACTGTCCCTCGGCAGTTTCAGTGGGAACTGGGGATCCAACATTAGGATAGTTGGGTATCCAATGTTAGGATAATTCCCAACCATTCCCTGGCTGCTCATGGCTTGGACAAGTGCACTCTGTGCTGGGTTACAAACTGGCTGGATGGCCGAGCCCAGAGAGTGGTGGGGAATGGAGCCAAATCCAGCTGGTGACCGGTCACCAGTGGTGTTCCCCAGGGCTC
>VXBZ01012276.1:278519-295338 GCA_013399135.1 Heliornis fulica
TTCCATGAAAGCCAGTGAAGGGTTGATAGCAGACCCATTTTACTCACCTTCTCCCCTCTCTGTTAACACACACATTAATTGCCATTACTCCATGGTCTATTCCTGATATGCAGGTGTGTGAGACTGAGCAGTGAATGATCAGCACTGCTCAAAAACTTGGGGCCTTACTCAGAAAGAGTCCTGCTGCTGGTGCACTGAGCTGGCTTTGAAACCCCATTCACAGGCAGGATCTACAAACCTGGCCTGGCACAGGTTACCAATACATGTCACTTTTTCTCCTCCCAGTTCATTTTATAGACAGGCAGTAAAGCATTTTGTTTTTCCTCTCCAGACATTTGAAGGTATGTAATACACTTTGTGAAAATATTTGATGACCTGCAATGAATTGCCTTTTCCAGAAAAAAAAGCATGCCCTGGAGAAATTACTAAGAGTAGTGACTGGCTCAGAGTGAAGTAAATGGGCGGTAAGAGGGTTTTATTTTTCATTCCTGTTGTGTGTTTTGATTTTTATTTTCCAGGTCTGCTGCAAGTTCCCACTGTGTACATGAGTACATGTGTACACTGCAGTTTGGGGAACTGAATCTGGGCTTCAGGAAAGCTTTTCATTTTCTTGCAAATGTTTTAAAATATACCAGAAATGCAGCTGTGGTAGGGTATTCCAATGTTTCCCACTAGCATCAGAGGAAGGACTTGTCTGGCTGTTTACAAGTAGTTTCCCATGGGGATCTGTTGGTGTTTCTCACCTCTGAGTTGAGCATACCTGGGCCTGAGATGGCACAGAAAAATGGTCAAGTGACGTGTCTTGGGACTTCACAAATAACAAATATAGCACAGACCTTTTATTTTCCATTGCTATCTAATCTGTAGAGCCTGTAAGCTCATAGAAGGGGGTTCCTTGTAACATCTCAATATTTTTACTTCTGAATTTGTAAGTATAATATGCTTTAGATGAGAAGCTGTGCAGGGCAGATTTGCTGGCTGTCCTCACTGCACAGTCTGGGTTTGACTGAACTTGTGAAGAGTGGCCACAAGTGATTTATCATCACACATGAAGGCACCTAAGTGCCTTCAGCTCTACGTTTCCTCATGAATCTGCCTGCATTTCCTAGGACTGATGTCTTTGTTTCTCAGGGCTTGTGCTGTGTGGGGCCATTTGCAGAGGAGCAGTAACAAAGGAAAACCTCCTTGCACAGGTTCTACTCGTGAAGGCCTGTCAGGAGATGTGTGTTGCTAAGGCAGTAGAGAGGCTCTCATCTGTGGTTTTCCACAGGCCCTTTCTGTGTTAGTTTTGGGTTTTTTTTTTTCATAGCAATGATTTCCTGTCACTAACAGCAGCATGGGGTGTTTCCGGTTGCACCTTCTNTGTGGGCCCATTTGCAGAGGAGCAGTAACAAAGGAAAACCTCCTTGCACAGGTTCTACTCGTGAAGGCCTGTCAGGAGATGTGTGTTGCTAAGGCAGTAGAGAGGCTCTCATCTGTGGTTTTCCACAGGCCCTTTCTGTGTTAGTTTTGTGGTTTTTTTTTCATAGCAATGATTTCCTGTCACTAACAGCAGCATGGGGTCTTTCAGGTTGCACCTTCTGAGGTGAGAACAGCAAGACTTAACAAGTGAAGTGGAGGTGTTTCTTGCTTCTATAAAACAAAAAAGCAGCCCCAGAGCAGAGTGTGCATATAATTTCCACGAGAGACCACGGCTTCACTCATAACTCACAGGTCAAACTACTTTCCTTGTATAGGGGCAGTTTGATGTGGATGTGGTCTTAAGCCACTGTAGTCCACCATGGTGCAGTCACTGGGCCAGCTCCAGAGGACAGTGTCTGTTGTACCATCTGGGGCCCAGGTGCCCCAGCTACCTGGAAGAATCAGCCTGGCATCAAGTACAGTGACATACCCTCCTTGGCAAGACAGGGCAACAGTGTCTTACTAGAAACCACAGGCTGCAGCTGAGCAGAATGACTTGTGCCTCTGGTTGCTGCTATTTTTGCCACCAGAAAGCACCCAGAGAACTTTCTGCAGTGATGTGCACTCAACACATCATGTCACAAGTATCTTTAAAATTACCACTATAGAGACATCCTGTTTAATCAATTCCTGTTGACCTCTGGCCACAGACCTGTGAGCGGGGCTCTGAATTAATTCTGATGGCCAAGGGCAGCTAGGGGATGTCAGCAGGTACAAATTCATCATGCAGAGCTGTCAGTATTGGGGAAGGAGGGGTTGTGCACCAAAAGGGAGTGAAAGCTGCTGATTTGGAGCAAGTCCAAAGGGTGCTGCAAGGGTTAGTTCAGCAGGGATGTAACTGAGAGCTCCTTAAGGCCAGGCTCTGATCAACAGTCATTGGCAATAACATATCCTGAGCATACAGTGTAGCAGAATGTTTTCTTGTGGAGATTTGAGCCCTTAGCAATACCTCTACATGTGAGAGCATTACTGAAGCACCAGCAGTAGCCCTGCTATGGTTTCTGCTCCAGCCTTTGTTAAGAAGGGCTGTTGCTTCGGCCAGCACCGAGCGTTCCTCCTGCAAAGCTTGGGAGTGAAGCCTGCAAGGACCCCGAGCTGTCAAAAGCTGCCTTGCTGCTTCCTTTACTCAAATCTTTGACTGACATGGTCAAATATGAACCTCACATGCTCTCCTGCCTTTGAAAGAGGAGATGATCAAAGTAGGTATAAGCTATATTGCCTAGTAGGAGTAAGAGATCAAATGTTTAAAGTGCTTCTCATTTTCAAAGTACTTGGCAAGTGTTCCTTGCCATCTTCTATTAGCCTCTCTGTACAGAATGCATGAACAAGGGCATACATCTGAGCCAGGGAAAGTAAGCAGGGATCTGCTGTCTCAATTTTAAGGGAGAATCTTTTGATTTGCCATCTCCAGCGTGCTGCCAGGTACTAGGAGGTAAACTGGTGTCAACGCTTTGGAAATTGGGTGACAATATGGCACTGTCACCAAGAAAGCACCAGCAAACTGCCTTGCCTGTGGTGCACTGAAGCTCTGGGAATCAAAATCTCCAAGCTGGGCTGCTTGCAAAGGGGAGCTCATGCCAGAGAACGAGTATCACTTACCTTGGAGCAGGAGCAGAGCTGTGATGTGCAGCACCCTGGTGAAAGTCATGCTGTGGTGTGGGTGCAGGCTGTCTGTGCTGGCTTCCTCTCGCTGCTGGTCCCTTTTCAGCACAGGGGGAGCAGATTTACCATGACTTCATCACTGCTGGGGTCTCTGCCTCCTTCCTTCTCTTCACTGTTCCACTCTCTTCTCCCCCTGTCTCATTTTTCCTATGTGTTGGTGACTGCTGAGAAATCAGTGACCTCACAGGTCCCTGACACAAGATGTGTGGATGACAGGACTGGGGGCCCCACACCTCACACCCCCACGGCTCTGTCTCACTCTGTGTCCGTGCGTGGGAGATGTGTACAGAGAGGGAAGCAGGTAAAGGTTAAGAGAAATGTGGACCCTGAGGATCTGGGCTAACCCTGCTGGGATCCCTTGCTGCAGTGATCTTACTGGTGGGTGTGCAGTGCTGGATTTAAATCCCAAGATGGGGAGGCATGCAGGAAGGCAGAGCTCATTTTGTGAGGACCACTGTAGTGCAGTAGTTGGCAAGGTGGCTTAAAACCCCAGCTGTGGAGTTTAAATCCCTTGAAAAATAACCCTGTGTCACCCTGAGTCTGGCACGTGCGTGGCAGGTTTGCTTTGCTCTGCTCTCCCTGCAAAAGGATGAGAGAAAGGAGTGTGGTTTGTGGCTCTCCAGGGAATGGAGAGTGTTGGTGAGGTGGTTGTGAGAGGTTGGCTGAGCACCCCAGCGTGGAGGAGAGGACGATTGCATTGAGGAGGTCCCAGAGGTCTGGGTTTCCCATGTCCTCTGGCAGGTCTGCTTCTTCAGAAGTGATCTGGGGCATGGCAAAGCTTTCCGTCTCCTGGGTGTGTGATGTCCAGTAACATCACAGCATTGATCCCCTGCTGTAGGCAGGGCCTTTTGTCATGGTGGAGCTGTGTGTACTGATCCCCAAAAAGGCTTTGGCAGATCTTCTGGCACTTCTCTGCAGCTGCCCAACATGTAACACAAATGACTAATACTGTCAAAATGAGTTGTATTATTCTCATCTTTATTAAGATGAGAAATACGATTTAAAAACCATGTGCATTTGCAGGACATGGGTTTGAGTGAACTGGACAAAATGGTTAATTATAAATACAGTATGCATTTCACTTCTATTTTATTACAGAACCAGTTTCCTTTAAACTTTTAATTCCATGGACATGTGTCATTCTGATTGATTAGAGATATAGCTTTTATGTTGATAGTAATATAATCAATTTTAATGGAAAACAGAGCCATAAAGTTTAATGTAGGTTGTGGGTTTGAAAGGGAAGAGGATCACTAGCTGAGAAAACTACTGCTGGGTTGCAGTCAGATCCAGAAGATGTGTTGTAGAGGCAAGCATTGCTTTGGTTTAAAAGTGGTGTTTCCAGTTCCACACATCTAAAGCTGACAGTAATAACTCGATGGAAAAAAGCCGTCAAGCTGTAGAGGTGCTGAAGCCACCTGCCTCCAACCCAGAGGGAAAATTCCACCGACAGCCAGACTTGAGATGGTTTTGTGCCATCTGCTGTCAAATACATGAACTTCATCTTCAGTGGAGGGAGGAGAAATTCAGATTTCCCTTTCTCTTTGCTGTGTTTGAGGCTTACATCTGGGTGGGCATCCCGAAAAGGGATGTGGTGAGGGCAGCATTGCACCCCAAGCTGAGAAACAGCCCCGATTCCCTAATTATTTATAGATCCCAATACAGCTCCTGGTCTAGGTAGATGCTCAGGACTGGAGTGTTTCCTACCAGCATCTTTCTGGAGCCACTGAAAAAGCTGCTGAGGTGCACCCCAGTGATGCTGGGGTGCATTTAAATAGGAATTTAAATAGGAAGGGCGAGATGTGAGTGTGTGGCATCTTTATTAAATCATCTATGAGACTTTTTTTTTCTTGTTCGACTTCTGAGAAATCCATTTAATGTCATAAGCAAATTAAAATGCAGTGGTTGTTTTAACAGTTGTTAGCACTTGAAACTGAAGTTAAAAACAACCAACCTCCCTACCCCCCCCAAAATAAAAAAATACAGATGTCACAGGTAATTACAGCTATTTTTGGCAATACAATTATTGGGTTTTTTTTAAACAGCAAACATTTTTTCTCAAATAAATACAATCTGCTCACACTAAAAACATAATAAACAGAATGATACAACAGGTTTAAAATGAAAAAAAAGAGTATCCATTGATAACATCAAGTTTCAAGAGATGTCCACAGAGAGAAACTTCAGAAAATACATTTTAATGGGAAGTAATAGAAAGGAACTGGCTGTGTATTTTCTGTTATGTAGCATGTATGGTTCATGAATATTCCCCAGGGAACAAGCATTTGAGGAAGGGGTGAAAAGTAAGTAGTGATTTAGAGTGTGTGCAACCAAATCACACTTACTGCTTAATTACGTCTCGTTCATTCTCTGTTTTAAGCATGTCTGCTACCACTGTCATGTCACATGTATTTTTAAAGTTCAGATAGTATCCCCTATGCTTAGGCTCTTATTTTTTTTGGAAAGAAAAATAGAAGCAAACCCCACAAACCATGCTCAGTCTCTAAATAAGAGCTTTCATACAGAATTCCAGTATGTTTGAAGTTGTGAAGCGTTGCAAAGGAAGTTCCAGCTCTGGGTGTAGGGGAGGGTTAGCTGACTCCAGCTGAACCCAGCAATCCCTCTCTCTGAAATCCTCTCTGGACCCAACTCCCTTCCCATGCCCTGACTTTTTATCCAAGAGCTGTTAGCACAGAGACAGATGTGACAGGACAGGACCCATGTCCCTGAGATGTTGCTACCTGGGGGGCTCAGGGCTGTGGATACAAAATGATATGCTGGGAAATGGTGCTTTAGCAGCCTTCCTGCCCTCTTTGTTCTTCAAAATTACCCTGTGCATTGCCTTCACTAAACTCCTGCAGAATTCTTGTTGGGTGATCTAAGTTACTGCTTCAGTAATAATATTGTCACTAGAAGCTAACACCAGAGGAGGGAAGGAGGGTCCCCCCATCGTTGACTTCTTTCTGAACCTGTTCAGACTGAGTGGAAAGGGTGTTTTTCTCTGAAGTTATGGCTGGGATCCTCTATTTCCAGAAACAAGCAAAGCTCTGTTGGTTTGACAGGTTATAACCTGTTTACAAGGTTAATTTCTTGACTCCCAGCTCAGAAGATTTGGCTGTGTCTGCCACTGCACTAATTGTAAGGGAAGTGCATTATCACCTGAACTGGAGAGGGGTCCCCAGACAGAGCTCAAGCCTTGGTGTTGGGGCATGCTGCAGCTCCCCCCTCTCTGCTTCAGTGGAGGGAGAGACAGAGTCCCATGATAAGGACAAATTCTTGATCAAACACAAACTTTTCCACATAACTCCAGTTTTGTCCCAGTCTGCCACTGCTGTGCTAGGATCTGATTCTGCACTTTTGAGTCTTGCATTTTACAGCCCAACCCATCAGCAGCAGTTCATGAAAATGCTGGATGAACAACTTAATCTCAGCAGATTTCCAGCTTTATTCCTTAATTGGGAAGAGAGGAAGAAATCTGGGAACTGCTACTTGTCTCCTATACTCTAATTAATGTGTTAGGACACAATGCAGCTCACAGTGAAGGCAAGGAAAAAAAGACTTGCACGCACTTCAGACAGATAAGTCTAATGTTCTTCTGGGACAAAACACTCAAGTGTCATTAAATACACATTAATAAGCAGCAATGGAGTGAACATGAAGCAGCAATTGGTTTGTATTCTTAACATCTCCATTAAAGATTTAAAAGGAACATATTTTTTCCTTTTTTTTTCCTCCCACTGAGCCTTATCAACATGAGACTACTTGGCACAAAACCCCTAAGAGAAATCAAAATGCTAGAAGAAAATAAGATTTTTTTTCTTGCTGAGACTGACACTTGAAAAATCTGATTTAAGACTACAATTGTTAAAATACTTTCCCAAACATCCAAAAATAGACTTTTCTTTTTTAAAGAGCATATTTTAACATCTATCTTTTCAAACAAAACGCTTTTCTATATTAATTACTATATTCAAACATCCACTAGTACAATATTCAATGGTGCATTCAGGTTTTGTTCCCTCCCTGTTTCATGCTTCTCTCTAAATAATCTTCTTGTAACATCACCTAACAGCAACAGGACCTGAGCAGCCTCCATTGTTTGATACAGGAAATATCTACTGCCCCAAATTACATCTTGCTGGCCCATAGCATGAAACAAAAAGCAGCCCAGAGAATTACACGTGCATCAGTAACCCAATTAAATTTGGTGTGATTGATTGTCATCTACTTAGCTTTAACCTCTTTGCAAATTTGCAGTGAATAAGCATGGAGGAAAACAAGCCAGAAATGCTCTTCAGAATGTCTGTACACAGCCAAAAATAGTTTAAATTACAGTTAAAAACTAAAGCGACAGCAGTGTAACCGCACAGGAGCAGTTCCTTCTGTCATCTCATAAGTTATCTCCCTGACTTTCAGTACACATCTCTGGTAAATAATGCACTTATGAATGGCCTACTGTGTGTTATGTAGTCATAAATGTATAAATAATGGACTGTTGTTATGGATTGTGATGATGTACATATTGCACAGGATGAGCTCTCTGCTTACTCCAGATCTGCACCGAATTTGGTGTACTCTCCCCAGCAAGCTCAACAAAACCCAGAGACAGCTGAGCTACAATCCCATAAGATTTGTCACATGGCAGTTGGAGAGCGTTTTGCCTCGTTTAGGAAGATGGGATTGCAGTTTACTGCTCCTTTGTTGTTCTGGCTGCTCAAAGTGCAGCTCTGTCATCTCCTGCTGGAGGGGAGACTAGTCCTGCTGAGGGCTGGATGGCTTGAAACCAGCTCAAAATCAAACTATGACTAATGAGCCTTAGTCAGGGTGGGCCAGAATAACACTCTGTGCCACACAACTATCTCAAATGAGGACACTAACCCTTTCTGCAGAGGATAGCTGGACAGAAGAGGGGTGACTGGGCTGCCAGAATGGCTTTCTGGGTACTTCTGAACTTGCTGGAGTTATAGCCCAAACCAAGAACCATGCCTAGACCTATTTCACCCCATTTAGGCATGTTTTTGAGCATCTCTCAAAGTGAACCTACACTGATAAAGACCTGTACAAATGTCTGCAGGAACCCTCTGACCCAAGACCAATGACTTAAGATAATCCTGATCTGAAAGAAACCTGCTCTGAAGCCAGTTTATGTTGTGAATTACCCACTGTGGTGTTACTTTGCATTCCCCTGTGAAGCAGTGGACACTGGGATCTTGCAAGCTCTGGTACTGAGAAGATGCTTCCCTTGATTTCACAGCTTTTAGCTACAGCTGGAAATCCTTCTCTTCCCCTTCTTCCAGAATCCTGGCCCTTTCCCCTCCAGTTAAATAACATCTTAATAGGCCAAAGCACGTTGCTCCTACATTTAAGCATACTCTCTTTTTCAGCTTGGCTTTGTCTTTATGGTAGATGGCACTTAGGAATTAAGGAAGAGGAAGCAAGTGTGCAGTGGAGGCTGAATTTCTGCATCTTTTTGATTTCACCATTGTCTCCTGAAGAAAGCTGCTTATGGAAAAGTTCACAAAGGACAGAAAGCCACCGCTGTGTAAATGACCAGCACAAAATCTCAGTGTAGAATGGGAAACCCTTTTCCAAGGTCTTCTGCAGGGAATTTAAATGACATGAACACTTTAGGCTGGGTCTGTGCACAAGGGTAGACTTCAGTAACCCAAATAAAGAAAAAAACCCACAAACCCAACAACAATCCAACTTTCTAAATTCTACAGGCTTGGTTGGAAAAGGCTTATTTCATCTCTGGTTAAAAGGAACTGCTCCCAGTCTTTGTTCACAACGGTGTTGTCTTTTGATGTGCAAACCTCCTCTGTAACTGCTGTGAAGTTCAGAATTATCTTCTGGTGAGGCTCAGCATCAATCAGTCTTTGCCAGCACGGTGTGCCCAACACAGGACTTAACACAGGGCTCGAACAGAGGAGAGGAATGATCTGGCGTTGCCTGCAGAGGCGATGCTGGACTCGCTTTCAGCTGGTGCTGGGACACTTTATGGAAGGTGCTGAGAATCTGGGTGTTGTGCATGGGGGGGGAAGCCTCAACACATGCTCCTGAGCAAGCCTACTAATGCTTTGCAAAAATAGTAGTGAACCCCATGGCCTGCATCCTGAATGTTTGACTTTGACACAGTGCTAGTTGTTTCTAACGTGGTGCAGAAGGCAGTGAAAGCTACTGGTGTTATTAGAGCTCCTTTCAAGGTGAGGAAATCTACCCCAGCTACTATTTAAAGAGACTTCCTGCGGTGCAAGACCTTTGGACTGTGTTTTAATATTTTTTTTTCCCTTCAAATCACTCCCTTTTGTATTTGTCTAGTTGTATATGAGGGTTTTTGCATGACCGTGGCTATGTGAGAGATATGTGAGAACAGCTGTTTGTGTGACCCACTCAACATCTCATGACTGTTTTCCCACTGTCAATAAACACAAGAAAGAGACATTCTCCAATGCTTAGAAAGGCCATAGGTTTTTCTTGCTTGTGTAGCTTTGTCTACTCTTGTAGTAAGGTTTCTCTCCAGTTAAAGCCTCCGGTTGGTCCATGTGTGAGAGGGAGGATCGGGGGGTCCGTAAGCTGCCAAACACCTGTATCTCCCAGTTCTTCGCACGAACAAAACCCCAAGTATGGAATCTGTGTGAAGAGAGATGGAAATAAAGGCAGTGAGCAGGGATGGAGTGGTGTGAGGAGAGAGCTCCCCTGTGGACTGAAATCTATCTGTGCTGCTGAAGCACTTCACTCCCTTCTCTCTCTCTTTCCCTCTTCCCAAAATCCATTTGCTTGAGGACATGGCCATTTGCAAGACTTGGTGGCGGTGGGTTAATGGTTGGACTGGATGATCTTAGGGGTCATTTCCAGCCTTAAAAATTCTATGATTCTATGCAAGAGCTAACTGTAGGGCTCAGATGTGACAGCCAGACCTTATGTGCCACTGTATGGACAAAACCCTGGGAAAGACCTTGTAGTTTATTAAATGTGCACCAAAGATGTCCTGCATGGTCCCAAACCCTGGTGTGGTCCCAAACCCTGCAGGCCAGCACAGCTAGGGAGGAGAAATAGGGATGCTGCTCTGGATTAGGTGTCCTCAGATCAAGTATGAGCTGTGAACATACCAGAGAGCATCTGCAATGCTGGTAGTGGGCAATGCTATCTCCTTAGCCAAGTAAAGGAATGAAGGCAGAAGACCCCATCATAGTTTTCAGGCCTTGTCCCTGAACATTAGGAGGGTTTTTTTGGTGAAATGAGCAGTGCTGTGGGGCAGAAGCTCCCTGTTACCTCGGTGAGGGTGTTTTCGGCACTGGAGGGCACTGTGGGAGTCTCTGTACGGCACTAGAGCACTGCAGGCCGGTTTGTGGGTGGGCATCTGATCCCGTGTATCTGTTACACGAGCGACACCTCGCCATAAGCCTCTTAAACCAATCTGCTCTACCCTCGTGACTTCTGAAATGGGTGAAACTCAACCACGGGCAGGAACAAAGTGTCCTCTGCCCAGTTAAGCAGATTGCAAATTTCTCTTCTAGTTGTAAAGCCAGTGAGCTTTACTCCTAGGTGGTAATTACCTTTCGGACCATCTGTACAAAGTCCTTGGAGTTCTGCGGCGAGAGCCCTTGGAGCTGGCAGGTACAAGCCTCCAGGGAGGACGCGTGTGCCACGATCAGGATGTTATTTCCTGAAATAAAGTGAGAAACTCAGGGGGAGGAGGGATGCCAGCTTTTGGGACTGGTGCCCAAGATCAAGCAGACCATTTAAAATATTCAGAATGGGTTCAGTTTATCATAGAATGGTGCGTTATACTATGTGTATAGGGGGAAAAATGCACAGTTTAGTAACATATCTAGAACATTTCTCAGTTTTGAGGGTAATAAACTCAGAGCTCCTTACTTCTAAAATGGCTTTCTGAGAAGAGCAAGATTTCAGCTGTCTTGGGAAGCCCTGACTTTTCTCTTATCCCCAGATTAATTCTGATTAAAAGAAACACTTTAATTTCAGTTGCTGGTTTTCCACATCAATAGCTTTAGTTTTTCTATTTCCAAGAACCTGCCCAACTAATATCATTCTCTGCTATGGAGGTTTGTGAGCAAACTGTTAAACACTCAGAATGTGGAAATGGATCAGTAAAATGAGATTACTGAAATCAACAGAACTTAGAAACGTCCTGTTCTTATGCTGCCAGTGAAAAATAGAAGCTAGAGATTTTTCTAAAATTTCAGTGTTGTGATTGGAGAAATGTTTAACAGTTCTTCAGGGTAACGAATATATTTCAAGCAGAGTAGCTCAGATAAGGGATGGAGGATTGACCTGCCTGTCTTGTTTTTTTGCTCCCTCTGTAGCACTTACCTTTGCCTTTACATTCACTGATGATTTCTTTTGTTACTTGGTAGCTTCTACTTATGTATGTATCATAAGATTCGGAAACCACTAACTTGCTGACAGGAATATGAGGTCTGTGAGCAGAAAAACAAGTTCAGTAAATCAGGAGAAGCGATAAGGTTTTAAGTGCAAGTTATGATTCACCCGAAAGCATCTGTTTCTTTAACTCTTCTAATCCCCCAAATCCCCAGAGCTGTGTCATGAGTCAGGACCACTGTGATGGCTTTTTAAACTTTAAGACCAAGATGTTTACCATTCCTGCATTAAGATACTTCAGTTAGCTGGAAAAATATGACGACTGCTTCCCCTGAAGTGGACCCGTCAGCGGAGGCAGCAAACCTCATGCTGATTAGATTCGTGTTAGTTTTACAGTGGCATGCAGCAATAATGGTGCCACTTGGTGTTGACTTAGGTGTGATTAACACATTTCAGGGCTCAGCCCCCAACACCCACAGTCTATGAGTGGCAGGAGGACAAAATGTGTTTCCAGCAGGAAGGGACAGGGCACAGCTGCCTGCGGATAGATGGTCTCGGCACCGTGACACACCACCACCAAAGCTGCCTTTTGCCAGAGCAAGGTCTGTGCTATGCTGTCACAGCTTACAGGGTGTGCTGTATCTGCCCAAGGAGACCTGGCAGGCATGGGGAGGAATGTGGAGCCTTGGAGAAGGCAGGTGCTGGCTCTCTGCACTGCTCTGGCCACCTGTAAAGCTGCGTTGCTGGGGAATGGGAATTAGGCAGCATCCTCCTGGGACAGGGTGTTGCAGTGAATTGCCTGGTGGGACTCTAGCCAAGCTCTCAGCTGGAGTAGGCTGCTGTGCACAGAGAACTGAGGGATAGGAAGCAGAAGGCTGTGTTTTCATGCTGTGGTGTGAGGAGAAGACCTAACTTTGCCCTCCATCCAGTGATAGGATGTATCTACAGGGAGACGTTCAAGGCCAGGTTGGATGAGGCCCTGAGCAAGCTGATCTAGTTGGGGGTGTCCCTGCTTCTTGCAGGGGGATTGGACTAGATGACCTCTGGGAGTCATTTCTAACTCTAATCATTCTATGATTCTATGAATTACCCTGATGAGAGGAGACAGAGAGCACCAGGAGAATCTCCCAGCCCACCACCTAACCAGCTGGCCACACAAGAGCAGGCTTTTTTTTCTTGTGCAGAGGATATTTGTTAAGGTCTTCCCAGAAGGCATGTGTTTTCTGAAGCTGAGACTCTCCTGTGGTCCAGCTGCTCTGCTGAGCATTAGCCACATGATTCCTTCTCACTGATAAATACAGTACAAGGACTCCTGTTTAGATACCCACAGAGTGCTGGAATTTTAGCTGCAGACCAAGAGGATGCAACACAAGTTGTTTATAGTATAATTAGGTATGCAGAAAGCAAGGTGGTTTTGTTCTTTAAACTTTCTTTTTTTTCTTTTTAATGTTTCAGCTGCTTATTCCACTTGAGTGTTCTTAAACACATGGGTGCACTGGGAAACACCAGTGTTTCTGGTGATACCATAAACCACAAAAGCCCAGCCACAAAATGTTTGTCACCAAGCCCGTGTAGGTGGAGCTCCTGTGTGTGTATACTACATGTGTCTCATAAATGTTTTGGTTTTAACTGAGATTGCTCAGCTGGTGATCTGGCTGGGCTGGTCTCTGCAAGAAGTCAGATATTTCAGCAGTGAGGTGTGGTGAAGGCCTGGGACTGTGTGACCTTTCTGGAGTTTCCTTCTTTGTGGGAGTTCTATGAGTCTGGGTTGTATAAATGGATCATAAAATTGAGAGTAGGAAGCCTGAACAGATAGTGTTGTCTCTTCTTTGCCACATGACTGTGTCTGCTGGGTGTTATTTAGCCTTTCTCCCCATGGCTTAGAGTAAAAAGCATTTCTGTGTGAGATGCCTCGCTGGGAGTCAGAGGAGAGGGACAGGAGGGGAAGCTGGGGTTGCTCCCTGCACCCCCATGGTGTCTGTTGGCAGTGATCTGGGGAATGCAGAGGTGTGTGGCTGGATAAAAGGAAAGCAGCAGAGGCTGGCAGCAAGGGTGTGAGTTTGGGATATGGAGCCTGCCCAGGCACTAGGACTGGCCTATGTAGCCTCAAGGAGGGCTTCCAAAAATGCTAAGCTGGGGGAAGGTCAGCTCTGTGCTTATGGAGCAGCTCTGGCAGGGCCCCTAAAAGCCCAGAAAATTAACTTTGCATTTCCCTTTTCTGCAAAGAGCGAGGAAACACCAGTGATGATTATCCATCTGTCATTCAGGTGGACTTTTTAACCAGACCTTTACTTTTGTCTGCTTTCACCAACTGCTTTTGGGTTGAATAACATGAAAACCTGAGTCAGAAACCTGCTATTTTTTTTTCCAGTAGAAATGTAACTGCTGAGAAGTGATAAATGCTTTAGGGTTCAGCTCTCTGCTAGAAAACCTCTGAATTTTGATGTCACAGGAGACTCTGAATTCCTGACAGATGTAAACATGTTCCTCAGAGTGTTGAAAAGTTTACAATTAAGATCCATCACCATGCTAATCTTAAGAGAGACAGATGAGCATTTTCTTCTGGGGAAGGGAAGGACAGGGGTGAATAAGCCTGTGATCCAGTTCAGTCTATGACCATGATGGTCAGGGAACTGTGTCAGCAAAATTAGTTCTGGTGGCTGAGTCCAAACTCCCAAGTTTTAAGAAAAGGGTTAAACCCAACAAAAATACTTGGAGGGTTTCCTGAACAGATGCACAGGATGGAAGGAGCAATGGAAACAGAACCTCTGTGATCAGCAATATAGCCAGTGATCTGGGTAATTTGTTTTATAACAAGACATTCTCAGGTCACGTTCAACACAGCCTGCTCCAAGTTTAATCTGGGAGCCTTGGCAGCTCTTCCAGTCACTGCCTAAATTAAAAAACTCAGTGGAGTGTTACTTTTCAAAAACAAAGCCCAAAAGCAATCCAAGACCCTCTCACCCCCCCCTGCTTTCTACTACCTGTAGGTTGTATCAACGCTTAGAGTAGCTGCAGCTAAATCCACAGGGGGTATCCAGGCTGGTAGTGTGTTCCCAGAGACCCACTTAGTCCATTCAAACAAGCCTGGCTCTATTCGAATCTTCAGGTTGTTCTCCTGCTGCATGCCTGGAAAAGGGAGAAAGGAGACCAAGTATCAATGAAATCAGCCAGGGAGGAAGGTGGCAAGACTTTGCAGCTTTAATACTGCAGTTTGTGGGGTTTTTTTACCTCCCTAATTAGTCAGTTGATTAATAGTAGGTGTGAAAGCTGAAGTGTTCAATATATGTATTTGGTATACAATATGCCAGGGGATGTAAACCTCTGGCCACAAGCTCTATGCAGTGTATTGAACTGTATTTTGCAGCTGTTTTTTGACTGTTTCTCATACCAGGGCATCTCATGCCTCTATGACCATTTCCCTTCCCAGCTCCTCCAGTACATTATTCTTACTGGTGGCAGCCAGTTCCTGTGGGAGCAGCATGAGCAGGCACAGGGCATGCTGAGCTGGACATGCCCACCCATCCTGAATGCACATCTGGCTGCTGTAACCCCACCCTGATCAGGGTTAGGGCCAGCATGCCACTGGCCTAAGCACTTGTCACCTGTGCAATTAGAAAAGGGCTCCTTACAGACTGTGTTGCACTAATGGGAAGTAAAATCCCATGGAAATAAATATTCCTCACCCCAAAGTACCATTTACAGGAGCCTCCCAGTCTGGGCTCCCTTTTGTCTGGTTAGCAGTGGTTTTCCCAGAAAAGGAGGAGAATGCAGCCCTTCTGCCCTCTGGGTTCTTACCTTTCAGGATATTGTGTGCTGTCTGGACACACCTTAGGGATGGGGAGCTGTAGATGTAGTCTACAATGGTATTAGTTTCTAGCAAGGCTTCACCTGCAAGCAAATTACAACACCCATCAATCAAACCATACAAAGGACACTGCAACAGCACCAGCAGCAGAGTGCAGGGTATCCACCACCCAGCCAGGAGCTAAAGCAGTGTCCCAGCAGTGCTGCCTGTGTTTTGGGAAATAGGTGTGAAACTTGTGTTTTATTTCAGCCCTGGGTGCTGAAATAAACATAAATAAAATAAACATGCAGGAGATGTTTTCTCTGTGTGTTGCTCCACGTGCATCTGGGTACTGAAGGGGTATGCAAGGAAATCACAGCAGCTTTTGCTCAGTTTCTGCTTCTTCTAGATTTAACCAAAAAATCAAACTGTGTGCTGTGAAAAACTGTAGAGAGCTTGAATTTAATTTCATTTAATTTATAAGCTGTAAATCAGAATGATTCAACTTGAACCCAGCTTAATTCAATTGGCTCGATTCTTCGCGGGTATAAATTACCATTTCATTAGGCAGGTGGAAGATCACTGAAAATGAGATAAGAATCAACTCCACTATTTGGGTAATTAATATTCCTGCAGTGCCCAAGGGAACCAAAAGAGACCAGGAATCTGTGCAGCACTGCACAGGCTTGCAGTCTGAAATTTTTGTTAGATTTGAAGGGGCAGGACAAAGAAGTGGGAGCAAGAAGGGGTTATTAACCTTGACTTGGTGTGTTTAATGCTGGCTATAACCACGTCAAACCGATCCATAAATCTCTCGAGAGATTTAGAAGGAGGGGCACATCTAACAGCCATCCCTCACGGGGGATGCTGCTCATTTGCTTTGGTCCTCAGAGGAATTACAGCGCCGGCGATCGTCAAGGTCGGCCGGTGCCACTGCAGCGGGGAGCGGCTGCCTGCAGCCGCGGTGGCGGCTCGGTGACATGTGGGACACGGATGCGGTTGCGTGCCCAGGACCCGTTGAACGATCCCGGCAAAGCGTGATGCGACTGCTCCCAGCTTCGCCGTCTGCTCCGCGCATATTGCGGACCCTGCTGCCATGTGGCCGGGAGCCTGAGCATCCTGCTGTTGTGCAGTGATTTATTTTTGTTTAAAAAGCAAGTGTAATTTTAGCTGCCCTACTTTAAATGTGGCCAACGTGAAGTACTCAGGTTGAGAAAGTGCTCTGTAATGCTCATGTCTGTCAGGGGCTGGGCTCCCTCAGCCACAGTGGACACTGTGGCTGGGGGAGCCCAGCCCCTGACAGACACGAGCCAAAGATTTGTCTCCACAACAGGCTCAGAAATCAGGGATGGGAGGTGGGAGAAGGCTGGAAATTATTTGCACTGTGCTTTTGCTACATAAAGCCAGACAGGTTTATAACAGTACAACAAACTGCAGATCAAAAGATTATCAAGATTAAGGAAAAAAACCCTTAATTTGCGTGAGGTGACCGTCACAGTGTGGCATTTCTCACCAACCTTGGTAATGACAGTGGCTTCCAGTGCAGCACATCTACAGGGCAGTAAC
>VXBZ01012276.1:295352-329731 GCA_013399135.1 Heliornis fulica
AACGAGCTGCTAATGGCTCTGATTTCATATCATGTCCTAGATTTTGTGCCTTGTCTTCAGCTGCAGCAGCTGAAGGAGACAAGGTTTCCTTTGAAAGTGACAGCTCACTGGTGAAGGGGCTTCACAAAGCTTCTCGAAACTTCTAAATCCCATTAGTTCAGGGCACTTTTTCTTCTGCCTTGTTCTTTCTCGTTCTCTGGCTGAGTGTGTGGGAGGGAGGAAGGTAGCAAAGGTTCCTGGGCAAGCTCTTGTCTGCTGAGGACAACTTACCGACAAGCCTGGCCTGAGTACAGCCCAGCACAGTGATTGGTGCATCTTTCTCGTAGTCCCTGAACCCGCCGCTCCTCTGAGGTAAACTGTGAGGCATATTCAGGTTACTACGCACGTACCTGCCTGCGAGGGAGAGGGGAAGAGCTGCTGGAATTATTCAGTCAGAGGCAGAGAACATCACACCTGCTCCTACCCTCTTCCACCTGGTTGCCCAGGAGTGTTTCTCACTTAGAGCTATCAGGGATCTGTGGAAATTAAGTATCAGTTCGAACTCGGCAGAGTTGGTTGTTGATGTCTTTGAAGTTATCTTTAGGACAGATTTAATGCCTTGAAGGAAAATAAATTTCCATCCCACAACATATGAAACCTCAAATATTACACTTTTACAGGAGGATAAAATGTCAGAGCTCTTCAGGTGTGATTTTGATAGAAGGTACTTTTAAAATCATGCAAAAAAAGCCTTTTCCCAGTTGCAATGGATGTTTGCAATGGATGCTAGCTACCAACATCACAACTTCATTCCCACATGAAAATGATGTTGTTTTGATGGAATCTTTTCTTGTGACCATTTTCCAAACAGTAGCAAATACAGTGTTGACTCCTTGGCTTGTTTCTGCTTCTGACTGCATCCCTGTGGTCACAGAGCTCTGCACTGAGGCACTGTGCCACTCCTAACTGCTCAGAGTAGTGCTTTTTGTGAGGAAGCCACAGCTTTCATCTAAGTTTTTCCCCAGCAGTTGCCCCCCTCCTTCCTCCATCCTAAACCTAGACCTGAGAAACCCAAGGGTTTGGACTCACCTTTGGCATCAAAACACTGTGACAACCAGTACTTCCCAAAGACGACATCCATCCTTTCCCCATGTCTGCAGACAAACAGGCAGCGCTTCTGGGGCCCTGACTGGCTGGTTAGTCTCAGAGGCTGGAAGGAAAATTACAGGATGTTTGACCTCAGTGAAAGTGCAAGGGTTCTTCTGACATCTGATTTATGAAGGGGAGTCAGAACCAGGTGCCTCTTACTTTACCCTAATCCAAAGGCAGGTACAAGAAATTCAGAAATTGGTAACTTCATACTAAATTGCTAAAGTGAGCAGAGGATGGGGCCTTGCCACCCCATGTTAAGAGCAGAATAGGGGACAGCGATGTCTTCTGCTCCTGTGGTTAATGGTGGGAGCTTGGAGAGCACTTTTAACTTCTGGTGTGGGCAGTGAAAGGAGAGCAGAGGGTAAGTTCTTGGAGTTCTTGGAGTTCCAAGTCACTGGCAACTTGCCACTAAAGCTGTGTGGGATCTGTATATGTGCACAGGTCCCTACCTGCACGTTCTGGCAGATGATAGTGAGTGGCCCTGCATCCCCAGGTCCTTGGTCTTCCTGCTGTCTTCTTTCCAGAGCTCCATCAGCGAAGACTTGAAGGGATGGGGAAGATGTAGTATTCAGAATTGAGTAGGACCTGCCAAAACCAGACAGATGTTGGCTTTAGGAAGGCAATTTGGGATTTGTGGGCTCAGGCTGTAGTAAGGACATTTCTGTGGTTTTCATGAACTGATGATAATTACCTTGGTCATCTTATTCATTATTTCTGTATTTTAGTGCTGCCTAGAGAGCACCTTGCTAGGTGATGTACACACATGAAGAGACAAATCCCATCTCAACAGGCTTTCTGTCTCCTTAGAAACAGTTTCACAGAACAACAGTTGCCAAACTGTGGTCTGCAAGGCTCTGTTAGCCCTCAAGTATTCTCATGGAAAATGCCAAGACCTTCCTCACTAACATCATCAGGGGAGCAGCTGCACATTACTTACCAGGGTCTTGTGGACCACAGCCTGGAAACTACCGACTACAGAGAGTTTTCATCATCTTTGTAGCATAAGCTGCTGCTTATGGGGCTGGGGCACAGCCCTGCCTCTCATGCTGGGCAGTTTTCTGGGTTCCTGAACACAAAATCACGTGTATTCCTTGGTAGGGATGTGGCATATCCAGTCTGGGTTGTTGTTTCTATGTTTTTCAGCACTGTCTATTCCATTTCCCATCTACAGCAGGAATTTATTCTCACCAGTGCTTCCTGTTAAATCTAGCCAAAAGGATATAATAGATCCCATTCTCCCTCCAGGGGCTTATCTAATGATGGTCCCTCTGAATAAAGCTCTCATGCACAGACTTTCAAGGACTTTGACCAAGACCCTAGGGAGTCAACCCTGACAGGCAATTATAGAAGCTGCAGTGACCCTCTGCTGATTAGGTTACATTGCATGGGTTTGCTTAGTCGTTAAAAAAAACATTGTCAGATAATGTGTACAGTCATTTACTTTGACAGGAATAGTTGCCATTGATTGCACTTTTCAGTGCCTTAAGTATGTCAGAAGTTGCTTCCTGACTAGCACCTAGTTAGGATGAAATCTCAGAGGGGTTTCATAGCTGTTAAAATAACACCAAGTGCCAAAGGAACAAAACTAGGCCATCTGCATTTCTGTAAAGAACTGATTTTCTGCAAGCCCTGATGTCAGTCCCACCAAGGAACTGGCTTGTGCCACGCAGTGAAGTGCTGCCAGGGAAGGGGAGCAGGAGGTGGGAATCAACCACGCTGGGACCACTCTTGATCCCCATCTGACAGGGTGAGGCAGCAGCTTTGCAGCAGCCAGCGTGGGCACAGCCCTTTGGCAGTAGATGACCTCTCCACCCTCCTGCTTTTACTCCCTCTGACCTGACCTTCTAGACTTATTGATTCTCATAGCTGTATTTTTTTTAATAAAGCTGTTTCTCTTCCTGCCCAAATATAGATAGAGAATCAGAAGTCAGGGCAGCAAACAGCACTGAGTTATGCACAGCACAACTCTGAGGTGCAAAAGGGGTGGTGGATCTTGAAGAGGAGTTAAATGCAGGCAGGATAGCTCTGTGGATAAGCTGATGGAAATATTACCAGGTACTGGGGTGTGAAAACATGTCTAACCCTCCTCCTCAGAATATATGCATGTGATGTATTGCAGGCAGGAGTACAGTCAGAGCACACTTCCAGCTGGCAGGATAAGGCCAACTCTGGTCCAAAAGCTGCCTGAGTGCATTAGCATGTGCCAAGCCCAGGGTGGCTGAGCCCCGAGCTTGAGTAGGAAGCACGAACAGACATTTATCACTGTGGTAAGTGGTCAGTTTGGAGCGTGGGTCCAGCAGGTTCAGGTCCATCCTGACCAAAAAATTGAGTGTCTTGATGTGAGAAGAATTAGCTAGGACCTATCTCTGTTCCTGTACAAAGTGGATCTTGAGCCTGAGGTCCTTATTTCTGTGTTGCAGCTTCCAAGCCCTCATCCCAATTCAGCCCTTTTCTGCTTTGCCCATCTAACAGTCTCTTAAGGAGGCTGGCCTGGAGAATAGTAAGGATTTGTTTGGTTATCGCTCTTCCCTTTATCCCCAGGAGCTGCCCCACAATTTCTGAGACTTTCTTTTTTCTCTAAGCCCTTACTAGAAGGCCACGGGTGCTAAACTATCTATTTATAGATGTGAATAATAATGAGGCAAAGGCATACTATCTTCACTGTCTGGAGCAGAGCCACGAGTCTGACTTCAGTGGTATCTCCTTGATGTTGCTGGAAAACAGAAACTGCTGATGCTCTTCCAGCTTAGTCATCTTCTAAGCATAGGTCATTGTTTAGAAGCTTTTCCCAAAGGCTTGTGGTTCCTCTGCTTGGCAATAAGAGGCTGAAGGCTGACAACATCATCTACTGTCCCCTGGATGATGCCTTGTCTTCACTCCTCTATCAGTCATACTGCTGTGTCCCTGGAGGCAATGACCTCCCAGACAGGAAAGGCCTCTTGAAGAAGAAGGGAGATGCTTGCAGCAGAGGTTGGAGAAAGGGTCTCTGTCATGGCACAACAGCTCTAGTCCTCAGCTCTGTGTAGAACAAGACTCCTCTGCCATCCCACTCATCATTATCTAGAGAGAGGCATCCCCAGGGAAAATGAACCAGCCATTGTTGCAGAATGGGAGATGGAATGGAAAAATCCCTATTGAGGCCCAAATATAGCTTGCAAAATTAGGGCTGTTCCCCCCTCCCCCCATACTTGTGCCAAGCCTGGTTTCCCAGGCTTATTAAAACGGTCAAGGAATAGTTTTGGCATCTCATGTGCTGCCAAAATAGACTGTGGTGTAATAGACTGTGGTGTAATAGCTACAGCTCTTCTACCCATTTTGGGGCAGAGGAGGTGGCTATTTCTGGCTTTGCTAGTAATGGAAAAGCAGCACAGGGAACCCCCACAAGTTTTAGCTTTTGGGTGGTGCTGGGTCCACAGATAAAAGTGTATTTCTGCCATATGCTTTTAGGTGCAGATGTGGAGAGCCCCATGGTCTTGAACACTTGGTTTCTGTGGCTTCTGTGGGGCAAGCAAATTCTTGTACCTTCCCACTTCCTCTGAGCTCTGCATGCTGAGGGTGGAGATCTTCTCTTGACTTGGTAGCCAACTAATTTTCAGGCATGAAAGTCAACTTAAAAAATATACTGAAAGCAGTTTGCTGGGGAGCTTTTAAGGTGGATATACAATATGTCTTTAATACTGTATCTGTTGTTTGAATTAATTGCAAGTAGTTTCAGCTCATCAGTATCTTCTGCTGCTATCAGAGGAGGGTTTCCACCTTGAAACCATAGAGAGGAGAAAGCATTTTGAACATACCTATGGCCAGGTCCTCTCCTAGGCTCAGTTGGAACAGAACTCCAAACAGTGATGCCAACTCAAGGAGAGTCCAGGGAAGGGGTTACACAGACTCAGGATCTGCATTGCATTGTGCAGGGTGCTGAAACAATTTGTCTTCAGGCTTTTTCCAACCTGTAGCACTGAGCAGAGACCAAATGTTTCTCCTCACTGTTACCACCAGCAGGTCCAGTCCTTGGTATGAGAAGCAATCAGGCAGGGATGTGCCACAACCAGCAGAGAAATGTAGTTTAGATGTATCAAAAATCCTTGGGGTTTGCAGAAGAGAAGTGATACCATTCCTATTTTTAGTAGAAGGGAAAGGGAAAGGATTCAGCCCTGGAGTCTCTCAAGACACAACCTGGTTTCATGGGCAGTCTCTCTGCCCTGAAGGCAAAGCCTGTTCTCCCCTCTTAAATAGTTCATGGAGCTTGTCTTCTTAGTGATGGCAGCCTGTTGTTCTGCAGCTGGGGTCCAGACCTTACAACAGGGCAGGGGCACCTTTCTGGTTTATGTTTGTACACAGCTAGCTGGGAAGGTCCATGTGCCAGGCTCTTGAGGCACTCTTGGTCATTAGCCATAAACCCCATGTCCTCCAAAGGCCACAACGCAGCTTCAGCCTCACTTGAGCAGTGCAACAGGGACACCTTTTTTCCAGTGAAATCTTCTAGTAATCTAATTTTGCTGTATTAAACATTTGATCAAATATCCCAGAGTAGCACTCTGCCTGTCACCTCTCTTGCATGGCACAGCCAAGGTGCCGCAGCCCAGAGCGAGCTGTGTTTTTGCCATGATCTCAATAATTCATGATTTTCACTTGAAGAATGCAGTCTCTTGTGACTAGGAGGGAAAGCTCCATGGCTGTTATTTCTTTCTTCCTCTTCAGGGATGAAACAGGACATGGCTGTGCATGCAGAGGCAGCACAAAACAGCTCCCAGGATCACAGCATCGCTCGCTGGCGGCAACCTCGGTGCCAACATCATGAGCTGGGTCCCATCTCCTGCACCGTGGCAGCTCTGCAGTCCCTGTGAGTACTGCCTTGCTTAACTTCTTGTCTGCATAGAGGAGGGTATTATCCTTCTTACCACGAGGATGCTGTGGTGAATGCTGTGGCCTAGATGGCAGTGGGGCCTATGTTGTCCTTGGCTCTCTATATTGTGACATTCTGTAACCTGATCCTCCCCGTGGGATGCTGCCGTGTAAAATGAGGCTGTTTCCGGGTATGTAATAATGGTTTTGATAAATGGTCCATATTGCTCGCTCCAATTAATGATTTATAGTCTCTAGCAGTAATCAGGGAAGGGGCATTTCCTTTCTTTGCTTGTCTGGAGGCAGAGATGTTGGAGTTACAAAACATTTGGCTTTTACTTGTTGCTGCAATCGTAATTATTTCCCATGCTAGTCCCTAGGCTTCAAAACCCTTCCAGGCACTGTAAGAAAAAAAAGACTAAAAAACCAGCATCCCCTTGAGCAGGCTGCTGGGGGACCTTGGGCAACTTTGTCTGGCAAATTTTGGGTGAAGAGAGGATGGTCTTGCTGTTTTGGAAGGCCAGGATTCAGTCCTGTCTTTGTACAAACTCTGATTGACTCTGCCCATGTGTCTTGATTTTAATTTCTGTAACCCTGGGTCACTGGAGGCCTTTTTTTTCCTTTGCAATGGAAGGTGAGGGGAGGTTTGATGGTGACAGGGTCAGTGCAGAAAGGTTTGTTCTCTTCAGCTAACACATGGTTGAGCTTTATAGACGTGCTCACTTCAAGGAGGGCAGGCAGGGAAAGAATAGATGGTTGTGACAGGAGGGGTAAATGAGTGATATCTTGCTATGCTTGTCACTGCCTGATGGACTTCTGGGCTCAAGAGGCCTCAGGAGTAAGCCAGGGCTGGTGTCCAGTGGCTGTCCCACCTGGAAACCAGCCTGCTTGCGCTGTGCCTGCTCCCCATCTGCCATTCACTTCACTGCACAAGTCAAGCCTCAGAAGTCACAGGCAAAGAAAAACACTGCTGGCCCCTTTTGCTCTTTTTGTTTCCTGCATTTGGTATGATTTGAGGACTTGGATCGGTTTCTACTACGTGCCATGTTAGGTCAGTTCCTCTGGCTGTCCTGTGCTGACCTGGGTTACTGAATGCTTTCCCTTTCTGCTCAGTCCCTCCCAAGAGGTGATGCTGACCCACTGAAATGGGAAGTACAAACTCTCTGTGTTGTGTTCTGCACCCCCATCCCTTCCCTTCATAGCTAACCTGCTCACTCATGGGGCTGTAAGCGAGCTTTTGTCCCTGCACAGTGCTCAGCAAGGGGGCAGCAGACAGGAACGTGTCTCTCCCCTCTCCTTGCCTTCTCTTCCATCCAAACTGCTCCCTATGCTCTAGGTTTGTTAGAGGTGTTTGGCAGCTCAGAGAGGCAGATAGCCCTGCAGGAGTGCCCACACCCGCCCCTCAGGCACTCGCTTTTTATTGCTGTTTAACTAAATCCCATCAAAATCAAGAGGCAGAAGGCACAACCTTACACAAATGGTGAGGTCTGCATCCTCCCTGAAGCCAACAGCAGGCAGGCAACTAACTGCTTCTGAAAATCTTGCTGAGTATCTTCAGAAAGGTTGCTGATCCCAAGTCCTTTTCCTCAGGAAATTATATGCAGATCTCACTTCCCAAATTAATGCTTAAATTTAGATCTTCCTGATCCCAGTCCCACCCCAGAGGTGTCTACCCAGCAGTGGCTCTACAGTGGCCATCTGCCCCAGCTCCATTAGCCAGCAGTGGTGATCCTATGAGAAACAGTTGCTGTAACATCTTAGCTAAATAAATCACATCATCCTCTAATCCCATGTGCAGGGACAGCATCTGCTCTCCCTTTACCCTTAAGACTTTGTGTGCCAGTACATTTCCCCTCAGTGACCCTCTCAGCAGCCCTGGGAGACTCTTCACTGACTCTGGTGACTTCCCAGCTGCTGAGCCACCTCCTTAGAGTGAGAAAAACGGGACAGCACAGCGTCACCTACCCATGAAACACCCAGGTGCCACATTCATCCGCCTTCGTGATGTAGTTTTCAGGCAGTAGACCAGAACAACCAGTTGCAAGGGAAATGCCATAAATCCAGCCCTCACTTGTACTGGTTTGTTCCACTGGGGACATGAAAATAAAATCCCCTGGGACCAGCTCCAGTTCATCATCGTTCTGGGGGGTGTAAGGATAGATCACTTGCAGAGTCTGGGGGAGAAAGAGAAGCACAAATTGAATGAAAGGACTGTTAATGGAAAGGAACAGTGAGCAGGAGCACTCCCATATTGGACCTTTAACCTTGGCAAGGTGTGAACAGCTCTCCCTGTAATGTGCTTTACCCAGGAAAGCTTCACCTCCAGGGAATTCCTGCCACTTCCAACCCTTTGCTGATGGAAAGCTTTTCTAGGCATTTATTCCTTCTTCCCTCTTTGATCCTGGACTAGATGACCTCTGGGAGTCGCTTCTAACCCTAATCATTCTATGATTCTGTGTCTGGTGTTGAGAAGGGAACGCAGTGGGGATGATTTTTTTGAGTGAAAACACAACCATATGCTTAAATGTAAGCACCTCCTTAAAAATGGAACTGAATTCTTACTGGGACCTGGACTAACCAGTGGTTAGTGACCAGTTTTGCCTTACCTACTTGTGTTTGATCTCAGAATGGATCTTCTTGTTGCTGTTGCTTTGGAAGCCAAGGCAGAGACCCTGTCAGGGGGCTAACAGGTTTGACTCTGTGACACCCTGCTCTCAAACTGGTCACAGAACACACAGGAAAAAGCATAGGCGGTGACAAACACTGGGACGCTGCCACATTGTTTTCTTTGTGCTTTTTAACATGAACAGGATTAAGTTAAAAGATGGGGAAAAGATCAGGGAGTGTAATTCTGTAATCTTCTCTTCAGTGGAGCATAAGGAATGCACATATTCATTGCCTATCAGTAACTACAGCGGTCCCTTGTTTAAAAGGAGAACAATCGTGTCATTGTCCCTAGGCAAGCCAGACTTCTGCAAGGGCATCACACAAAGAAAAACCATAGTCTGCTGAGCAGCTCTGATCTCCTGATGGTGTCAGCCTGTTTGCTCACTAATCATCCTGGTCTATTTGTGGTATCTTCAAAGGAAGATGGAAACTAGTCACTGTCACCTGATACAAGGCCAGAGCTTTCACACATGGCTGCCTGTAGTTAGATATGCAAAGATGTGAGCTGGTTCTCATCTGCAGCTCCCTTTGCAGTCAGTGACAGTGTTGACAACTTGCAGCTTTGAATGGACAAGATGACTCTGGGAAGTATGGCCTGGGCTGGGAGAGTGCTGTACACGAGAGACTTCAGCTCTCCTGAAGCTCTGGCATCTGTTTACTCCATGGGGTATCATGTGCCAGACTAAAATCACCTTTTCCCACTGCACCATAGGTTTTGTGTGTCTGATTCTGGATGATGAACATTGGTGGGATTAATCTCCTCAACCCCAGGAGCTTAAGTTCACTGCCTCAGCAGGCACCTTTTGGAGGTTCCATCCTCCAGAAGTTGCTTCATCTTTCTCGAGATACACCTCTTAGATGGGCCAGATGATTCACTTTCTGGAGGTACCTGTGCCTCTGCACTGAGCCCCAGTGCCAAGGGAGCCACAGGCTGCCTCAGACTTGGAGGTCTAACGTGGGGATATTTACAGGGAGGAGAGATTAACCTCCTGTGTGGTTCTTGATGCCCAAGATCCTCACCTACAAAACAGATTTTAATTTTTTCCCCTGTATATTGCATTGGAAAACAACACTATTTAGGAAATTAGGCTAAGACCCTCAGATACTGAACTTAGTGAATCCAGATGAGTTATTGAAGCATGCAGGCCATGGGGGTAAAGGTTTCTTATGTGATGACAGTAAGTGGTGAGATTAATACTAATGTCAAGTCTATACAGAAAAAAAAGACAGTGGTCAGGTTGTGATACTGGCCTGGTTCTTGGGAGCTAAGAGGACAGTCATTGGTAGAATGAATGAATCCAGCAGGACAGTGCTCCTTCAAGAGGTGGGTGAGATAGCAAGTCTAGATGGTATGAGTAAAAAGGCAAAAAAAAGGCAAGATGGTCTGTTAGTGAGATGATTGGTGGGAGATCTACGCTTTGGATGTCCTTGTGGGAGAGGAGGCCAACTCCTTTCTGTCTGTATCATCCATGCTGTGTACCCATGCAGGGGACACAGGGAGTCCTCACTCAGCTCACAGCTTGTGAGCACTCTGGAGCTGCAGACACAGCTAAACCAGCCTGTGAAGCTGAAACAAGCTCCAAGAATTTACCTCGTGATTAACGAAGCGTATGTCTCGGGAGAATATCGCGGCGACCCAGTCGCAGCCCAGCTTGACATCGATGTTCTGGGCTAACTTCTCCAGCTTGGGCAGGTGGCTGGTCTGGAAGTGATAGGCCAGTGTCACGTGGAGCTGCTTCTTGTGGGGCTCCACGTGAACATCTGCAGTGAGGAGATGTCAGTTAGCAACAAGTGTCTGTCAAGATTAGTGGCTTTTTTTTTTTTTTGAAGGTGTAAGAATCCCTGTTGGCTCTGAATGGGAACTGGGAGCAAAGTTTTTAAAGATAGCTTAAGTGGAACAAATTGTGGACTAGTTTCTGAAAAGGCTTTGGGGAAGTTCAACTCAACTCAAAAATGAGTTCCTTATGTATGTTGCACCTTGGGTCACGTTGTTTAAGATCTGTGGTCTGAGTCAGTCCTGAGTCATGCCATGATGGTAGGCAAAGCTTCCTTGCCAAACTGCCAAAACTCATTTGCATTCAGAAAACAACAAGTTTCTGAATGGTGTGATAACAATTATTGTAATTTGGAACCCACTGACATTTTCCAGGAAGGGGGTGGCCTTTCTTTCATTAGCAGACAAGGATGTCTCCACATTTAGCAAGTTTAAAATCATATTTTTCACTCCTCCTCTGTTCTCTCACCTATAGTAGTAATTAGAAATTCAGGGAATTTACAGGTTTGAGTTGATTAAATCTTTTCCCTGGACATTAGTTACATCACCAGTTTTCCCACTGAGGCTGAGGTATTAAAAAATGGGGAAACACATTAAAACTACCAAAATGATGCAAAAGGATCCTGCAGAAAAAGACCTTGCACTAGGAAAAGCTTCCAGGAAGCAGTAAGGTGATAGTAGGTGCAGCGTTGCCACTCTTCCAGTAGATGTGGAAATCATAAAATGCATTGTTTGCATGTAATTTATTCTTGCTTGTTCAACTGAAAATTGCAATTAAATTTTGACTGATTATTCGGTCCAAATTGCAGCTATTCAGAGACTTGGCTCTAGTGCCAGCCAGGGGCAGCTCTGCAAGCTCATCTATCTTTTTTTTTTTTTTGATCAGCAAGAAAAAAAACATGCTCTGGATCTCTGAAAAAAAGCCCCTGAGACTTTAATGTAATAACATGACCAAGCTGTGGACTGCAATGCAGCACTCAGGTTCCCCTAAGAAAGGGCCAATTTGGTCTGAGTTGGAGCAGTCACAGGGGTAAAGGCTTGCTGGAAGCCACTGGTGCTTCCTCCTTCTGGGTGGGATTTTGGGCTAAGAGCTGCCCTTGCTGACTGTGTTGGTGTGAGGGGTATTTCTGTGCTGTGCAGGGGAACACTTGTACTATTCTTAGGTGGCTGCAGCAGCCTAATAGATCTGTGCTCGTGTCTGCCTTCCAAAACATGGTTTTGTAAAGGTAACAGCCATCTCCTCCTTCTTCTGAAGGGAAGAAGTGTTCTAGGTCACTGTCAGGTGAACTCAGTGCATTTTGGAGGTGTGATGAACCTGGGGCACATCTGTATCTCTTCCCCTGCACCCAAGGCAGGGAGCTGTGGCTGTTCTGTGTGGTGGTATGGGGTGCCTGTCCAGCATGGAAACACCCCAGTGACTCAGAATTTGCCTTATCTCAATGTACTTAAACTCGAGGATGAGCCTGTGACAACAAAGGTCTAAACTGGTTGTGTTGTGACCAGTGCAGGCTGAGTGGAGGGTAGGAGGATTAATCAGGGAAATATCACAGTGCTCTGGGACTCCTCTGACTTCCAAGTAATCAGAGGCCATCCAGACAGACTGCTGAATGCAGTGGAGACCATCAGAACACAGGGTGCCCTGGTTATTTCCCTCCTCCCAGCACCTGATGAGTTCACCCCTCCAGAAGCAGTAGAGGACCTAGCAATGGAGCCAGCCATGTTTGTACTGAGATTTTAAAAGGTTGGTTCCTCCTAGGTTGCCTGGGCACTTGGGGGGGGGGGTGTCTTCTTGCAGAGTCCTCTCTGTGTCTCAGAACTACAGCAAAAAAACCACACACAGCTTTTACATGGCTGAGGAAAGTTTTGTGGCAGTGGCTTGAGGTAGTGAGTGGAGCAGGAAATGCTCAGCCCTGCAGACAGCATCTCTCTGAAAGGTTAAGGAACCACCAAATGTCAACTTCCCTTTCAGGAGATAACACTTGAGACTAAGCATGAGGTGATCTTTCAACTGAAAAAGCACTGAAACCCAAAGCACCCAACGGGGTGTTCCCCTTCGTCTCGTAGCCCTCAGGCCACTTTTAAAGATCAGGTATCAGCTTCATGAGCTGCTTCTCCATAACATCAAAACTTTGGTTTCTGAAAGTGCCCAAGTGCACAAGCAGTGAGCCCTTTGTAGCTGCCACACAGTCACCCACCTGCTTTAGAAGCAGCCTCCGCAGCGAAGTCCGCAGCAAACTTCTTGAGCACCTCGGCGCTCTCCTCCTTGACGAACAGCCCGATGAAGTTGGAGGAGGTGTAGAGCTCCAACGGCAGCGGGGCAGGGAATTTGCATTTCCACCGCATCACGGTGGCCTGCAGGGCTTCAGTGAGAGCGTCGACCTTGCTGTCCTCGCACTGCCAAAGCAAAGGGGACAGGTTTCTCAGGGGAGAACCGTTCCTTGCCCTGCGCTTAGCTCTCTAGTGCCCTCAGGAGAGAACGGAAAGGCTCGGGTGGGCAGGTGTGAACGGGCTCCTCTGCTACAAGGAGTGAGAAAAAGCTCAGGGATGGTGACAAAGGTATGTTTAGAAATCGTCTGCCCCTCCCTTGTCTTCACAGCTAGATCAGCTATCCCCAAGTAACCTTCCTAACCGTATCCTCCACCCCCCCACCTTGCATACGATCATTTGAAATGACAAGAATTTCGGTCTGCTGCTGCTCTTCCCTGAAAACAACCCACTGAAAAGCCAGTTACCTCCTCAACAAGCCCAGGCATCAGGTAGTTCTGGCATTAACCCCTCAGCTCCTGAGAACAAACCCTTCTGCATGAAGCTTGCACCATCCCCAGTCTGGACCTGGCAAGGGCCGTGCATGAGTGCATGCAAAAAGGCAACGAAACAAGGAGCTCTGGTTTACCATGAAGAACTGGCAAAGGGTGATATGTGGGAAAATGTTATGTGCTTTGTTCTTCCCACAGATCTGCTTTGACTGCTGCCAGAACTCAGACAGCTTCTGAGCCAGGGGGCCAGTGGGGCGCAGGTAGAGGACGTATTCCCGGGGCAGGGTGTCATCTAGGAACGGGTCACCCACATGGGAGAACAGCCTGAGAGGGAGAAAGAAGTGTTAGATTGACAAGATGAAGACAGAACTATTGTTTGGGTTTTTTTTTTTTCCCCAGAAAAACCAGCTTCCCCTGTCCTCACTGTCATTCATTCTCTCTTGGAAAAAAAAAATGGAAAAAATGGAAAAAAAAATCATCTCAGGCAGGTCATGCAGAGAGGTGCACTGCCTTGCCTGCAGCCTATCACCACTGCTAAGTAATGCAGAAAACTGGGGTTTAGTCTCAGACAGAGGCTCTGAAGGTCTAGCCAGGGTCACTGCTCCTGCCTTTCTGTCTCACAGCGTACAAACCACAGGGAGGGGAGCACTAGAAATTGTTCAGCATCTTTCAGAGACAGCTTTCAGCTTGCTGTTTAGGCTGGAGAGAGTAGTGGCTCCTTTCACCTTTTTTTGCTACTACTCAAGATGACAGACTCTCTCAGACAAGGCTTGTTTCTGGATTGCTTATTTACAGCACTGAAGTAATGGCTCAAGAATTTTGCTGTTGTATTCCCAGTAATGCCCCTCTTTAAACAGACCACATTCTAATGGCTAAAATCTCAGGTGTTAAAATCCCTAATTCTACTCTTTAAAATTTATTACTTCATACCAACCAGTCGCATGCTGCTTGGACACTTCTTCCACCTGTCGATGCCAGTGCTTTTTGCCTGAAGAGAGAACAAAATACAAATAACATTTCAGTGATGTAGGACTATATGGCTACTGGCACATCTATTGCTTGAACCCAAGTGTGTTTGGAAAACTGTGGAATACACTTTCCAGGTGGATTCTCTCAGCCCTGGGACTTTCTTTCAGATGTGCTGCCTGTCAAATCTCAAGGGGCAAAGTCATGCAGCCTGTTCAAAGCATTGAGCTTTGAAAAGCTCAATGCCTCTGGGTTTGAAAGCCTCTGGGTTTTCCCTGCTTGGCGTGGTGTTTTTTTCTGCATAGTGAACCGCCGGCTGTCGGCACTGAGTGACCTCTTTGCAGGTCATTTCTCAGCAGGGAAATCCAAAGGTTTGGGTCAGGATGTTGCAAGAAGGGACCAGGAAAGTTCAGCTGCCACCAGAGGGCACAAACCAGGACTCCCAGGTTGGGACAACCTGCCCAAATTTGCTGTTTTGAAAGTGCTCTTTGGTTATTTCCCTTCAGGATGCCTAGAGATGCCTTTTCACCCCAGCTAGAAAGACACAAGCCACCTTTTGTTCAGCAAGCTGCAGAACAAACCCAGCACAGTGCTGTTTAACTTGCAGACATTGAGCAAGTGTTTTCCAAAGGCTCGACATCAGCGTTGAAATGCAGCTGTGAATCATCTCAGCCTTGTAACAGCTAGAGACTGCCAAAACGAGGAATTCACCCAGCATCGAGATGGCATAAATGTTTAGACAAAATTAGGAATGAAGGAGGAGGGAAAGGCTAGAAACATTAGGGTTGTGGGGTAGAACTCAGGCTCTCAGTTGGATGTCAGGAGGCAAGTTCCCCATGAAGAGTGATTTCAGAGGTAGCTACTGAAGGGAAGAAGGGTGGCATTTCTCTGAAACAAGTGCTGCAGATCTGGTAGGAAGGAGGCCAAGATGCTGCTTTAATCTAATTAAGCAGCACAGCCTCGTGCAAAGCAGTGTGGGTGGAGGAAGGTCTGAAGAGCAAGAAGCCTTCACAGAAGGTGAGAGTGGGGTCTCTAGGCAGCTGACCCTCAGGGAAGGGGTCTTTCAGGTGGGCAGTGCCAGGAAGGGATCCACATCCTACACACCCACCATGCTGAATTGGTACACAGAGCAAGGTGTCTTTCTAGCTTTAGATGCCTTCAGGCTCCAGCACAGGTCCCACCAAAGTTAAAGCCCCACTGGCTGCCGTGTGAAGGCTGTGCCTGGGGGTATTTCTGTATTCTCCTGTTGTTAATTGGGCCAAAGCAGCTGCCTCCCTTTTGCTGTGTGGGCTGTGTGCTGTGTCTCAGAGCTGCCTGCTGCTAGCAACAGAAAATCTGACTGAGGACAGGAAAACAACTAGTTTACACCGGCCAGCCTGAAGCCTGTGACCTTATCTTACTAAATATGGTATGTTACAGCTTGATAATAATGCAAAAGCCTTGCTGACATCTTTAAGCTAGAGGGAATGGGTCTGACTGATGGGACAAGATCAGCATACCCCGTGTTTTCTGCTGTGGGAAGATGCTGCTGATTGATAATAGGAAGCAAGTCCAAGTGAGGCAAAAAGGTCGTGACTCCAGAGTCCAACCCATGGCTGGAGGATGAGGGCAGCTGGAACCATCCAGCATTTCTTGTTTCTGCCCATGGTGTAGGATGTTTGCTGTGCTTCTGTTGCCCTTTCTGCAGCGCTGGCTTTCGAAAGCGCTCTGATAACCGTGCAGGGATATGCAGTGTTACCCAGCAGCTCGCAGACATGTGTTGTTGACTCAGCTGCGTTTCAGCTCTGCCCTTGCCTTCCCCACCCCTTGAATATACATATTTTTGTTCATTTTGAGAGTAAGAGGAAGGCAGAAAGATAATGCTGCAAAAAAAAGGGCTGTGTTGCAAACGTGTGATTATGAAAATGCTTCCTCCTGAAGCGTTCTGCTGCCCTTATCTGCCAGCATGCACTGGAGATCAGCAGAGCGCTAGTCCAAGCACCTGCCTTCTGCAAGGATGTACTTTGTGTGGTCAACATCAATTTGGTCTGTCCTACCTTGCTGACCCTTCCCAATGTGAAACAGCTGCTGCTTTGCTTTGAGAAGTGGTTCAGACAAGAGTGAAGAGCAAAAGGCTCTCCCCAGACACAGGCTGGGGTGGGAGGCTGTGGATCTGCCCAGGGCTCATCATCATGTTGTGTTGCCTTTGCTCAGTTCACCTCCCCTCTTGCCTGGGTTGCTTATGCTCTTTAAAACATGATTAAAATGTGACTCTCTTAACTATCTGTCTTGTCACTGAAGTGTCTGGCAGTGTTGTATCCGAGGCAGTGAATTAAAAACGCCCTCCTGGTAAAGCTCTGCCTTTGAAATGAGCAGTTTCTCCTGCTGCAAGGCGAGGGCAGACAAGCTGGCTCTCATTATTTACTCTCTCCAGACCCCAGAGCAGAGCTCTGGAGGAGTCATGCACAATCTAGCAGGACAGACGGTTCTGCCACCCACCCTTGTTGACTTGTTCACTTAATGAATTGATGTTCCCTTGGAACAAATCACACAATAGAGCTCTGCTGGAATTAACTGCAGCTCCTTCTCCTCTGCCTTTGTGCTCCAGGAACCCCAAAGGGCATTAGAAAACATTAGGCTGGGCCCCACACGCTTTTGTTTGTGCGTGGTTTCAAAAGGTGCCTATCTCTTCCATGGGGACAACAAACTCCCTTTTCAATTTAATTTTCAGTATGAGGAGGAAAGACTACATAAAGCAAACAAAAGCCAGGATATATTTTTATCATGAGATCCAAAGCTAAGAGACTCTTTTTTTAAAAAAACAATTAATTTAGCACTGGGAATGGTGATGATGTTTGATTAGTCACAAACAGGGCACACACAGTGTCCTAAACTCCCTCCTCTAGCCACCACCCAGAAGATGTCCTATCCTCCTGGTGCTCCAGCACCACTTCAGCCCTGCTAAGGCCAACTGTTTTTAGAGGTTGAGTGCCACAACTAGTCACAGCTATGCTTGGCCACTTACAAACGTGGCCTGATTTTCACAACTGCTGAGTGTAGGGGAAGCTGGGAGATGTGGTCTGCTCCTGACAAAATCAGGTCACTTAATTAGGTGACTTGCCATGGCTTAGGTGTGCAGATTTACTAGTGCTGGGTAGCAGGTGTTGGCTGTAGTACTGTAGCAAGCAGTAAGAAGTGGTTTTGTCATGCAGATGCTCCAGAAAATTAAAAAAAAAAAGAAAAGGTGAGAAAATAACTTATTTTTCAGAATCTACCAAACCAGCATCACACAGTAACCGTTTCTGGTCAGGCAAAAATTGCAGCTGGATTCAGATAGGAAGTGAAAAGCCCTGTGCAGCATTACTAGCCCCTTGAGCCACCCCATTCCTCCATCTTTTGACTTCTCCTGCCTCTGAGATAAAGCACAGGGAACTGATTTAATGATGCACAGAAAAATGTGGTAGGAAGCCTGAACAGAGAGCAAGGGAGATGTAGGTCCAACAGCAGGTCTGGAGATGGGTTTGGAGATGGGTCTGGAGATGGAGGGTTTAGGGAAGGGAAATGAAGAGCCTAATAGCAATACCTTCCCAAAGCACTGTTGGTGTTTTAGTCATCATAAAGAAGCAGATGGTTTTGATTCTTCACCCTCAAGACCTCCCTGTGACACTTTTCAATGTCAGGTCACAAGGAGAGTCTTCCTCCACTCAATCACCAGTTAAATAGCATCAAAATATTGCTAGGAAGGGTCCCAGCTAAACAGTTGACCCCTTAGCCTGAACCATTACAGCAGGACCAGAGTTGCTGCCCTGGAATACATATTAATGTGTGAATGGTGCCCATTTTAACCCCAGCCCACTTAATGGGAGAGCACAGAGCTCCACATGCTACAGACCTTAACTCATTACTGTTGAAGGATTTTTGGCTTCCTGTAATTTCAGGATAGGACAAGAAAAAAAAAGGCAACAGGGGAATGTCATTGAGCTAGGAAATACGTATCAATAAACATAAAGCATAATGGCAAAATCCCAATTCATTCAGAGGAAATGACTGTGATGGGGAGTGATGCATTAACCATAAAGAGAGCCTTCAGTCTCAGAAGCACCACCACAGAAATCCTCTCTAAGTGCTCTGGTCTGTTTCGAAGCAGGAGGGTGCGTACGGCTGCCGCGGCGCGCGGGGTAACCAACGCCACGCGGGAGAGTTAATGCCAACAGCGCAAGAGCGAGGGATGGGGTCAGCTAGTTTGAGTTATGCAGACTTTGGGGTGTTGGTGTGCACAGCAGAGTTCAGCTGATGTTGTGTAAGGTGCTGTGCCAGGGTGGGGAAGCACCTGTTCAGGCACCGTGGCCGTGAAGGATCCCCAACCTCCATCGTGGGTTGGGCTTGGAGGCTCAAGGCCCCTCCACCGGCACCTTCAGAGCAGAAGCTGCTGCAGGCAGCCTCCTCTCATCCTCACATTCAAATTCATCATTTGAACTTGTGGGACTTTTTTCTAAAAAGTCTGTCACGCAGCTGCTCTGACCCCTTGGGTCCAGAGAGCCTGTTTGGTCTCCAGAAGCAATGTCTAATTCATAGAAAATTGGCCCCTCTGGCTGTCACTCAGGACTGAACCTCCCCCTTTCCACTGGCTCTCCCGTTGCTATAATAAGCAGAGATTGAAACCCTGCAGAGCTGACCTCTCTGTCAGTAAGAGGCAGCTTGTTCTGCTCACCCAGGCAGTAGAAAATGCCAGCAGCAGCCTCAACCTCAGATCCACCTACAAGTTGTCTGCCTGCGGACGCACCGAGGGATTTGTGAATGAGCAGTGGAAGGATGGAGGCAGCCTGTGAAAGAAAGGGAATGACTAAATCTTCCCTTTCATTGACGTGCCTCAAGCCAAGGCAAACTTCTTGGCTGTGAACAAAACCCCTGAGAGGGATGAATTCATCATTTTGAGGAGCCCTGAATCTTTGATCCATAAAATATTTAGCTGTGTAAATAAAGATTTTTATTTTTTTTTTGAAAGTGCATTAAATATGATGGAAGCACTTGGCTCTCCTCATCATTAGGTTCAAAGGACTACCTCACATGGTAAGATAGGAATTATGGATCATAATTTATGCCAAATGAGTCTGAAAGGAGAATGCTCTCAACTAGAACAGTTTTCTTAGGAATATAAAATAAGCACCTTTATTTTTGCTTGTGTGTGCATTTCAATCATGTACTTATGTAAACATATATCCAGATAGGTTCATGTGACTATTTGAAGTGGGACTTTTTTCTAAAAAGTCTATTGGTTTATGGTAAAAGAATCGAAACCAAGTTGCTGTCTGGCTCCAGGGAATGACAAAAAGAAAAGGTCTTTTCTAGATGTGGCTGCAGTTGTTTTGCAACACACCTGTCAGTCCAAGCACAGGTGAGAAGCCCAACAGTGAAGTCCTCTGTGAAATGGGAGGTCCTGAATTCAAACCCTGCTGATAGCATTGCATACAGGGAAGCAGTTATAAATTCTTTGAAAAGAGTAAAATTCCCAGCTTGCTTTTTGGGTGTTTTTTTTTTTTTTGAGTGTGTGTTTGTTTCCAAATTAGCCACCAAGTGACCTTTACAAATTCCTTAATTTTGTTTGTTTTCATCAGTTGTTTATACTGTTAACAGTACAACAGTGGAAATGTGTCTATTTTAGGCTTTCCATAAACAATTGCACATTGAAGGACAGTTTTGCAAGCAAAATTTCTGTCCATCTAATGACGTGATTATTTGATACCCAAATTCCAAATAACTGACCGTGTGCCTCACAAATTGCTTAGCTGTGCCACACACAGAAGTGGCCACAATGAGGTGTTCTTTCCAAGTGGTTTTCAATGTGGGTTATTCAAATGTTTTCCTCTGAATTCTTCAGTTGGTCACCAAAAAGCACATGACATCGTTTCTGTTCTTATTTGGGTGACCTTACTTCTATAAATAGGGACAGGACTGTAAGATATCACTAGGGATGGAGTTCTTGTTGAGGGTAGGGGGTTGGGTAGGTTCCTTTTCTGCAGTTTGTTGAGAAAAAAAGCAAAAAAAAGCGAAAAAACTGGGTGTTTTTGCAAGAAAGAAACCACTCTCACGTAAGTGCGTGGCAGAATGACTTTTCCTTCCCTTCACTGAGCTTTGGGCAGTCCTTCAAGCATTACCTTAGCTTATCCTTCTGCTGCTGTCTGCATATGATGGAGGACATAAAGTCCTCCTCCTGTTTAACTGAGTGACTCTAATTGCAGCCACATCCTCCACAAAACGTGAGCTCGTCGCTCCACACCGAGATCCCCTCAGGAACACGCCGTTCGGTACAACATCCCCAATTTAGGTCAGTGAATGCAATAAGCAGATCACAGTGATGGAAAGAGCCAGGTCTAGTCTGAAATACAGGAACTTTCAGAGGAGTACAGGGAACTGCCTGGCTGCACAGTGGCCATGGGGACTGCAAGATTTCAAACTGTGCTATATCCTGTAGGTCACATAAATATTTATAGAAGGTGCCTGACAGCGTGATGGGGTTTGGTAGTTCTCCCTCCTACTTCCCAAGGGGTGGCTGCTTGCTCCCAGCTATTGAATACCAGCCTCTGGTAACAGGGAAGAGAGAAAAATGGGAAACACCACTAAAAATAAGCTTAGGAAAGGTGCTGCTACTTATTCCTAGTTTCCAGAATTTAAAACGTTCGTTTTTCTGGGGATGGTCCAGCTGGCAAAGTGCAGCCTGGCCACATGATGATGATGATGATTTTTAAGTGCAGAGACTGAGTGCCTAGGCATGTGTGTCTGTTTTATTGTTATATAAGATTCTGAAGGCAGATTTTTTTCCACCCCTTCTTCAGCACACGTGCACAAAGTCATTCCCCTAATCCTCGGCTTAGACGGCTTGTTACAGCAAAAGAAGAGGGAAGTACAGGCTCATAAAAAGTACCCAGGATAAAGGCAGGAATGTAGCAGCCATTTAACATTTTTAAAGAGACACAGAGTTTTAAAAGGAAACAGGATATTATTTTCTTTGGAACAATAATTGTACAGCTTTATATGAGGCGGGGACTTAGATGTCAAGAGCCCTGAGCTTGCAGTTACCGGCCACTGCACCAGGTCCCTGCGTGACAAAAGAGCGAGTGAGGTACAGGCATTTTGGTCAATTTGAATTGTTTCCACATTATCAATTTTTTTTCTGACCTTTTACCCCATACTTCAGGTGCAAAACCTCATTATTAGTTTTGCTTGCAAGTGTGATAGTGCTTTTCTTTTTAGTTTTTGGGTTGGATTGCATTTGTTGCCTGGCTTCCTAGCTCAATTCCTTACACTCTTCTCCCTACACGTGAATCTACATGTGTACTGCTGCTCAAACACAGTCTCTGGAAAATAACAGGAGTCCTGAAGCTGGAGATTTAAGAAAGAGCTGTCTCAAAACTCCATAACAAAGCCATAAGAGTTGACAGCACCCACTTTTGTTTTGCCCTAGCATCACAGAGCAATGGCTAAGAAAAGGTGACAAGGTTGAGACATAGGTAATAACTGCTGCTGTTAAAGGGTTTGCAGAATTCTGATTATTAGCAAAGTAGTCAAATGTAGGTAATGCAAATCAATGCAAACAGAAAATGGTTATAATGAGCACATTCAGCAGGCTTGTCCCCTCCAAATGCCTGATTTAACAGCAGTCAGAATGCTGCAGGATGACCAGGCTTTCATTATTCAAATAGCGCAGTGCAGAGAGCGGGAGCTCTCATCCCAGCACTATTAATACATTCTTAGCTAACCAGGAAGACAATGTCTTTGCAAGGAGTCAAGTTAGAGGTTTAAGTACGCTCAAATGTACCATCTGGAGTTTCAGTGATAGCCAGAAAAGGAAGCAGTCGGCACGCTGCTTGGGAATAAATAAGTTCCCTCACAGAATTCAAGACAAACATAGAATCATAGAATCATGGAATTGTTAAGGCTGGAAATGACCCCTAAGATCATCCAGTCCAACCATTAACCTACCGCCACCAAGCCTACCCTTAGACCATGTCCTCAAGCACCGCATCTACCCGTCTGTTAAACACCTCCAGAGATTGGGACTCAACCACCTCCCTGGGTAGACCGTTCCAATGCTCGGTGACTCTCTCAGTAAAGAAGTTCTTCCTAATATCCAACCTAAATTTTCCCTGGTGCAACTGGCTTCCTGGCTTGGATCAGGAGCGGTGTGGCCAGCANCAGACCCTCCCCCAGCTCCCTCAGCCTCCTCGTAGGGCCTCTTCTCCAGACCCTTCACCATCCTCGTTGCCATTCTCCGGACATGATGCTTTCTTCTTTCTAATTGCTCTTCTTTCTCTACAGAAACGAGCTGGGATGGAATGGGGATTTGCTGTCTATGCTCTTATGGCTAGGTCTTTGCTTTCCCATCATGGGTGGGTTTTGGGCAGTGCATGGAACTGCCACATGACTTAAGCCAGGCCAGGTGGCTGCTCATGGCACACAGTGCCCGGTGAGCGCTGCTCGACACGTGAGCCACAATTGTCTCACTGCCACTTCATGAGCACCTGCCTCTCCATCTGTCACCTCACTGCCTACTCCAAGTGGCACAACTCATCCTCGGCAACCGCTGTTTCAGCAGATGTCCTCAGTGCCCAGCATGGCTCTAACCAGAAGCTCCAGGACCTGCTGTCCAAAAGCTTCCCAACAGTCTAATTCAGAGAGGGAGAGATGGGAGGTGGAGAGGCAGTGAGCTGCCTGATGTCACACAGGTCATGGAAGAGGGGATGGTTTTGTTACAGATGCTCTCACATGCCGTGCTCTGCCTGGCTTGGGGCTCCCTGGAGAGACATGTGCTTGCTCTCCTGCACTTCCTTCAGGCAGCCCCACGTTACTCCTTTGTATGTAGAGGTTTTAGTATCGTGTAGATCTTTAGGAAGAAGTGGAAAAAAAAAAAAAAAGAAAAGCCACAACTAGCACTTTAAAGTGCCGGTGTTAACATTTTCCAGCTTCTTGGGGTTTCAAAACAGGAAGTTTGGGGGCGGTGCAGTTGCACAATTTGCCAGAAAGCTGCTGTTCTGTGAAGTCGGTGACATTGGGCTGTACCAGGAACTTGAGCCCTGCAGGCCACCAAGGCCCTCCTCATTTTCTGGGACCAATTCTCACTGCGATACAAAGAGGTTTTGATGTCCTGCTCCTACAGTAGGAGCCTTGAGGTTTTAGCTCCTCTTGGCTGCCAGCAGAGAGTTGACTGGTTCTCCAGAGACAGAGTAAACCTTGGTGCTAAGGGGAAGTTTTCCCAGCCCAACACAGAGGAAGCGGGTGGAGATAACATAGACCAACACCAACATGGCATAGCTAAAGACTGAATACAAAACATCAAGCTACTCAGTTTGGATCTTGTGATGAAACTTGTGATGCAAACTTCCTTCTACGTTAAGAGTCCAGGTCTTTGTGTCATGCACATCCTCAGAGGCAGAGTTTGAGTATTTGACCTTGCTCCAACCTGACAGCAATGAGATGTGGACTCAATTTGCAGTAGATACCATCCACCTCATGCACAAACAATGGGCACCCCCAGAGTTTTGTTCAAAGGTGGTGAAGCATCAGGTTGGGGCCTGCATGGTCAAATCTATTTGCTGTTTCAGTCTCGTTCTGTCTAGTAAAGGGAAATGAACAGATCACAACCAAATCATCCTGTGAGCCCCACAATACGGATTCATGGGCATGTCTGGAGTTTAATATTGAAGTTGGTCAGTGCATAAGATGGAATAATAACTTTCTACCAAGAGGATATGTGATGGTTAATATTAAGACAATGTTATCTTGTGGTTAGTCTGAGTAACTGCTTGCCAGAGATGGAAGACTTAATATCCTCATGTCCTGACAGCTGGACTCAGCAACCTTAATTTGGTGTTCCTTGCACCAGTCAGTTTTTGCATTATTTCCCTCATTTGGAAGAGCCTAGCTGTGTTCATTCTGACACCTTATTTCCTTCTCAATTATTTTCTCCTCTTTGTGGGCAGTATCTGTTTACCATGAGGCATCTTACATGTTGTATGTACTCATGGACTCGCAACTTTGCTGAAAAGGCAAACTTTGGGGGCAGAAATTGGGAAGTGGATGCCTAGCAAGAAGCTAATCACGATCTCACGCCTAAAATAGTCTCACGCAAAGCAACAAGAAGGAAGTCTAAGAAATTAAGGAAGGTGGAAGGAAGAAGGGTGGGGTGCTGAGATAGTTGGGTTAAAGGCAAAAAGAGATACTGAAAATAGCCTCTGGCTCTAGACAACTCTGTTCAGGAAATTTTGGAAGCCTTATTGTTTTCAGTAATACGAATATTTTAAAATATTTTCAGTATTATTTGTCGTGGACAATTGTCCTTGCTTACAAACAGTAAGCAAGGACAATTATTCCTTGCTTACTGTTTCTTGCCATCTAGCTAGGTTCAAGTTATGTCAATATTCATATGACAGACCTGTGCAAGAAGCCCAAAGTGCTCTAGGAAATGTGGGAGAGGAGGAGTGATGCAGCAAATGAGTGAGGCACACTCGCCACTTGAGGCCACTGCCTCAAGGCTAAAACGCCTCTTGAAGAGTCCTGGGGTAGGCAGAGCCTTGGTACTAGAAGCTCCATTTGGGGTGAGAAATTGCACAGAGGTCTCAACCTCTTGCCTCATAGATTCTGAAGTGTGTGGTTAAACCAGTAAGCTAAAGCTAATGTCAAAGTTTCCATTAGGGGAAGAAAAAAAAAAAAGATAGTTTGCAAGCTCTGGTCTGAATTTCAGTTTGGGTAACTATTTAGTCTCCTTCAGATTGCTCTGTAGTCCTTGGCTGATGCACATCTTGGCTAGTTCTGGTGAAATCTCTAAAGGAATCCTGGAGACTGGGACACTGGGAAAACTCACATTGAATGAAGCTGTAACAAAAGCTTTGATGGAGATTTTAAAGTTAGCTCAGCTTTGGCTTGCCTCTTCTGCTTCTTGTTGCCATAGGAGGAAATTTAGGCAAGTGTGCATGCTTCTGAGTGTCCTGCACAGTGAAGTAAGGTGAGATATCCAAACTGGAACGAGGTATTGCTGTGTTAATATCTATCCTGTACCAGCTTCAAGTGGCAGAAACCATAAAAATGCACAATACAATTATTTTGCTGTTCTAATATAAATGAGAAGGCATAAACTCTTGACCAGACTTTAATACCAGCCTATACATTAAAAATGTCCTTGTTGTGTCTGGCTAAGTGATCTGGAATTTGTACAAGAGGTCTAGCTGAGAGTCTCTCAACAGAGTAAATGCTAACTATGGAAGGGTTAAAACCAGCCATATTAAAAATCTATATGTTTGAAGTCTAAAAAGGAACAGGAAATGAAGAATTGTGATAAACTGAGAAACAATGAGATAAAGGATTCGAGAACATAATGAGAAAACTTTGCCACAGACTGGGAATGTTTCCTTGCAGATTTTTCTGATTTCCCTATGGTCTGTCAGTTCTGACTGTACAGTCTTTATCCCTGTATCTGATCATATTCTCACAGAATAAATAACAGGATTAAAAAAAAAAAAAGGAGAAAAAGAGACGACCTTAATGAGACATGGGTTTAGTAATTATCCTTACACCAAAGAGCGCTTATGCATATATTTAACTTCAAGCACGTACTTGTAGGCTTCAGCAAGGCATATGCACACACCAACTGCTCCTCTGCAAAGCATGTGCTGAAAGGTTATTGCAAATCAAGGCTTCGGGTCTATTCTCTCTTCCAGCAGAATTTCTAAGGATTTTAAAACAAGTGTTTGCCATGCTAAAAGGGTCTTTTTTTCAGTTCACTGAAAACCTGGGGATCTGATGCTAGCAAATATGTGTATTTGCTGGAGCAGGGCTGTACTTAACACCCCCACCCCCTCAAAAAACCCACCCCAAAGCAGCATACCTGACCCAAGGTCTGGTGCAACCTTCAGCACAGCACATCACCCAGCACGGACCCGCTCCGTCCCCTCACCACAGGATTCTCCTTGACCCAGTTCACAGCCTTCAATTAAGGGCTCCCAAATCTAGCAGGTATCATGACGCACTGGTTACTCTAGTGTTCAGTTGTCGTGTTTGTGGAGGAATCATTTCACTTTTCTGGGCTCCAAGATGTCTGTTTAACCTCTAAATGCTCTCTGCAGCTGCAGTGCTCACCGGTGCAGGGCACAACGGGGCTCAGAGACTTCGGTATGGCACAACCATGGGATAGATCATGAAAGATCACCTCAGCAGGTCTTTCCCCCAATGATCTCGGTCTCTTCTGAGCCATCTGAGTAAATGCAAGTAGTGTTAGGTCTTAAAAAGTGCTCAGCACACGGTTTCATCAGACTGTGAGGGATGGGAATCCCCAGGGCTAAGCACCGCTGAAACCCTGCCAGCTTCACAGCACTGACCTTGAAGATGCTCAACTCCTATTCTGTGTGTTGCACATCAAGGATCAGTGAGAAGCAGGTCCCTGGGTCTGGTCATGTCTCCTTCTTTCTCCTTCTCTCAGCACTATCATTTTAATTTCTGGCATCTAGTAAGTCTGGTGCTGGGAATAAAGATATTAAGTCCTCATTCCTCTTGCCTGAGAGGAGCTTGCAGTGGGTGTGTGTATGAGGATCAGCTCATTCATCCTGTCTCTCCTCTGTTCATACACTCGGGCAATATGACTACTGATGTTTTGTGTTTGCTTGGGTATCTAACTGGTGGGAGATTTGGGGCTTCCCTTTAGTTAAGAGATTTGACCATAAGGCTTCTCAGACAAGATGTGTTGTCTGAGTATGAAGTGTTTTTTTTCTCATGATTTTTCCTTTGCCAGTCACCAAAGACAGCTAGCACTTCGCCTTAGCACTCTACCAGAAGCATCTCCCATGTGGAGGCACGCTTCATCCTACTGCCAGGGTTGTGTAGGAGGCCAAGTCTTGGATGCTTGCCTTGAAGACCTTGTTATCCAGATTGATCTTTTCAAGCAGGTATTGTTAGACAGACAGACACACAAGCACACTGGTATCACCTCATTTCCATAGAGTAGCTCTCCCCCGCGCTGGAGCCTAAGTACTGACGTGGGGGTGTGTTTCTAAAATTACTCACGATGCAAATCTTTTACAACCGATCCCCACTTGATCTATTTTCCATGTGTGTCTGATATCTTGAAAGCATGCTAAGAAGTGCAATTTTTTTTTTTCTTAAATGGAGGAGGAATGGTAATAATATGGCAGCTGAGGCAGCCTGTCCTGTGCTGTCACTAACAGCAGCATTAGCAAGTGCAGCACGTCAGTGGCCGTCCCCTGGAAGAGCACCTTGCAGCACTGGTACTGTAAAATAAGAGCTGTGCTTACAGCAAGACACCCTTCTCTGCCCTGCCAGGGTGGGCTCTTGGGAGATGAAATAAGAAAGAGCTATAAATTAAATTAATGCCATGTGCTCGGATGAGGACTGGTTATAAAGATTGGGTTTTCAAAGAGTACTTGGTTATGAAGGCCCCTGTGATTATGGTACAGGACCTAGACAGACATGAGCTTCTTGCTAAATATATAATTGCTGCCTTGAGAAAAGTAGGCAAGAAAGAAGAATACTGGGTATCAGTTAAGAACAATTATTTGCAGTAAATTTCAGAGGCTGGTAGCAGTGAATGAGTGGTAAATCATGCGTGTAAGTGTGCTGGAAGAGGTGGGAGAGCCCTTCTGGAGTCCAGGATCTCATTCTTCCAAGAGACAAACTCATTCCAGTGGGTTTCACAGGAGTAAAACACTGCAGCCTAGTTTTTATCCCTTCCCAGCACTGCTTTCTGAAGGCAAACACCCACTTGAGCCGCTGCCCTGAGGCCCAGGTCAGCTGCAGGCTTGCCCTCCCCAAAACATGCAACAGGCTTAGAGGCCCTCAGATTAAGGCAGAAAGAGAAAACACAATATTTTACGTTGAAGGAGTTAAAAAAAATGGAATCCAGCTCTTGAAAATATTGAAATGGAAAACACAGTGATTTCTTCTTGCACTTTTTCTAGGTTTTAAGCTCGAGGGCATCCTGGGAACACATTTCAAGCTTTTCTCTGTAGTGAGGTTTTCTCTTTAGTCTGGTTCTCAAAGCTGAGGCTTACAGGACCATGCTGTGTCCATATGTGTGCCTATGAGTCTCTCCAACTTCCCACAGCAGCTTCTGAACCTGCCAGTATATTTAAACCCAGTGTGACAGGGATGTAAAATTATCAAGGATAGTTCCTATAGTGCTGCTTCAGTATCAGTAGGTTCCTGGGTAGCTGTAAGTCAGCTTAGGAGTGCACTAGTAGGAAAAGACTTTGAGGTGAATGTAATTGTTATTAGACATCAGAGAATCCTCACAGAAGCAAGCCCTGAGAAATGCTGCAGTCATAAGGCAAGCACCAACCATGATGGACACAGAAAGAGGCTTTGTGAGCTCTGGCATTCCCAGAGCAGGTTGTTCAAGGGCAGTGAAGGTTCAAAGGCAGCTCTACACGTTTTTCTGCAGTAGATTCACCAAGATAGTCAGGGCTTTTGTGCAGACAGCGGCAGCCCAAGCAAGAGCAGGCCTGTAGAGCAGTCCAGATCTGAAAATGCATAAACTATGCCAACACAAGTGCTTTTACACTGCCAGAGCTGCAGATACATTGGTAAAGTTCTACAGGAATTACTATCCAGGGAAAGCTGAAAGAGCAGAATGTGTTTTTCAACATGAGATACGTGCTGGGAGGATCCCACAAGTACAGGAGCTGGGGCAAGCAATCTTGCAGGCTAATGGCCTCCCAGCTGGAGGTCTGCAGGCTCCTGTGCCCCCCATGCTGGTGGCTGCTGTTTCAGTGTGTACAGCCACATGAGACAACGTGCCCTCTGTACCCTCTCCTCCCATCCTTTGCTATTCTCTGAAAAGCCCCACTTCTGCCAGCCTCTCACTGCTCCCAGTGGTTTCACAAAGCCCCCTGGGGAAGCACAGCCAAGAGGTGCCATGAAATATGAATGATTGTGGACATGCAGGGGCCCACTCTCTCCTCAAGTCCCTTTTGCTTTGGTAATACATGTTTTCAGGCTGCAGCTGAATGCAGACCTCTCTCAGTGTATTCCTCCTTGTCCCTCTGCAGTTTCACATTTAATGCTTTCTCCCAGCACTTACACTTCCCTGGGTTATGGCTTTGGGATGGCTTTGGGATGTTTGTGGATGCCAAGCCTAGTTCTGTACGGATTCCTGTGTGGACAGACTAAATGGCAGAGAAATTGCTGCATCCCACAAGACAGATAAACATGCAGTGTGCTAAACTGCATCAGGACCACAAGGCTTTCAGAGGAGCTCGGCATTAGCCTAATTTTGCTCCCAGTGGTATTGAATGAGGCAGAATTAGGCTAGAGCTGAGCTTCTGAAAGCTGCACGCTATCTTCCTCTTGCTGTAGTTGTCTAAAAATAAGGAGCCCAATTAAATCAACAGCAGTACAAAGTATGAGGGAATGTATAATTAATTAAAAAAATCAAAGGCTGTCTTACAGCACTGATCAGCATTTAGCAACCCTGCCACCAGCTCTTACTCTTTTCATTCTTCCTTTTTAATCAGTGATTATTGTTGTGCCTCCTTACATTACGACCACATATTCAGGTAGTATTTTAGTGTGACTGTGTTCCCTGGGAGCAGTAAACCTAGTCACAGAAGGAAGATGAGAAACTCTATTAAAAGAGGAAGGGAAAATCTGTTACCAGCTCCAGCCCTGGCCCTGACATCTACCTGAAGCTCTGATTCTGGTGAAGGCAAAAATCTGCTCACTGTGATATCACAGCCATCGTTTGCAAGACAGCCCTGAGAAGAAACTAAAACCCATGAGATAAGAAACTGCATGTCCAAAGGCATCTCCCTCAGAGATACTGCTCTCCTTGCTACCCTGTATCTAGCACTCAAAAATTAAAAAATGGGGTTTTTTTTGGTCTACCAAGAGAGCCTGAGGTGGCCACCTGTGAGCACAGGGCTCTGTCACCTCCCAAACAAGCGCTTCACACTTTCATTCTCATGGTGCAGTGTGAAGGGAGCTGGGGAGGATGTGATCTTCTCAGTTATCCTGGCAGGAATCCCCAAAAACCGTGCTGGATTCACAGCAAATCTGGAGGGACTCCATCTGGGTCTCCAGGAGCAGAATCTGGCTTATGTTTTCAGTGCCAGCTGTTAGTGGGGACGAGTAAGACAACATGGAATGAGAATCCCTACCATCTCATTCTGGTGGTGCTTTATCATTTTATGCCTAGATTTCTCCACCTTCCCTTTGTCCAGTTAGATTTCAGGTTGAATCTGTTCCTCTGTGGCACTAAATGTGGGCAGTTAAAAAGCCTCAAGCCACATCAGCAGCGTAAGGAAGGACCTTTGCCTCAAGGAAAGGTTGAGGGGGGATTTGCTCCATTAACCCAGCAGCCATGGCTCACTTTGTGAATGAATCTTGTGGCAGTGGCATCCTTCCTCTTAAGTAGAGTTACTCATGCTGTAGATACCTGCACCTAGGCTTGTGCCTGCAGTCTGTGGAGGTGTAATGTTTAGGTTTGGGGAGGGTGGGTACTTTAAAATGAGCTCAAAGTGACTCATGCTTTGTAAGTGCCTGTTTCTCCCCACTACCTGGAAAAAGGGTCAGACAACCAGTCCAGACATGGGCATCACCTTCTGGCATCTAAGTTTATGTGAAAGTCCTCCTGCCCTCTGTTTTCCTGTGCCTGTTCTCCGCCTCTTGTTGGTGTGCTCTGTGATTTTCTCCTGTATATTTAGATCACAAATTCCCCTCGGCACTGCAAACCCTTGTAATGCATGACGTCTGCGTGACAGTATCTTGGGACCTTTCATCAGTACCATCACAAAAATAACAGTACAATACTTTCCAATTAGTACATACAGACAGGGGAAAAAAAAAAATCAGTTGTGAGAGACAAACTACTCATAGTGTGGTCTCTATGCTATCAAAAGAGCGGAGGGGGAAGTGCTTGAACCTAATGTGAAGCATCTTTTACATATGACTCACAGTTTCTTTATCCTCAGCTAAATACCCCTTGTGATAAGTCTCATAGACATTATTAGTAAAAGATCACCCATCTCTAGGCTTCAGTGCAGTTTAGTAGAAAGTTATATCCCTGCTCAAGGAGGACTGGAAAGGCTCATACTCTTGCAGAGCACTCCAGGATTTCTAAGTGATGGCTTTTGGACTCCTATCTGTAGGAACATCTGCCCCAGGTTATATTATAGGGGTGTGTCTGTTAAACAGAAGGGACTTTTTTTCTTTTCAGTTTGAAATATGCTTTCAGATAGTTCCTGCATTGCTGATTTGTGATGTCCTTTTTGGCTACCTAGTGATGTCTGAAGGAAGAGTGCTGTACTGCAAACCCAGCTGCCTGCATGCAAGGCTTGTCTGTTTTGTTTAGTGTATTTCTGAAAGATCACCCTCTTGGATAATGCCTTCAAATAGATTCAGGATTCCAGGATACAGCCCTGCTGTTGCCAGATTTAAAAAAAGATCCCTACCAGTGTTTGGTTTTACGTAGTCATTTTGACTCCTCCGCTGCCTTTGCTGACTGGGCACTCGTTTCCAGCTCGAGGCTGCTGCTCTGAACTGTGCATCTGAAGTTATTTTTGAAATGCATTATTACCCTCAAGTTGCATCTCTCCCTTTTTGATGCATAATTTAGATTTTAGCTTCTTGTAAGTTACACGCCTAAGGAGCTGCTGATGCTTCTGGGAAAAAGCAACAATAACAAAACTGTACAGCGCATTCTTTGTAGAGAGTGTTCTGGATATAAACACATTTATACTCCTCTGAGTTTTCCCTTTCTTATTTTTTTTTTCTTTGGGGTGTTTACATGAACACAGGACCTTGGTTGTTTGACAATTCACCAGTACCAATGAGATCTCGTGAATTTCCACTGCAACGTCATTCTTTGGGATGGATGGATGGATGGATGGATGAACTGACTATAGGTGGAAGAGAAATTAGTAGTTATTTTTTCTTGAGGAAGGAGCTTCTTCACTTCAGAAAAAGCAAAACTTGGGGAGAGACATGACTATTAAATTTGTGAGAGGACCCGAGCAGGATTTGGTTCTCTTTGGCTGGTTGATGTTGACAAATGTGTTTATTTCTGGGTGCATTTTATATTGTGGCCAAAATATAGGTAGGGAGGCCTCTGGCTCAGAAGAAAACCCAACAGGTTACAAAAGCCTTTGGGACATCTATGTAAAGTGGTCTGACTCCTTCAGGATAGGCAAAAGGATTGTGTGTGCTCCTGTTCAAACACAGCTACACGGGAGGAGGGATCAGTTGATCTACATTTGGTTTCAGCATCTGTAAGATGGAGGAGGGTTTTTTAAGCTTTGGGCTGCAGAAAGCACTGTGAATTTTGATTATTTGGGCAAAAAAAATTTAAAAAACAGTCATGGAGGTCAGGCATACAAATAGGAGGTGAAATAAAACTGCCTTGATTTTCAAATGGTCAGAACTGTGGCTCTGATGATCAGCAAGCACTCAATACTTCGGTCAAAATGTATTTTCTTCTGCTTTAGGTGGATGTTGCTGCTTAACTTAACAAACCTAAGCCTGAATGTCTCTGGATTTAGTATTTCTAACTAAAGTATATGAAATGCCACTGGTCCCTAGTGAACTTGTCTTAAAATTAGTAACACCAAGTCCAATCTTAATTAAAATCACAGGCAATAAACCTTCAGTTGAAAAACAACTAGGAGAGAAGATTTCAGATGGCTTTACACTGTATGTGTTACTGTATGGTAATTGAAATTGAGTTCCTCTGTGCTGTTCCTGATGTTAAAAAAAATAATAAAAATTGCCTTATAGTATCTATCAAAGTAAAATTGCAATATGGTGGGGGATGGGAAAAAAAAAGTCTAAAATGGGATGTTTTTCTAAGTATTGAAGGCAACATCAGCAGGTTTTTAAGTATGTAATTTATAGGGGAAGTGACTCAAGTAAAATTATGCACTTTAAAAAATCAGCGAAGTGTTGAGGGCATAATAACCTTTGAAGAATTTTAAAAACCCTTTCATATTCATATTATTAGAGTTCCTCAATCCTGTAATTTTACTTCCTTTTTTTTTTTTTGTAATGGCACAGCTCCTAATATCAAGTGATTATTTCAGAATCAATGAGTTTTGTTAGAAAAAGCAAAGTCAATCCATATCCTTCCTGGCTGGGTAGAAAAGCTTAAGGAAAAACACTTAAGTGGCTTAAAAAGGTCTCAGAAACTCCAATTCTTCCATCCCTCAAACTTTGTGGCAGTTCCCCACAGGAATTAAAAATATATGGCAGTTTATGGTGAGAATCTGGCTAATTTTTGGTATCTGTCCATTTATAAACAGGGAGACCTGCAAGAACATTTTTTAGGGCAATCCAGTTTAAAAATCTGCCAACTACATTGAAGCCCCCATCATTTTCCTCTTCTCTCAGATCGAGGTGGCTTGGATTAATGCAGACATTTCTCATACAGAGAAGGCAAAAATGTCTGTACTTGCTGAAAAATCCTCTGTGAGCATTTGTTTTGTTTTTATTGCAGTATTTAACACTTGATCTCTGTGACACCTGAGAACTGGTAGATTAGATCATATAAAGGGCCCATGCAGACCTTTTTTTCCCTGTTCCATAGCCAGCAGTAATACTTAAAACCAGTATAAAAGTAATCTTAAGTTGTCTTCCTTTGCCCATACTTTTGCACTGTCCTGGCATTCAGCAACTGGCAATTTTAAGCATTTCTTGAGCCAAAAAGTACACCTGAACAATTGGGCAGATGATCTCTGAGCCCACCTTCGCTTTCCCCCTTTACACACTAGTTTTTGCTGCAGGAAAAAAAGTTCTTCCTTGAACTTATTGTAAGCTTTTTGCCTCCTGCACCACTCTAGGACCTAGACAGGCTCTTAGGTGGCTTGTGGCCAAAGCAAGGTGTAAAATGGTAACACAGACCACTGGTGTAATGCACTAGGGAGCCACAGATGGAGTGATGGAGGACCAGAACACATCATCTTGTGTAAAAGCCAAGTATGTGACAGCCTCACACCTAGCCCATTTCCATGAGGAGTAAGCATTTTCTGTAGCCTGAAAATCCACTTTCCCTCCTGCCCCACCTCAGCTACCTGCCAACCAACTGTGAACTTGTTGTTGTTGTTCAAAAGGGTTGTTTCTGCTTTCAAAGTTGGATTTATTTTTAGGGAGAGAAACAGAATCATAGAATCATAGAATTTTTTAAGGCTGGAAATGACCCCTAAGATCATCCAGTCCAACCATTAACCTACCGACACCAAGTCTACCCTTAGACCATGTCCTCAAGCACTGCATCT
>VXBZ01012276.1:329888-357425 GCA_013399135.1 Heliornis fulica
TTCTCCAGACCCTTCCCCAGCTCCCTCAGCCTCCTCGTAGGGCCTGTTCTCCAGACCCTTCTCCAGCTCCCTCAGCCTCCTCGTAGGGCCTGTTCTCCAGACCCTTCACCATCCTCATTGCCCTTCTCTGGACACACTCCAGCACCTCAGCGTCCTTCTTGAAGTGAGGGGCCCAAAACTGAACACAATACTCGAGGTGAGGCCTCACCAGTGCAGAATACAGGGGGATTATCACCTCCCTGCTCCTGCTGGCCACACCGTTCCTGATCCAAGCCAGGATGCCATTGGCCCTCTTGGCCACCTGGGCACACTGCTGGCTCATGTTTAGGTGGCTGTCAACCAACACCCCCAGGTCCCTTTCCACCAGGCTGCTCTCCAGCCAGAAAATTCTGATCAACTCTTTTAGTGAACGTTTCAGCCTTCCCACACCTTTGTAAGAGAAGTCCTGCTTTGGGAGGGGTCTCCGAAGGGTCACCTGGCGTCAGGCTGATTCTGATACCCTCCAGACTATCTCTGATGGAGGAAATACAACCCCACTGAATAAATTCCCTCCTGCCCTTGACCCAAAGCTTGCAAACACCCTTCACAAAGGGACTGGAATTTGCTTCAAAAGGAGTCAAACAATAACCTTTCAGTGGATTCCATCGCTTCCGGAATAAACAAAACATCATTCCCTTTCCAGCTTATCTGTGTGCCAAGTTCTGTGGTTACAATACAATCGCTGCATTGTTCTTGTACACTGCTGGCTGAAATGTATTTTGGTAACTGCTGCTCTTTATAACACAATTGTCTGATGACAGTTATTCTAGCAAACCATTAACTCCTTCAGCGCTGGAGGACTTCTTCCAAGCAGGGTGGATAAGCCCGAAGAAGTCCATTTCTCCCACTGAGAACTGAAGAGAACAGAAAATAACCTAAACTTGGGACATGCAATGTTAGATAACATGTAAATTATGGTGACTCATAGTGGAAAATTGTAGATAAAAATTACACAAAGGCTTATTTAATCACCATCTTATGATTTTTTTTTTCCCAGTACACGAGTGTGAGAGATATATACACACACGTAACTATTCGTCCATCCCCCTGCCCTGCAGCTGCCTTGGAAGATATGAGATACAGACTAAAAATGCATATGCATATTCATATTCACCTCACATTCCCCACTGAGGCATGAAGGAACCCTGAAAAAGTTTTAATCACCCATACACACAAATATGCTAATCCCCACAGCCAGGCTCTCATGGAAAAGCTCGCTGGGTTTTGCCAGAGTGCCTGGGTTGCTCATGGAATATTCCCATTTTACAGTTTGTAAAACAGGCATAGGGAAAAAAAAAAACCCAAAATAACAAAGCAAGAAGTTAGTGGGTGGTTCTAAGCACTCAGAAGATTTGGAATAGATTCAAGGTGATGGTTTCCCAGAGTTCCCTCCTTGAAGTAAATGAGGAGAACCACACAAGGCTATAAGAGGTGCTTGGAAAGGAGACCAGAATAGGCAAAGTATCAGGCTCTTCATGGCAGGAAACATTGAGAACAGGTTCCTAGTGTGTGCATGTGGTATTTTTATAATTCAAGCTCAAGTCACAGCCAAACTCTGAAACCCCACCCCCCAAAAACCCAAAACAAAAAATAAAAGAACACCAAATACTTTAACATGAGTTAGAACCCAATTCCAGCAGTGAGAGAGTTAAAGGGTAGGAGATGTTTCTCAGTAAAGGCCATGCTAACACCCTAAACTATGGTACGGAAACATCCAGTGAGGAGAGAAAACCACTTGGCCAAAGCAACAACAAAAATGTTTTCATTTCTCAAGGATGTAGCCCAGTAAGTGAGTGCCAAAAACTGTGGCTGGATTTCTAGAGGAAGCCTGGAAAAGTGTGTTATACTGTAGAGAAGGGTTTTCCACGTTACTCATCCTGCCCATCACCCTGACAGCACAGAATTGCTCCTGGTAGGATCATCTCATCTGCTCAGTACTCAGAGGCACAAGGAAGGAGGCCAGCAAACCTTACAACCAGAAATGTTCTACCTAATATTCCACTGTAATTTGTCTTTGCTCATTTTCATGCATCAGCCCTTATGAACTTTACAAGGCAACCTTAATTGCATTCCCTTCTGGCTGCTTAGGGAAGGGCTTTTTTTGCATGGATTGGAAGCAGGATTTGAAGGCAGGTTCCTGAGAGTCAGCTCACAGAGCTCTGGCAGTCTCATCAGGGTAACAGTCTGGGCTCTTAGTCCTACATACCCACTGCTTCCCTGGGCATGATGCCCCAGCAAGGCTTGAGATGACCCCTGTTACTTAGCCAATGTATATTTTATTCCTTCCATTTGTTCATTCATTGCAGCTTTTCTCTGAATTCTGCTGCTTTGTCGATAGCTCTCTGCTTGTAGGTACTTCAGCAGAACAAGGTCTTTGATGATTTTTTTCCTCCTATGCATTCTGGAGCACCTGAGCTGGGATTTTTTTCCAGCACCCTGAGGCATGACCTTCCCAAAACAACTTTTGGTTCTAAAAATCCCCTTGTTTTACAACGATCTGAACTGCCTATTCTTTAGTTTCCTCTGAAACCACCACCCCTGAGAGACTTGGTAAGTTAGAGCTCATTCACAACCCCCGTGCTGTGCCTGGTGAAATGCAGCTCAGTGGGGGGTCAGTAACTTGCAGAGAGAAATAAATAGCATTACACATCCACGACAGGTTACAAGGGCTAACATTTCAGTCCTCCTAGGAAGCTCTGTGGGTAGACAATTTGCAGTCCTGCCCCTTTGCCTTGCAAAGCCCATCCCTGCATAGGATGATAAACGAGCTGTTCTTCCTACTCTCCTCATCTCGTTTTCTCTCATTTGTGTTTGTGTGGTATTAACTTATGTGGAGCTTTTTGTAGTAAAGAGCATTGGTAAATGGTGCCCACTGGCTTGTGACCTTGCTATCAGAAGGAGGTTTTTTGGTTCTGCCAGCATATGCATTACTAATGCAAATGTCACAACAGCTGCTTGTGAGGAACCTGAATTTTCTTCCCCTGTCCTGCGGTATTTAAAGGTCTGTGAGGACACATCAAGCAGCTTCATGTGTATTTGCTGTGTATAAGCTAGAGCTCCTTAAAAACGCTGGCATTTTCAAAACCTCAGTAGATTTTTCATATTAGCTTGAGAAATTGTTTTTAAAATGATGAGCAATTTTCATGTCCAGTCAGCAAAATCTGATTGGGGTGGTGCTGTATGGGGACTGGCAGATTACAGCTGCGGAGACAGAGTGAAATGTATCCTAGCTCTCAGGGAGGCAACTCTTACACATTAAAAATACTCATTAAAAGCCATTTACAGGAATTATATAGTCAGCTTTCAAGGTGTCATTGTCTGCATCTCTCTCAGTTCATGAGTCTGTGTAGTTCTGTTATCAGCCCAGTGCTAAGTCAAGTGCAACTGTATTTCTCGAGCCTGTAAGAACTTTTCTGATCAGTTCTTTTTCAGATAAAAATCACTTCATCTTCTAGAACTGCTATTTTCCTGCTTCTCTCTGAAAAAAAAATCCTATTCATACTAAAAATCATTAGCTTTTTTTTTTTTGTTTAGTCACAAGGGCCAAATTCTCTGTTATCAATTTTTCCTAACCAACAGTTTTTATAAGAGGAAACAGGTGGTAAAAGAAGTGTGGCAAAAAGGACGAGTCAGTATTGAGGTTTATGTAATTTGCTTCATCTCCTGCAGCAGGAACGTTTGTACCTGGGTACTGCAGTGATTAGATGTGTGATTGATGGGGAGAGAAATTGGCATTGAATTTTGGGTTCATTAAGGAACATTCACGGGGCTGTAATTCGGGCTTAGGAATGGGCTTTGAGTGTTGGTTACAGATTGATGAATTTGATAGGAATCCCATGGAAATGGTGTGTTTTAATCCTTAATGAAAAGGTATAGGAGCCAAGACAAACCTTCTGAAGTGTGAGGAGTCCTCCCTGGCCTCTCACCATCTCACCAACAGCACAGGGCAAAGCTACTTTTCTGTTGTTGCAAACTGACATTTTCAAGATGCATAAATAAACTCTCACAACCCCCCAAAAAGTTTGATCAAATCCAGCTCAATTGTCTGTATCAGAGAAGTTAAAAAGAAAAAAACAACCAACCTTGTGCAAACAGCAGGGAGAAATGTAAAGGCTAAAGGCTGCTCTAACCACCAAGTATCAACTTCACCACCCACCCACCTCCCACATACAACTAGAAATAATTTAATTAATTTAAGCCTGTCTGTATTGCAGTTACATATTTAATAACTTAAAGGGACGGAGTTTTGCTTGGGAATAAATCTGAATTTTCCATAATTTGAAGGCAAACTGCTCTTTGAGAATTTCAGAATGCTTGACTCAGTGGATTAAACTCTATGCTGCTGTCTCAGGTAGTCATTACCCTTATTAACAGAGAGAGAGCCACGGCACGAATGGGTTTAGAAGCTAAACTTAGAACACAGTAATTCAGTGAGAGAACAAGGAACAAGATAATTCCCCTGTCCCACTTGATGAATGCTAGAAGAAAAAAACCCCACCTCTCGTTTTTCTGCTTCTATTGTGGGGTTTTTTTGTCTCAAGAACTGTCTTTTTATAGATAATAATATATTCAGGGTCTTAAGGTCAAAATGTTTAGCAGGAATGTTCATGGCAGAATGACAGAGACATCAATTATAAAAGAAGAAAAAACCAGAAGCATATACAGTAAAATTTCATGCTGGAATTATCTAAGATCATTAGAGATTAAAACTTCTGACTGAGCTGTTATGAATTTTATTAATAATGGTGAATAGCTCGTGCCTCTGGAATTGTCCACCCTTTTCTGTAAGGACCATTGTCTTGGTAATGATCATAGTCTGGTCCAGCTCCTCCAGAACGTTCTGATTTACATGCGTTGAGCATATCTGTACATTGGTAGAAATTAATTTGGCTTTTACCAGCATAGGAATAATCCTGAATGTGGGGGGTTTATATGTGGGTTCACAGTCATTTAGACCTTGCTAATGGGCAGGAGACCTGATGAAACCAAATTCTGGACCAAAAAATTCTTTTTTTTACCACACTACTCTGACCAATTTTTAAAGGAGAAAAAGAACCAAACCCCCCAACAAGCTTTGTTGGCCATATTTGTGCTCACAAACTGCTAGGGACAGCACACCCCAGAGAAGGGAGAAGATGCTGGTGCTTCTGCTGCTAGCATCATTTTCCCCACCCCTGGAGGAGCTCAGTGCCCCCACCAGTGGGATGCTGCGTTCCAGCTTGGTGAGGCACCGCAGAGAGATGGCAGCACAGATAACATCCTGCTGCAGTGCCACAGATACGGTCCCCAGCTATGGCAGGAGTTTGGCAGCTCTCTATGGATATAGGAAAAGCATCACAGTCTCAACTCCCATCTATTTATAAATTCATGCCAAGCTCCTCATCAGGCCCTGTGCAATTCCTCCTCTCCTTTATCCAGACTCTGCCCCTGCTCACTACCGGTCCCTTTGTGTGGCTCTGCAGAGCCCAAAGTGTCTCTTCTTTCTGCCAGCCATGGACCCATCTGACTTGCACAATGCCACCTGGCTCTTGCTCCCTTCCTCTGCCTCCGTGCTCAGATTAAAACCATCGTGGAACAGGCTCTGCCCTTGTCTGCAGGCTGGGATATATTTTGGGTGTCCCCATATGAACATAATTCCCCTCGACGGGGAGTGTGACATCTGGGGACTCTCTCCTTGGTGAATGCTTCTTGTAGTTGTCTAGGAAATACTCAGAGAGCCACTTCCAGTGCTGCCGCCGGGCGAGATGACGGGTGCTGCTGGCTCTGCATTCATCTGAGCCCTGAGAGACTCGGCAAAGAGCACACAGCATGTGGTACAACCATTTTGTTAACAGAGGGGAAATCGTGAGCCTTAAAGGACCGTTTTCCCCTCTATAAATACATGGTGCAGAAAAGCTAATTATAGCCCTGGCAATTATCAAAAGGCTGACAATTATCAGGGACTAACACAAACCCCCAAACAAACCCGACAGTTTCTCATTTTCAGGGAGTTGCAGAAATGCTCTTTTAATGGCACAGCACCTGAACTATCTATCTGTCATCTCTCCTTTCTGCTGGTGCTTGCCCAGATCGAATCACTGCTTGGAGGGAGGGCAGAAAGCAAGGAGGCAGTCAAGCCCTGGCAGCTGCCTGAATCCCAGGCATCTTGCTTTAATTTGCCTTTCTGGGGTGGCAGATGGTATCTTTGCAGGGGTGTTAAATCTGCTCATCACTAATAGGGTGTTGTTTCTTCGAATGCTCCATCTATTTCCACAGGAACAAACCATCAATTCTCACTATAACACGGCACAAACCAGTAGTCAAAAAAACTATGATTTGACTGGGGGGGTGGGTTTGGTGGAAATCACACCACCTACATCCCCCAACCCCCTATCAAAGAGCAGTAGCCCAGTGCTGTTTACTATACTTTCTCCCATCCTGTGTATTCTGTTTAGGAGCTGAACCCAGTGTGCCATTCCTCAGAGCTTTCACAGCCAGCCTCCTCAGGCATGCTAAAATATGCAGGTTGAGAGAGATGCTTTAACTTCCTCCAGGCCTGGAGCTGCTGTTTGCTCAAAGGATAAAGCACATCCCTGCCCTGAAGTACTCACAGTGTAAACAGAGAAGACAGGGAACGGTGTAAGCAGTGTATCTGTCACCCTCAGAACCTCCTAGCATCAAAGAGGAGTGGGTCAGATGTGTCACACAGGGCTGAGCCCTTGTTTTACCCAGCTCTTCTTTCAGAAAGCAGTGTAATTTCTGCAGTAGCACTATCATTTCACTTATTCCCCTTCCACACAAACTAGCACAGCCCTTGGCTATCCTGGGAGCATTCAGCTGCCCCACAAGCCACCAAGTGGGTAAATCTGTGATGGCTCCGGTGGTTGCACAATCACCTCTCTTCACATCTAAGAAAGTGGACTATGTGATGCTGAAATCTGTAGTGCTACCTGCAGGCTGTAACAGAACCCAATGGACTCATTCTCTCCCTTCAGTATTTCCCCCAATTGTAATCCTGTAGACACTGGCAACACCCCCCTGGCCTAAGATGTGTGCAGGATGTGTGACTGTGGTGGGGAGGAGGCGGTTGTTATAGAACTGACCAGTGTTTGGTCATTCACATGACTCTTAGCTTTGCTCCCAAACTGAAAAGTGACCTGTTTGTGTGATGCCTTTTCCATACCATCAGCAGCTGGGTCTCCTGTCAACTACAACCCCTGCACCTGCTAAGAGCAGAACCATCAGAGATCACAGCAAAGTGGCTTTCAAATGCTGCTGAGCTTTCAAGTGGCCCATGTTTAGGTTTTATTCTGACTTCCTGGGACTCTAGAGAGGTTTTGGTTTTAATCCCAGCATCTGGTGTGCATTAGGTTGCAGAATAAAGGTTCATTCATCCTACACATGTAGATTCCACTCTTTGCTGTCAGAGTACTTCTGTCCACACTCCTCTGGGTAGTGTCCTTAACCCAATAGCCCTGCAACTGTCCCTCACCCTTTTGGTAGCATGATTTTGTGGCCTTCATTGCACTCCTGTGCATACACTGTCCACCTTTTGGGGACAAGCCACAGCATTTAGAGCAAGCTCTGTTATAAGCTGCCTGGGATGAATGAATAGACAGAAGAGGCACAAAAGAGATGCCAGAGATTTTCCCACCCACACAGCAGATACAATGACACCTTCTCCTGCCACCAAAAGGTAGCCCAGCTGCTTATTAGTTTTTAATGTAGAGGTTGTGACCTTTCCATTAGGGTCGAAGGAAATCGAACAGCAGGGATCCCAGTGATTTCACTGCTTGGCTCTTGTTCAGACTGTAGACTCTGTTAACTGCAGGACAAATTCTGAGGTCCTTCCAGTTCTGGGGTTGTGCAGATGTAAGCTCACATTGGGGTACTCTCTTCTGGATAAACTACACAGACCAAGAGGGTGGACTTTGCTTCCAACTATTTCTGTAACACCACATTCCCCCCCTCATTCAACTAACAGTTATCCATCTGATAACAAACTCAGCTAAGAACCAAAGGAATTAGGTGCTGGGATTTCTTTACATCCCACTTTTACTGTAAACTGGGTTTGTGAACTGGTTTATAGCTCTGCTCATCCCAGAGCTGGCTCAGAGAACTGCTTTGCCTGACAGTGGCTCGCTCCTGTTCTTGCTGACTAATTTCTGGGGTGTTCAGCTTAGGCTGAGCACAGAATTAATACAGCACAGAAATAACACAGTAATAATACTTTATTAGTGAGGTATTACACAGCCCTCATTGCAGGCTGGAGAACAGGGGAATACCAAGCAGCAGGTGGGAGGCAGGACTCTTGCCCTGAAACTTTAAGCTCATTTTTTAATCTGAAAGGGAGAAGGGGGATTTCCCACTTCCATTGGATGACTTTTTGATTCCCATTATGGGAGAATGCAGCTAAATAATAGCTGATCTCTGTGGATGCTGTTACTGGACTGTTGCAGTAACTTGTGTTCCTAGTTCTGTTTCCTTCAGAAATCATTAAGATTGTACTTCTAAACCATATTTACCATGATCTGATTACAACTCAGAACTGTACTCCCATTGATTTTCTTGTGGCTTTGCAGGACTGTCTTTGAAACCTCCCTATAAGATGCTCATGGCTTCAGTGTAGTACCTGATGGAGTTACAACAAGCAGCTTTGGGCTTAATAGCCATTGGAGGCCATGACTAAAAGGTATCTGATCTAATGCTTTCTGTGCTGTTAAAACTTATACTATGGTTGATAACTAAGTTTTGTCAGATTCATTTAAAATTGCTAAGGGCACGCCACGTCCATGATTTATCCCAGGTCTATCAATTTTAAAAATATAAAAAATAGCACCCACAGGAGTGGCTGAGGAATAAAGGGCTTAGTTAGGTATCTTTTGGGGAGAGTGGGAAGGCAGATGATCTTTGCCTTTTTTACCAGTAAAATTCAGTCCTCTCTGCTAAATCGAATTTGCCACACTCAGGTTTGGATGCTTCTCATGTAACTAGGGGTGCTTAATTGAGCCATCTAAAATAAGAGCTTAGGAGGTGTGGGCATTGTCTGGAGTTGATTTGGATGGTTATTCAGGCAACCTGAGATCTGAGCATAAAAGAGTCAAGGTCTTTCATGTTTAAAAGTGTAAGCAAACAAACTCAGGTACTTTTAAGATAATGCATTACCAAGTGGTGGAAATTACTGGCAGGTAGTGTTGTGAAGGTTAAAGTGTAAATGCATTAAGTAAAGGCAATATAAATTAGGATTGGCTCAGCATGGTTTTCAAGAGTGCTGGGCCAAATGCAAAGCTTGGCTCAGGAAATTTCCAAGCTGTTGGTTGGCAGAGGTGAAGAACAGAAGAACTGCTTAGTGGCAAATTAAGCTTAATGAACCTTTCATCCAACGCGCCGTGCAGGTCTTATATTTTTATACATGCCCATTAAAGGAAGGGCAAGCCATTACTCTTTATGGCATGGATGAATGACATCTGACACCCCTCATACCCTTGCAGACCAGCACTGATGGCTGTGCTCAGGCTGAGACCCGTGGTACAGCTCCAGTGGCAGCAGGGGATTTGGGCTGCTCATTTATCACTTGGTGCAAATGTGATCAGAATTCAGCCCATTCATTTCCTGAAACCACTGGCTCACATCCTGTCTATGTTCAGCCATGCAATGGTGTGCATCTCTTAGATGAAACCACAGAGAATCATACCTTGCAAGACAATATACACACAGCATGTTCCCCAAAGCCCTGATCATTGCACTAAAGGTCTGAGGGCGATTTGCCAAGTGTCCTTTTTAAGCCCTGTCCTATGTGTTGACAGTCCACTGTTATTCCAGACCACCCCTTGCAAAGCATGGGTGAAACAGTCATGTAATATGTCATGCAAACATAAGATTTTATTAATCAGGCATCGAGTTCCTACAAAAAAAGTGGCCAGGGAGACATAACTCATCAGAACAAGTATGTTGTAGGACAGGTTTGTGCTTCTAGTGCCAGCCCTTGTGCACAGTTTGCTTGTGGTTTGAAGCATGTAGCACTGCAGACCCTCCACATAGTTCACAGGCTGGTTGGGATGTGTCATTCAGCTTTTGTAAGTGGGGTTTGTCATCGATCTCCAGGTTCTTTTCTGAACCAACAAGCTCTTCCTGGCTTCTACTGCTCATTCTCATGGTTTGGTTTGGGTTTGGTTTTGTAGAGAGAAGAGGGGTAAAAAAGAAAGAAAACTACACACTGAGCACAAATTGCTGCCTAACTTCAGCTGAACATCCCCTGAACACTTCACTGTATATGCTGTAGGAACATATGCTTGTGTGTGTGTATATAAATGTGTGCATATGCCTGTATATATATAGTAACTAGGTATACTGCTGTGTATTTTTACAGCTACTAGCCCTAAGTAATGCTGGGGACTTTCAGCACTACAGAGATGTTGTATTTGAATAGATATACAGTTGCCTTAAGATGTTTTAGAAGAGCTAGATAGTTGCAGAGATGGAAGAAGCCCTTTCCCTCCCTTCCCAGATTGAAAAATCCACAGGACCCCTGTGTTGTGCTGTGACAAGCTCCCTGGGATGGTAGGGAAGGCAGAGCAGGGAGCAACCTCAAGTAGCAGTGTTTGGGTGAAGGAAAGGGCCTCCACCATCTCCTAGATACCCTGTGCTTCTGTTATGGCATGTAAAGATGATGGAGATGGGTGAAAGTCAGAAGTGCCTCGGGCTGCACTGGCCTTGGCAAGAAACCCAAAGAATATGACTTGTAAAATGTCATCACTGTTTTAAAAATTGTAGAGTTCAGGGGGTAGAATTATTGTTTCTCTCCCCTGAATGTATCATAAAGAAGAGAGGAAGACACAAAAGCCCTGTATGTCTTTTCACCTAAGGTGGGCCAGGAAAAGCACCTTTCATCAGAGCATATTTCTGTAACTGGAGATAAAATCAGACATGGTCACTGGTGGGAGATTTACAGCTCCAGATTTCTGACCTTTGCTTCCTGCCCAGAGCAAGGACAGTTGTGTGCCGTGCTCTGCCCGACACGCTCCTGGGAGAGGGAAGGGATGGAAAGGAAGCCAAGGACTGTGCTTCTGGGCCATGTTCAGTGCTGCTTTGCTGTGAGTGATCACATCACAGGGATACTGTGAGCCCCTGGGAAGGGAAAACCCATGTGCAACAGCCCCAGCAAAATTAGCACTGGAGAGGGTTTACACTGATGGTGAACCACCTCTGTGGGGAGGTACAGTGGTGAGGGATATGCTCTGCAGCTGGACGGGAGGTCACGATGGCCATGGCCCTCTCCACATCTGCTCTTCTTGTTTCCCCAAATGTTGTTCTCAGAGATGAACATGTCAGCTGTCACCAATGTCCTAGTAGGGCAAAAATGGTGTGGGGCTGGATGCTCAGAGTGAGTCAGAAACCTCCTCAAACCCCCTCGCTCCTTCAGTGCTTTCTGAGAACTTTAACCTGTACTGGTAAAGCTTTGACACCCAGGGGGGCTGTGTTTCCTATTGCCTTTTGCTCTCTGCAGCCATTTTGAACACATGCAGAGTGGGGAGGTGGCTCCTGTGCTGACAGGCTGCCTGTTGCTCTTAGCTTGTGCAGGGAGGGAGATGGCACAATATTTCTCTACCCGAGTCCATCCCGTTCACTGAAATCAATGGGATGTAAACATGTGCTTGGAGCTCTCTTGGTTGGGAACCTAAATGTCCTTCTCTGCACGTTGTAATAGGTCCCATTCAGCCCTCAGCATAGAAGATGCATTGTCACCAATTATCACAAACATTTACATGCTCTCTTCTCAGCCTGGTCTTCTGACCAGCTGAAGCTGCGCCAAGCTTGCTGGCCAGGCTAATCGCGTTTCCTGGCTTAAGCTAGTTTATAGATGACTTGGATATCACTAGCACACAAGTGAGGGAGGAAAATCAATGCTTACAACCTGATTCAAAGGCTGCTGAATCCAAGGGAATGGCTTGAGCCAGCATGTTCTGAATGAGACTAGACAAAAGAAAGCTTTGACAGCGATTGATTTTTTGGAGGGAGCGGAGCCGTCTCTTTTGTTAGGTTTGAAAACGAGTTGTTTAAGAGTAAAGGCAAAATCCTTGCTGGCTTGGGGAAGGTGATCGTGGCTGTGCAGTGGCTGCAATGATGAGATGAGGGCAGGCTCTAGTCTCTAATGAAGACAATTGAGAGGGGCTGGATATACAGCTCTGCTGCGAGAAGCGAGACGGTGAGAACTGATAATGAGAATGAAGAACTTCCTTTGATTATTGCTTCTCGTTTCCTATAATGCAATCTACATCTTGAAAGAAAGCTCTTCTGTTACATCTTAGATGCCCTTGCCTCCTCTGTGTGGTTAGAAGATCTTCATCACTAGTACTGAAAAAGAAAGGTTAACCTGCATAAGGTAGAAAGAATATCAGCCTCTTTCTTTCGACTTATGCGCTGCATTAATGCAGAGTAACACGGCAGGTGTGAGTGGAGACATTTCTGATGTACAGCAAAATCTGGTGGGCAGGAGTGTGCAGAATGGTGCTGGCAGCTGCCAAGATGGTCCTGGGAGGCTTGCTGAGAATGGAGGGGATGGCTGGCCCCATCCTGGGTTGGTCTGAGGTTTTATATGGGGAATGAGGTGAGACTGTATCTGAGGTTTCTTTTTAAAAAAGACAGCTGGAATCAAGGTGTAATAGTTCTGTGTATTGGCTAAATACTGTTGAAAATCTAGCCCTGAAATGCCTTTGAAAATAGCTGTTGGATTCCCAGATCATGTTAGACATGCCATACCAGGCTGTACAAATTGGACTGGTGGTTTGCCTTTGGACTAATTACCTAGCATCAGCTTGTTGAAAGCAGGGCTGAATTTGAATGCTTCCTTTTCAGTTGTGTGGGGATTCTCAAAGACAACAGTGAGTGTGATGCAGCTGGGATCAGATGTGTGAGTGCTCACACATGCCCGTTTGCACATGCTGAAAACTGAAAAAATTGAAAGCCAGTTTTGAAAACAGAAGCTCAATCCTTCTGTGCTTGCAGTTTCCCTGTCAGTGAAATGGGGATGGCGGTAACGCTTCTCACCCTGCTGATGGCAAAGCAAGCTGCTAGAAATTTCTCTGCCTGCCTCAGACTGCAATAGGCAGTAGGACATTCACTGTTATTGCAGGGTGATGTCAGTACCTGAAACCTTGCTCCTTTCCAAGATCAGGGACACAGGCAGCGGGTAGAGAAACAATTAGAGCCAACTAAAGGAACTGCACATTTCAGAACAAACAGGATGCACAGATACACATAGAAGGACAAAACCTGCTTTTTGATTAACACCCAGGAGGAAAAGAAATTAGAAAGAGACGAATCCAGATAAGCAGACTGATGCTCTAACATGGGATGGCAGTTAGTGCATGGCAACAGCAGCAGCAAGGGGCTGTCAGCAGATCTCCACCCTGTGCTGTGGTATTTAAACCCCAAATCGTTTTGAAGGCCGTGAGCCAGCCGTGCATCTCCGTGCCTGAGTAATCTCAATTAAACCAAATGGAATTACAGATGTGTTTGAACTTCAGCAGCCCATTGGAATCCTTTGCCAGCTTGGCACCTAAATTTGTCTCCAAAGGTGGGGTCTGGTGGGGCAGCCTGTGGAAACCTGCGTGGTTCCGGGGAGCGCGTGGATCAAAGGATGCCATTCCCTCTGCCCGGCATGCCCCTGCACAGCTCGGCTCTGCCTTACACCCCGAATGCCACGGGCACATTCATACACTCAGGCATGCTTTAAACTACCCACCAGTGGAAATAACCTGCCCAGACCTTGCAGGGGGCAGGCAGGATGCTTCTAGGATTTGGTGACTGGTTTTGCACCAGCAGGCAGTAACAGTAACAAAAAGCCCCCGTTTTTAAGGATTTTTCATTCCGACCGAAAACTTGTCTCTGCTTTGTCACATACCTCGAAGTAAAGGGACAATTATCTAGTCACAACATTCAATCCCATTTGCATAATCTCATCTAAATTGTTCAACTGCTTCAAATACTTTTGTGATTAGAAAGGTACTCCACAAATAAACTGACTCGGTGTTCCTGACACTCAAAACTGATGTGTGGCAAGCAGGGGAAAGACAAAGCATCATGGAAAAAGGGTTCCTTCCTTACCACCACTTGCACCCTGCCTATGAAACCACAACATCTCATGTTGATTACTGAAATGAAAGTCACATCAAAGGTCCTGTAAGACTTGGGGATATGCTGCAGCAAAATAGAAGTAGTATTTCGTAGGTGGAAAGTTGAGCTAGACGCCTAGAACAGTATCTGAGAGCCACATAAGTGTTCATTTTTGTGTTATTTATGTCCTGATGGCAAATTCAAATTACCAAGATCTAAACCCCAAGAGACTCTTTCTGTCCTCTAGCAAATACCTTTTAGTGCTTTCATGCTTGTTGGGCAGTGTTTAATTTGCAGAGACACTGAGCATCAGTTAGCCAAGATTTTCCAAAGTGGTTGATGGCTTTAGATAATCCATTTCAGACCTCTGAAAGGGCTTGGTTTCCAGACACAGCAAAGCACTCAGGTTTCAGGGTTAGTTTCTTCTAGTAAATCAACTCTCATTTGCCAGGAAAAAAACACACCAAAACCCAGAAATACAACTTTCTGCCATGTGCTAATTGATGTTTTGGTTTTATTTTTTTGTTTCTGTTTTTGGTTTGTTTTTTTTTTTAAATCTTATTTTGGTGATTTGGGGGGTGGGAGAATCATACCATTTTTATGGTCTATATACAACCCCTGTGCCCCAGTATCAGTATCATAGCTCACCAGTGCCTTTATATTCCCAGTCTTTAATGCATTTATCCTCTGACACACCTGTGAGACAGGGAGTTACTGTACTCCTCCACCAATGGGCACCTGAAGCCACAAGAAAGAAGCACCTTGCCCTTGAAGCTGTGCTGCAAGGAGCCCATGCAGATGTTTCTTCTCCCGAGCCAGCAGCTGGTCTGCTGGGCAGGCTGCTCTGCACCAGTTCTTGCTGTGTTGCTGGCTTCACCTTCCTGTTAGGTCTGATAACGTTTCCTACTGACCTTTAGCTGTCAGAAAGGTTGATAAACAGACCCTAGTGACTGTGTCCTCTCCACTGCTCCCCACTCAAGTAAGAGGGGTGTTAGGTGCTTGGCTTGGGTGACATGCTTGGGTATATGCTTCCCTCATCCCCTCCCTATACCTGTGTAACCTCACTGGCTGTCAGGAAGGGATGAAGGGACCTCTCTGCCATCCTTCTCAAGTATGTAAAATTCTAAAGCCATGCTATTGCACCTCAGCAAGCTCCTAGTCCTATGGCTGAAAAGACTTGGTGGCAGCAATAAAAAAGAGAGAATTGTATCTCCATTTGTCCAGCAGATCAGCAGAGCAAAGGTGTGTGGGGGCATGTGGAAGGAGGAAAGGTCATTAAGACATGGTGATCCTCTTCCCATGCTAAGAGAACCTGAAGCACATGTGATCCCAGTACCATCCAAATGTAGTTCTGCTAATCTGGCCCTGGCCTCCTGCAGCCCATTTGTGAGTCATCCTAACAGACCTATCCCTTTTCACCCGCCTGTCGTCACATTTCAGCTGGGTGGCATCGGCTCTGCCCTTCTAAAGTTCACTTTGCAGCAGATGGGCCTAGCTAAACACCCAGAGAGCGAGCAAAGGAATCAGCAGCTGGTCAGAGGAGCTTCCTAGGAGAAGATGAGAAGGATCCCAGCAGGCTGCCCAGCACCCTGGGTTAGGCTGACTCATACAAGAAGCCTGGTGTGACGCAGCCTCAGCTAAAATCAGAGGGGTGATGTGCTAGCAGAGGTTCTTCTCGGTGCTGGGTGCTTTCAGAGGAGCTAAGGGCTGTGTGAATGACAGCTGTCAAATGTCAGGAGCTGTATGGGAACCAGACCAACCCCCAGTCACACCATGCACTTCTGACACGCTGCTCTCCCCCTTCGAGTTCCCAAGGGCTTAAACTCCTTTGATCCCAAGGAGGACCAGCAGCTTTGGGGCAGGAAGTGGTGGAAGTCGGGGTCTTCACTGGAAGTTAATTCCTCTCTCAGAGATGGCATCTGATGAACTTCTTTGGGAAGTGGGATGGTGGAGAGTTCCTACAAACACTGACCTTTCCATTTGCAAGTAGAAAACTTTACCATAGGGAGAAAAGAGGAAATACTGCAGGGGAGTGGGTCATATCCCCCCCCTCCCAAACTGCACTATTTTTATCAAATCAAAGGGAGACTTAAAATACCCCCATACAGCTGTTTTCAGGCCGCTGTACGGGGTCCCAGCTGTGCAGCTCACGCCACGCAGGTCTGTTGTACACGGCAGGGATGACTCTGAGAAGAGAGGGGTTAAACAGGATGGAGGATGGATGCTGGTGGAGCAGTGGGCCTGTGATCACTGTAACAGGGGACGGGAACAGCACCAGCTGTCCTGTGCCATCTCAGCACAGGCTACCTGCTCACTGCAGTACATGATTCGGGTCTCTCTGGACCCATCCTGACTCATCCTCTCCCCAGCCTGCTGCATGTGGGTGACGTGTTTCAGACCCACATTATCAGGGTACCTGGGAAACCAGCTGCAGCCATGGTGCCTGGGAAAACACTGTTATGTGCACCAGCCCCTGGAAGTGATGAGGTCCTGGTGCTCCCCCCAGCATACAGCTGTGGTCAGTCATGCTGTGGTGCAGAGCTGGGGTCACCATTTAGAAAAGACTCTGGCCTTGCACCACTAAGGAGCAAAAATCACCCAAGGTTTATATTTTTCTCCCAGGGGCTTTGGTGATGATTTTTATTCACACATAGGCTCCAGGGATTGCTGTTTCTCTAGAGGAAGCTTCCATGGCAAAGTAGTCAGGTTGTTTCTGGGTAAGGTCCTCAGCTGGCTCCATCAGCAGAAGGGTGGCAGCAGGGACAGGGAGGGGATTGTACTTTTCTGCTCTGCCCTCGGGAGGCCCCATCTGGAGTCCTGTGTCCAGAGCTGGGGCCCCCAATTCAAGACAGATGTGGAGCTGTTGGAGAGGGTTCAGAGGAGGCCANCTGGTAGGGCAAGAACTCGATGATTTTTGGGGTCCCTTCCAACCCAGACCATTCTGTGGTTCTGGTGTGTGTACCAGTACTGCTCCAGCAAAGTAAGTGGTGCTGGGTGGGTTTATCCTACCAGAGGTTTTGTCCTTTAAAACGTGAATGGATTTATGATATAGCTAAACTATGGGATGCACTGGGGGTCAAAGAGACTGCAAAGGGAATATAAATATGTCTTGTAAGGTGCAGCTGTAGCTTACTTTTATTCCAAGGCTTGTTTCTGTTGCCTGTGGACTGGTGTGGTTATAAACCAGATCCAATTCTTGTTTAGTTTGAGATTTCTTTGAATGGCATCTGGGAGAAGTGACTGCAACTTATCCATGAGTCATATATTGTGATTTGACACTTGCTAGGACTTGGCAGCTCCTCTCAGAAAGAAATATTGATTGTGAGGAATAAATTCAATATAATAGTAGAACAAGGGAGCAGGACATCATTGACACCATTTACAGCCTGCAATTCTGGAGCGCCCTTTGTCTCAATTGGATGGCAAATGTTAATTAAGGTGCCCTCTCTGGCATCAGGCAACCAGTATATTGTCTCATTTTAAATTTTTCTGTCTGTAGAATGGGAATGGTACTGATTTCAGAGGAGCTGTTCAGAACAGTGCCATTCTGATGCAGCTGTGAATTTCTCCCATCAATCTAACTCGCTGTAACTACGGGTAACGACTGGGAGCAAAGGATTTTGGAGGCAGCGCTGGGATCACTGCCTGTCAGCAGGAGATGATACTGTCTGCTTCTTCACGTGGCCTCTTCTTGCTCTTTCTGGCTCCTTTATAGACTGCTGGCTCTGGGAGCAGGGATGATGCTTTGCTTTCCTGTTTGTACAGCTCCCAGCCCAACAGGGTTGTGGTGCATAAAAATCAGGCTTCCACTCACGGGTGCCATGCAACAGGGTGCTGGTGTTTCATGTCAGCACAAACTCAGGGCTTGAAGTTTGCGTCATGAAACTGATTCAAATCACTCCCAATAAAACAAGGAACAACTCAGAAGAAAAACAGCACCACTCCATCTATTTCAGGTATATCCAATGCCATTTAATGCATCTCCCTTCATGCTCGGTAGAAAGGTATCATAGAATCATAGAATCATAGAATTGTTAAGGCGGGAATTGTCCCCTAAGATCATCCAGTCCAACCATTAACCCACCGCCACCAAGTCTACCCTTAGACCATGTCCTCAAGCACCGCATCTACCCGTCTGTTAAACCCCTCCAGGGATGGGGACTCAACCCCCTCCCTGGGCAGCCTGTCCCAATGCTTGAGGACTCTCTCAGGACAGAAGTTCTTCCTCATATCCAACCTGAATTTTCCCTGGTGCAGCTTGAGGCCATTACCTCGAGTTCTGTCGCCTGTTACTGGGGAGAAGAGACCAACCCCCACCTCACTGCAACCTCCTTTCAGGGAGTTGTAGAGAGCAATAAGGTCTCCCCTCAGTCTCCTCTTCTCCAAACTAAACACCCCCAGCTCCCTCAGCCTCCTCGTAGGGCCTCTTCTCCAGACCCTTCACCATCCTCGTTGCCCTTCTCTGGACACACTCCAGCACCTCAACGTCCTTCTTGAAGTGAGGGGCCCAGAACTGGACACAGTACTCGAGGTGAGGCCTCACCAGTGCAGAATACAGGGGGATTATCACCTCCCTGCTCCTGCTGGCCACACCGTTCCTGATCCAAGCCAGGATGCCATTGGCCCTCTTGGCCACCTGGGCACACTGCTGGCTCATGTTTAGGGGGCTGTCAACCAACAACCCCAGGCTGCTCTCCAGCCACTCCTGCCCAAGCCTGTGACGTTGCCTGGGGTTGTTGTGACCAAAGTGCAGGACCTGGCACTTGGCCTTGTTGAACAACATATTGTATTGAACATCTTGGCCATTCAAGACAAGCAGGTGCTCAAGGGCTTTGCTCAATCAGGCCATTAATGAGATTTATGCCATTTAAGAACTCGCTACGTTTCGCTAGGTAGAGGAGAAAGAAAATAGTCATTTTTACAAATCAGGAGATGAAAAATCTCCCTGAAACACACTCGCCACTACCCTGGCAATTACTTCACAGTCACCAACCACAAATGATTAATTTGGCACTATCATCAACTGCAGAGCCCAGCTGATGCTACACGAAAGGAAAAACAGTGGCGCTTGCCTTGTGTCTGATAATAGCCGGGGGGTGATGGGTGTGAGCTGAAACCTCTCTCGATGTTTGGTTGCCAAAGGCTGGAGTGTCCATCAGCTCCCCACCCTTATGGGGGTATGCCCCTGTGTTTCTAGCACAGAAGAGTGAAACCATTGGTGACAATACCTGTCAGGATGTTGTCACACCTGCACATGTAACTCTGTGCTCTGTGCCTACCTTTAGTCTTTTGGGAATCCTTGTGGGGGGGGAAAAAGGGAAGGCTGAGGCTTCCCAGGGAGTGGAGGAGAGATGCAAGACTGACCTCCCTTAGCTGCATACTGGGAGTGGTGGCTAGTTCAGAGGTGCCTTAAAAAGTGCCTTTTGCTGCTGGGGCTTGTCAAAGCTTCAGGAGGAAGAGTGGTAGCGTGGACTTGAAGGGCGGCCCCTGTGGCTTATGAACACAGACAAGAGGGACATGATGTCCAAACCACTGCTTATGTAGGTTGGCAGCTGCTTTGTCGCGGTGACTTCAGCAATTCCCTCAACCCATCCCCTTATTCCTTGCTGCTGGTTTCCACCCCCACCCCCCTCTGCTTTGTGCTGCTCTCTAGATCCACCCCCCTGTGCACGACCCGGGCAGCATAGGATGCATCGGGGACAGAATAATGCCAAGCAAAGCCCAGGGCGGTTCTTTTCAGGTCTGTTTATCCAGGGGGTGAGTAAGACACAGGCGCCGTGTCGCACACCCATTGTAATGCACAAAGCCTGCAGCGAGTCTCGGTGATGGAATCCAAAACACTGTCAGCTGCTGAACTACAGCTCTTTTGATGACTCTGCTTGTTGAGGATAATTAGACTGGTGCAGTACAGACACACACACGGATGTCTCTATTCTTTCTGCAATTGCAGAGCACATGCTGGGAATCCACTATGAGCGCCCGTTAAAACCCAGGGTAGCGCTTCCAAGTGTGAGCAAGACTTGGGAGTCTAAGATCCTTCAAAGGGAACTTAAAAACACAAGTCTCAACAGGAGGCAGCAGGGTTAGCACCTGACATTAAGAATTTTATTTTTTTCAAAACTTTTGCTCACGATCTTTCAAGGGACAGGATTCCCTCACGACTTTTGTAAGTGTATTTGTGAGGTCCCATGAGCTGGCAGCACCCTTTGAGCAGGGGCTCCTGCAGAGCAAAGTGGCAGCAGTAATCTAAGGGTAAACTTCCAGAGGGCTTTATAAGGTAATGCTGCAGAAAAGGGCCAACACACTGCCACTGCCACCAAGCCTCCAAGGGGGAGGTATAATCGGCATTTTATGCAAACAAGGCTCCATTCAAATAGTCTGCACTGGATATCTGAAATCAGGAGTTTCTCTAGCATGTCTTTGTGTTGAGAATCTCGTCAGTAAGTTCATACTGGCTCCTGACAGTAGTATCAGGTCTGTGAAGTGAGAGAGAAAAAGGGACAGAGAAGGAAAAGATAACATTGGTATCTGTATCCCTCGAAACTGATATGTAGCTTGAAAGGGAACTGCATGCTGAGGATCAAGTTATTAACTCTATGGGGTTTTGACACAGAAGGCACAAAGTAATTTTTCAGACTCTGTCCATGACACATGGGGTCTGGTTGCACTTTCTGAAGCTCCTCTCTTTCCTAGTGAAGAGAGCAGGATCAAGTGCAGGACCTTTGCTTCAAGACCAAAAAAACCCAACACACTGGAGAGACAGAAGCACAAGCAAATGTCTTCTTGTCACACTCATTTTCATACCGAAACGAGCAAAATATTGAGAGACCGGGAAACTTTATGACATCATGTCCAGTGTTTGCCCAAGTTAGATAGCCCTGACAAAAACTTCTCAAAAATAGAGGAATTGCTGTCTTCTGGCTGACTTACACTGAACCAGGAACTCACTACCTCTGGTGATGCTACTCAGACATCCCAGTACAGGGTCCCAATGAAGTGCACTGGGTGACAGTGCTATAAAGCTGGCCTTTTTCTATGCCCTGAACACGTGTGGGCTTGCTTTCTGGGCAGCTAGCACTTACCCAGCAAGTACTGCAGTGACTCACTGACCTTGGCTCGACTGTGAGCAATCTCTGTGTAAGGATGCTCCGTCCTTCAACAGTTTTCTCAGTGTTTGTGGTCGAAGCGTTTTCTTTGTCGGTATCAAACCTGGATATCTGATTGTTCCACTTCTCCCATCTATCAGATGTCATTAATGGGAGTTATGTATACCCTGAATCACTGAGGTAGTCCAGAGGGCTACTGCTACTATCATTGCAGAGTGTGATGTTATCACAGGAATGGCTTCTTCAGCCTTTGATAAGAGAAGGTCTCTCTCCATTTGAAAATTTTATTAAACAATATCATGGAAATAGATGTTCTACTTGGACCAGATAGCTAAGTCTTGTGATTAACCTAACAGACTGAAACTCTGCTGATTTAGGCACAAGCCCCAGCCTAACTACAGATTTGACATACATATCTAAGCTTCTCTGTGCCTCAGTTTCCAGGCTACACAGTGGAAATAGTAAGCCCTCTATGTTTTATCACTTCAGATCTTTAGGGTAAGGAACTGTCTGATAGAGACCTCCCCCGAACCAAAAACAATGGAGCTGCTGGCACGTAGCAGCCTGAATACTGCAGTCATCATCTCCCAGTCCCACAGCAGAAAACTGCAATAAAAACCAGTGAAAAAGAAAAAAAAAATAATCCATGTGCACAGCAGCCATGGGACCCAGTCCCAGATGGATGTTTGCTTTCCTCCAGTGCACCTCCGTGGCAGCTGCAAGCTCACTTGCAGCGTACACGTTGCGCCGTGCCGTGCAGACCTGTTGGATCCCTTCCAGCCCAGATGTACAAAATTGTTCAGAGGCTTCAGTGCTGGACCTGGGAACTGCAATGTATGAACTAGGCTGGTTAATTGCTCAAAGTGTTGCTCAAGTTACAACGTAGAATCTCATCCGTTAAACCTCACTGTGGTCAGAGACCTGCCTGCTCGCCCTCCGGCCCCTCAAAAAAGCTTTGATGGGCACACAGAAAGGGAGGGTCAAAGCAAGGGAAGAAGGTCTTGTCCAAATGATCTGCCAAAAGGCCCACCTCCTGCAAGTTCTTCCTCTGGCACTATCTGCAGAGTGAAAACCCCTCAAAACCCTTCCTACGAAGCTGCTTTGAAATGTCCAATGGTCTGATGGCTGATACACAGCACTGGGAATGGATTTGTTTTGGTTAGCTTCTCTACTACATGGTCCTGTGGCTCTGTTCATGCCCATAGTCTTGAATGATGGGCACAGATATGGGGGCAAGCTTTTGCCTTGGACCTTGTGGCTACACCAGCTAGATTTTCTCTACAGTCGACAAAGATTTCCTCCGGTGCTGTTAACAAACTTGGAAATCCACTTTTAGTGCAGCCTCCTCAACTGCTGCTTCTAGAAACATTTCTATCCATCAGCTTCCTCGCTTGGGATGGTGTTTCCCTCCTCACCCCAGGCCAACACAAGTCACTGGGAATCACAGAAACCCATCTTAAGCTTGGGCTTAAGTGTGGCTTACGGGATGCCTACACTGTGGGCTGGTCCTTTATCGTAGCATGAATTTCAGCCAAGAGCATTTGCAGAAAACTAATACCCCAAAGGCAAGCCTGCAGAGGAATGGAAACCACTTCAAAATCAACAGATTATCTGCACCACTTTTCTTCCATGTAGTATTTTCCCAAATCCAGCTCAAACCCTTGAGGAATGAGAGACTTCACAGCCTTTCTGTGCTGAAATACTGTGATGTTGCTAAGTCTGTTACTAGGCAAAACATGTTTTAGGAGCCTAGAAAACATTTTCAAAACAGAAGAGAAGATTTTACTGTTTGTAAACTGGTTCTGAGCTTCTTTTCTTTGAGAATAATGAGACTCTTAATGCTCCTAAATTCTCATAGTTACTGAGAAAGCAAATCCAGATCGGACTGGCTTGGTTTTCTTCAGGTCTGGGGAGATGTGGTACAGCTTTGTGAACCCTCTTCGTGCCTCATGAACACAGTTAAACCCAGGTGGTCTTTTGTGGGAAACATGCAGCAGAGGGGAAGCAGTGAAGTTGGTTCAAGGTAAACTGCACAATATTCCTGCCTGCACTGGTTTTATGAGGGGGAAGTGCTTGCAATGATGTCTAACATCAGCAGATCCACCCAGGAACACTGAAGCAACGTTATGGACCCAGCTGTAGAAGACAGTCCCCCGGTATTAGGCTGAGAGGGTGGGAAGGAACCTGAGTTTAGTTTCAGAAAGCTTTTCCACAATGCTGCTCTCTTGTACTTATCATATAATTTAAGTGCTTATCACATAATTTAAGTGCTTTTAAGTGGACAGTGTTTTACCCAGACTGAGAAATTTCAGGGGCCAGAGAATTACCTTCATTTTTCTAGGTCTGGATCTTTTCTAAACTGGTACCTTGGGGCTATGCCTTGAATTCAGAGTTGTATGCAGAAACTCAAGTAATGTTTTAAATGTATAAATTAATATATTTATGCACATATGGACACCCAGCATTAAAACAAAGAAAACAGGATTTTTTTTTTTCATACTAGAATTTTAACTTTCTGGCTCTGAGGATGTTTGGAGGAGTTTAAGTTCTGACATACAGCTTTTAAAACTGTGAATCACCAAACTTGAGGATTCTGGAGCCACACTGATTTCTGCACCATGCAGGGTAGAGGATTTCTACTGCTCATCCCTGTATTATGTCCAATTACTTAAGTTTGGTAGAAGACTTTCTTTCATTCTGAAAAAAACAAGCAGTCCATCACTAAAGTTTCCTATGTTTAGTGTTTTACAGATGCTCATGTTATGCATGGATTTTATATTTTTTAATTGCTTGTACATGCAGAGTAGTTTTAAGTGATCCCATGTGGTTTCAGTGGCTTATAAACTGCATTGTGCTTCCCCTTCTCTTTACTCTCAGGAAGACTATCAGCACCAATCCCAGGATTATCTCACTAGGATGAGAGGGGCTGGCAGTCAGATTAGATCTGGGGGTGCAGCAGATCCATAACAAGAGGAGGCACGGTATTTCAGGGCAACTGGGAAGTAATACTTGGGTGAAATGCCCCAACCCAGGAAGCCTGGTTTTGTATTCAGGGTCTTGAGACACTGGGAATCTGGTCAGACTTTTGTGTGACTCTGGGTAAAACGTTTGTCTCTGTGCTCAAATTGCAAAATGGAAATTGTAGCATCACCTTTGCCTTCCTTCCATGGTTAAATCTGAAACTACTTGGGATAGGGACAGCCTCCTCCTGACTGACTAGACAGTATGTAATATAACAGGCTAATTGCAAAATAAAGAAATAATGATTGTGTGCTGACAAAAAAGCCCCAACCCATCCCAGAATAGAACAGCTCTTTGCAGAAATAGTCCAAAGCGATGACATACTACAGTACTTTGTGCAATTGCCATCCACGATTAAACGCATCCAAAGGTGGTTTGTACATGGCTGCATCACCATGTAATTTAGGGCAGCCCAGCTGAACTGAAGCTCTTGGTGGGAAGGAGGAGAAGAGACAGGCAGACATCTCTGCTCTTCTATCTGGCCTACAAGGACTTTGTGGGGGGCTGGAGAACAAGTCCAGGTTTTCAGTCTGGAAACTTTTTTTTTGTGGGACGTGGACATCAGCAGAGGTCCATTATTTCAATACCTGCTCTCAATTTATCTTAGCTCTGAAAGGAAGGAGATGTCCTTCTCTGATGGACCCTTTACCCCAGTACCCCATAAATCACACACAGGATGGACAAATTTAATTTAATTAGACTTTGATTTGAAAAAAATCCATAGCAGTTTTACACTTGATACCTGAAGTGCAAATGCCTGTGACATGCTCTTTTGGTTTCTGTCCAGCTTGTATAATTTCCTACCTTAACTGAGCTAGTCAACAATAACCATCCAATAATACTTGGAAATCATATTTTGTCCTTTGCCTTTGATTTTTAGCATACATGGAGTGGAAGGGGCTTGCCTGATGTTAGACAGAATCAGGGAAATAAAATTAACACGAGAAACCCCAGTTCCTGTCAGGAGTGCAAGCCCAGGACCATCCTGGCCATCTGAACTCTTATTGCTGGTACAGCCTGTAAGCACAGAGTGTTATTATCAAATAATTAACAGTTTCAGTTCTGAAGAGACAAAAGCTGACCTGTCCATTGCTAGGGCTGTGAGGTAGGCAAAATTACTTGAGCTGAATTAGAAGCTGAAAGTTGGGCTATGTGAGTCCTCCCCAGGATCTCAGTACCATCTCAATCCACGTCCCAGAACAGCGCTCCCATCATCTCCAGGGAGCTCCTGTGTCTCTCACCCTGGCTTCAACAGTCCCAGCTGTCCCTTGTCCCTGTCAAGCCCCCAGCTCCAGCAGGAAGCTGTGAGGCCACTGATGCCAACAGCGCTGGCAGTTTGTGACACGCATGACAGACTAGTCTGACAACTCAGAGCTCTGTTTTTTGCATAAGCCATCCAAACAGATGGTCACCACTTCCAAGCATCAGTGTCTGTACGTGGGATCTGCAGGCACAGATCTGAAATCCCCTGTTCTGCTGAATTCTCAGTCTCCTGCTCTAAGTGTGGCTCTGGGATAGGAAACAGGCAGGAGAGTTTTGGGGAGAGACTCAAAATGCTACTTCTCAATAACTTCTGTGGGAGATGGGGTGTTTTTACCTGCTTGGCAACTCAGCAGTCCCTTCCATGCACACTTGCAGAGTAACAGGCTCTGAGTTAAACAGCAGCTTCTGGGAAGCAGCGACCTTTAGGGAATGTCCTTCAGCCACACAGTCCCATCTCCCACGCTCCTGAACCTGCATGCCATTTCACAGGGTGCCCTTGGTGGCACTGTGTAGTCATTGGGTTTTATTTCCGCTTTGCTTCTTATCTGAGGTTTAATGATTAATTATTTGTAGTATTTCCAGCAGGCTGGAATAGGGGCACTTAGCTGCTGCTTCAGATCAGTCAAGTGGCCCTCTCCCAGCAGACAGATGAGGTGTCTGTCCAATAGAGTTTTATCACAGTATCTTTGACTTAATATCGAGGCAGTTTTACCTGGCTGCCTGGTTTTATTTACATTAAGGACTTTTTGCAGCTGGGGCTGGTTCACCCCTTCCTCTGGCTCACTCTCTGTGTTTAACCTTCCTCATCTTATGTGATGAAGCTCTGGGTCCACTTTTGTCAAATGCTAGTGTTTGGGGTTGTTTTTGTCAAGGATATGAACTGTAGCAATAGTTCCTCAGCTAACGGTTAGGTAAGACTGGAGCTGACTTGTCAGCCTTGATGGCACTGTTGTACAGGTAATCACTGGTTTCATTCATAGTATCAGGGTGTTTTTTTTTCTCTAGCTACAGTGAAAGATGCACATCTGGTTTTTTTTCTAATGAGCAGAGCATGAAGTCACCTGTCTCCCACTGTCTGTGTCTGCAGGCACTGTATAGAAATGCTGTGTATTGATTTTGGTAGGTAACTACAGATCGCTGATAGACATAAGGAGCACACGCAGGACAATGGAAACACTCATGTTCTGTATGTGCTGGGGTATCCACTGCAATCTCATGAATTCATGGATGACATGTCTTTAAAACTGCATGTGTGTATACATAAAAAAAGCCTGCACCAGGGCAAGGTGCAGAGACCCTGAGTTCTAATTGCTATCAACAGCAAAAGGAAAACTTAAGCAGATCAAAGCATCATCCAAATCCCCACTGGCTTCATCTGCATCCTAAAGCACACAGTCCCACTTCAGGAGTCACCATGGTTAAAACCGGGAGAGTCATTATTAAGTTATCATTAGGTTGCTGCCTAATTAATTTAAAGCACAAGCACATGCAGAGAAATGACACCAGGGCATTGCTAAATCGGGCAAGAAAACCCTACCGCTTTGGACTACGGAAATTTTCTTCTATTGCTCCGTGCCTTTTTAGTTGACTTTCACGTGGATGAAAGAAAATCTCCCGGGCGACCGACTCAGCCAGAGCAATCGCGCCGAAGACCACTTATTATCAGAGCCCAGGGGCGACGGGCTCCGATTGCAACTGGGGGTGCAAAAAAAAAATTAAAATAATAAAAAAATCACCTCCCTGCCGATGCTGAACTTCGGAGCGATGCTTGCCGGGTGGTGAAGGACGCCCTTCAGCATCCCGGCTCCCGGGGGGGACACCTGCCGCCCCCCTTACAAACCCCTGCATCTCGCCGTCTCCCTCGCCCCCCCGGAGCCGGGCCAGCGCTCCTTGGCGGCGGCGGCCGCGATCCGGCGCATCCCCTCGGCCCGGAGAGCATCCCCCAGCCCCTGCACCGCCCGGCATCCCGCGGCGCTCGCAGCTCCCTCCCGCCCGCCCGTGGCCGTGGCGAAGC